>PVKZ01001309.1:0-423719 GCA_004027375.1 Macroglossus sobrinus | reverse complement strand
TATATATATATATATATATATATATATTCCTCAGATGGGCAGGAGAAATTTCTTATACTGGCTTTATGGCATGCTGTATGGCCAGCCTGGATTACTGTATTGCTGTATCTCAATCTCTTCCAGGAAGCCATCACTCTATCTCCCAAGCTTATTAGCTGGAATTCAATCCTGTGCTTACCAGGTCTCCACCTGAGTGGACATCTAGCAAAATAACCAGTGGCATTAGTGACTATGGCCTCCTGAAGACTTCCCCAGTTTTGTTTCTAAAGACCACTGAAAATACATTTCTTCTTTTATGACACATTCAAATTTTATTCTTCTGGTTATATAACTATAAATGTCTGCATTTCAGATAGGCTCAAATGAAGGGTCTATAAGCATGTATAAAGCAAAAGTTACATTTCCTTCATTGTACTTGATATTTGGCTAAATGAAAATTATATTAGCTGGTGACTGCTCATATCCTTCCACATTTAAATATGTAAAAGAGGCCCACACACAATGCATTTTTTCACAATTAGGCTACTATAGACCATATTTTGAAGTGAAATAAAATTTCTTCCTGAAATCTAACAATGCTCTTGCGAGTATACATATTTTTTATGCCCATATGATTGGAGTTAAGTTTCATCATATAAAAATTTGGAAAGTTCAGTTGTTGGGAATTGAAATTGATCCACTGTGCAAAATGTGCTAACTGAAAATAATAACATTGACCCTGCCTTAGGACGGTGACTTACAAAACAAGGACACAGCCTCTGATGACATACTTACTGGGAGGCTCTTCAAACATGGGATTTGATAGCTTTATGCAGGGAGAAGGCTGCCCTCTGGAGCTTTATAAAAAGAGGAAGAGAGTGCTTTTCTGCACTGCCTGGGAGTAGAGAGCCTGTTTCTTTGTTCCCTTACACAAATAATAAATAACGACCAGGTGCTGGGGCTGTATCTGAGATTGGAGTGTCGTGAACTGTGCTGGGCTTCATCTTCCACAACTGAATACTGCATAGCAGAGATGCCCTAACAATATATTTATTCTACAACAACAACAACAAAAAAGTCTAGTTCTGAATGTTTTTGAGAATAAACTTAAGATTCCGGAATTTAACCTTATGCTCACCCAATCACTTGTCTATTTGAGAGGTCCTCCAATCACTCTCCTATTCATAGTTTCTCAAAACCCTCTGTCAATGCAACAAGGTTTCTGCACAAACTGGCAGGATCATCTCGAATAAAGATATGTAAATACCCACAGTGAGTGCATGAAAGACAAATAAATCATTGTGAAAATTGAGTTTCTTTTCTCTTTCCCTTTTCCATGCACTTTAACTTCTGGAAAAGTTAAACACCCAACCTATAGGTGTTGCAGTTTCTGGCAGAAACCAGAAGGCCAGATCTGGAATCCACAACTCCTCAATTCCTGAATAAGATCCTGAATCTTTAAGGATCCCAACTTTATGTATTGCATTCAACACAATTGCTACATTTGAGCATGTGAGATATATGGACACACATAAAGAAACAAATTAAGGAATGGTTGGAATATTTTCCATTGTCTCTCAGATGGTAAGATTGTAAGAGTTTCTAATACTTGCTTTGTTTGCTTAAATGCTTGCAAGCCAAATAATAGATTTTTAACAAATTTAGAAGTTCAACTGTTTAAAAGGGGGTTTTGCATTTCTACGTGGTCATTGCTAAATAGGCTGAAGTTAAACACTTCCAAAATCTACATGGCAAACAGTTCCATAAACAATGTATAGACATGGAATGTGTACTTGGCAATTCAACGCCACTGGTACTTGAGAATGGCTAAGAAGACACCTTTTGAAAAGAATTTAACCCCAAAGTTCTAAAATAATATTGGCCTTGTATATATGATAATACTAATTTCCACCAGCACCCTGCCCTTTTCTTTCTTCTTTTTGTCCATTTTCTTTTTTCAGTACTCTTGGTTCTTTCTGACTTTATTGTGGGCCTTCATCTTTTCTATCCATTTGCTACTCTAAGATGTGGTCTATTTGTTTTCGGAGCATTTGCATTTTGACTTCCCTCACTCTGCTCCTTTTCTCTCCAGTTGGAGAAGTTCTAACTTTAAGGTCCTGCCCTAGTCCCACCTCTAAGTAAACACTTATCCAGCTACTACAATATCCACATCTACTGTTTTTCAGAGAAGCCATACCACACATTGCCAGCACCCTTATTTTGCACCGATTTCTTGCTCAACTTATATTGTCCCTTTAGTTTTGTATGTGTTCCCTTATCCTAACTAGATGGCAAACTTGAGGGCAGGACAGTTTAAAGGTTACCTTTCAGTATTTCTAGCAACTGGAATTCACACCTCTTATGAAGCCACTTCAGAGACACTAAATGCCCCTCCTTCCTGTCTAAAGCAGTAGGCCATCTATGGATGCTCTTCTTTCTTCCTTCCCCAGGACAAAATGTCCCAGAACACAATATAAGATGGAGCATCAGTTGTGTTTAGTACCAAGTATAGGCCAGCTCTGTTACATACCCTTTTATTGGTTATCTTTTCTTTCTTGCCTCATCCCTCCCCCTCAATATCTTCTTCCCTAGGATTGTATTCCTTAATAAAATAGTTCATATAAACTTTTGCCTTGGGTTCTGCTTCCAGAAGAACTCAGCTAAGACGTGAGCACTGTGACTTCTCCATAGAAGGACTTGCTATCCAGCAATGAGGAGTGAGGTCAGCAGACAACTTTCGGTTGTCTGCTCTTTCAGGTCTGCCTCACTCAAAGCCATGCTTTCTTGTCAGAGTATAAAGAAGGCTTGGCCGCTTTGGCCCAACACAGAATACATCAGACAAGCAATATTTAGTCCAGAGCTCACTGCCAGGTTGGCTGAGGTTTTGCTGGGACTGTAAGAGGCAGAAGTTTGATCTCTTCCTCTGCTCAGTCTTGCTTCTTCTCCCTTCCCTTCACAGATGTTGATACTTAATAAACATTCTATACCCATCACCCTGTCTCATTGTCTGCTCTGGAGAAACCAATCTATAACAGTACTGGCTGAAACTCTGGGTTGTGTGAACACTCAGTCCAAAAAAATGACTCAGGCAGAATAAATAAATAAATAAATAAATAAATAAATAAATAAATAAATAAATAAATAAATAAAAGGAGATGGAGGATGATTAGACCCAGAAGCTTCACTGATTTAATCTTTCTCTCATCCCTGCTTTTTTCTGGCTTCCTTCTCAGGCAGACTTTGCACATAGATTTGCCCCCAGAAGCTCGAGGCTTAGCACTCCAGTGGAAAGAACTTCACTATCTCAAAAGGTCCAGCAAAGTCCTGTAACTTAGTCTCATAGGTGCAGATTGTTCTTTTATGTGTCCAGTGCTGGACCTATCGCTAGGACCAGACACGTAATTTGTGGGTCCCAGTGAAAACTGAAAATTCAGGGGATCTTGTTAATAAATTATCAAGAATTTTAAGACAGTAATCAGCGAGCATTAAATCAAGGGTGGGGCCTTTATGAGGGGGAAGCCCTGTGTTATGGCACAGGATACAGACTCATGAAACCAGCCCTGCCGATCACTGTGGCCAGGGAAGAAAAATGCTCTATCTGGTAAGACTTGGTCATGTGTTCATTCCTAAGGTTAGGGTTAGAGTTCCCCAGCAAGAAATGCTGGGTGTGGCAAACCCACACACACACAGCGCTATCACACGTTCAGACTAGTCCCACAGTAGCTGAAAAGGTACCACGGTGTGATGGAAAGAATAAGTTCCAGTTTCATGAAGTCTTCAGTCAGAGTCCTGGGTATGACATTTTTGAAGGTGTGGCTTTAAGCAAGTCACTTAACTTCCCTGTAAAGAGGAGCTAAAAATACCTACCTGTATAGTGGACTTAAAAATACCTATATGTGACACATATAAGAGGCAACATATTCCAGTAATTAGACTGGTGGCTGGTAAAACTTAGGCCCCACAAATGGGGATCATGGTGGTGGTGATGTTGATAATGATGGTGATGTTGTTGGGAAACAGCACAGAACAGTGTGGAATAGAGCAGGACAGAATCACTGGAATTCAGGCTTCAACCTGTGTGCAAGTTACTTTAACTTTCTAAGCCTTAGGTTTCTCACCAATCAAATGAGGATTTCATTTTTCTCCACCTTTTAGAGTTGGCCTGAGGATGGTAGGCTTGGATGTAAAAAGCCTGGCATCAGTGTTCACTGCCCTCTGCTAAGCAGGGAAGGCCTTTGAAAAAGGAAAGGGAGTGTGTGTGTGTGGGGTGGGGGGCAGGAGGCACTTCTTTTTCACAACTGGATGAATCCTTGTATCCAGGCCTGAAGGTGTGATTCCAGACTACTTTGAATAATGCACAAGCTAGGAATGAGTGAGAACGCTGGATAAAAAGCATTCCGAAATTCATCTTTCTGATATCATTATCAGAAGTGGCTAAAATTTATATTAACTAATACATGAAATCTTTAATATCTGTCTTCATCGATCTTACGTTTCTCTTCTTTCCTCCCTTACTTTCCTGCACCAGAATCACCAGAATCTCCTTGCTTTGGGCCTCACAATGAGACAAATTGTAACATTCAGTTAACATCCCAATTGTTACATTTGTATTAAAACATGGGTCTTTTGAAGAAAGTACCATAACCAAAAAAGAGTAAATGGACTTTTAGACTCAAGGTTCTTTGTCATTGCTAGACCATCAAAAAGATACTCTGATCTTGAAAAAGCCACTTAAAATGTACTGATCATTTGAATAGGACACACAGGAGTAGAATCACCAAAGCACTCACCAGGGGCACTTCTTTAGGACCAACAGCTTTGGAATTAAATTAGAAAGGTATTGTGACATCATGCTGGGGATGTAATAAGCATGCCACATTTGCTATTTCTATTTAAAAATTATAAGAACAAATATAGTTGGAACTTTTTAGCAAATGATGAGAAACATAGTAATGGTTAGCTAATATGTAGTACTTGTTTTATTGGAGATAATTTTAAGGCTCACAAGAAGGAAATTTAAAAAATATATTGCATCCTTCTCATGTATTCCCTTGATAAGTATCACATCTCTCTCTTGTGTAATGAGCATGAGACTAATGTCAGATTCCCGGGGATACTTAAGGAGGCCCTGAATTAGCTTACTAGTGCTGGTAGATTTCTATCCTCATTTTGTAAAAATTTCGATGTTATCCATCAGTTTACAAAGAGAATGCAAGTGGATACCAAGGAACGACTATATGGCCAGTTCTGATTTCTCAATTCCTAAATATAGGTTCTCTGTCTGGAGAAACAAGTGAAATACACACAGAGAGAGCAAGTAGAAAGGTGTACTAACCTCAATTATAAATCTTTAAGGAAATCTCTAAATTCAATTATAAATCGTTAAAAATAAGCAAAAGAGCATGAATCACCAGTGAAGAAATTGCAAATTAGAATTTTGTTTGGATTAGAATTTATAATCGAGATCCTGAGTAAATTACAAAATCACGTAATTTTAGAATAATTGATTTTACACTAACTGGGGCACTGTAGACTTGATTCACTCTCCCTCTTAAACCCCCATATTTTACTTTTAAATAGCCCAGCTTCCCCTCCACCGGGAATTTCCCAATCTGTGTATCGTTGGCAGCTCTCTAATCCCATGTAATTGTATTAGTCTCAATAGCAGATTAGCTCTAAGTGCCCCAGAGAAAGGGAGCTGTCAGCCCTGCTATTGTTTTCCACTTAATGTGATTCTGCAGCAAACAAGAAAGGCAGCCAGAGCCCTTCTTCTCACATTACAGACCATAGTTTCTAAACCAATTAAGGAAAAGGGATTTACAGTCCTCTGGATTAGAAACTCTGTTTATATTATCCTATATTGCTTCTCATAATGCCATCCACTTTATGTCTCCTAACAGCCTTCTCTCCATCTCTGGAATGCTTGTTTTCACTTACCATACATCTCCCTATTTACTTCTCTGCCTTTGCTATTTGAGTGCAGTCACCACGTTGGCTAATTCTTGCTGATTGTTTTAATTATGTTTCAGAATCCTCCTGTGTTTGCTGTCAGGGGCACTCAGGAACAAAAATGTACCTCAACCCAAACCTGATATTCAAGCAGACCTTGATAAAGCGGGACATTTCTGTGCAAGCAGTCATTCCAGTTAATTGAATAAAAACTTCCTGCAGGATGTTTATCAGAGAAATAAAGCTTAGCTCTCAGGAGGCAAATTGGTCAGTATCCTGATATTGCAGCAAAAGGTGCCCTATTTTTTTTTCTTTTAAAGAATTACATCTGATGTGGAATGTGCAATGAGGTTTCAATGAAGCAAGTGAATGAATGAGAAGATGCTATTTAAGAAGCTCCAGACCATTTAAACAAATTGTGGCCTGATATGAGAGTATTGGTCAGAGGCTTCTCTTTTCTTACTTTTTGAAAGAGCATCTCATGCCACAAGGAGTCCAACTGATTTTTTTGACCCAAATGGATGTATAATTTTTCCCTTGGCTGGTGTTGCAACAATGAACACCTCACTCGATGGGTTTTTATTAGAACCAAATGGGTTTTGAGAAGCATTTTTACTCTTAATGGAGCTTTTCTATTGAATTCCATTTTTCAGAATTTTATTTTAGTTTCAGTTGAATATTTAAACAGGTTTAAATTTTAAATATCTGTGCTGAACAAGCCCCAATATATATTTTTTAAATTGCTGTAATACTTCACTGGGTTTCCTTTCTAACTCGATATAATATGCATAATCCATTATGTTAGCATTGCATAAGTTGGGCATGCTCAGAAACCAGGCGAAGCCCCCTTTTTACACTGTTAAGTCACACCAGACTGTCTTATCAAATTATTTTTATAACAGCTTTGTTACTAACGAAGCATAAAGAGGGTTCTAAAATTCAATCCTGGGCTCATTATTGTAAGAATACTCTTTCTGATAATAAAACTTTTATTTAAGGTTGTTTTTAAACTAAATTATCATATTTTAGTCTTTTACCATCATCAGGAAGAAAGGTTGGGTCTCTTTTGGGAGAACTGTATTTCTAAGGCCTACTACTTTTATAGATTTTGATTGTTTATCCTGGCTTTTCCTAGGATTGCTTTGGCCTTTTGAAACTGACAAATATTTGAGTGTTCTAGGGGCATGAAAGGGAAACAAAGACACATAACTAACACCCACCTCATGGGCGCTTCGACCAATCTAAAAGCCCAGATATAAACGTAAAAGTTCTGAACTCATTTAGTCTGTCTGAGTCTGGATCTTAGCTAACTAACACTTAGTAGTTCTATGATTTTGGGCAAGTTATTTCACTTCATCTTCAGTTTCCTCATCTATCTATCAAAAAAAGGGGGGGCTAATCATAGTACCTAACTCATAAATGTCTATTATTAAACAAGATAGTCAGAGTAAAGTACTTGACACAGTACCTAGCATGTGGAAAGAGCTCAGTCTCTATTATGGTAAATGAAGGATCTCAGAAACAGGAAAAATTTCCAAATATAGGGCACAACTCATGGACAAATGTGCACCAAAAATAGTTTCAGATGAAGGCTCCGTAGTGCACTCAAAAATGGAGACCAGCTCTGGCTACCCCTCCCATCAGTATGAGTTTGAATCCAGGTGAGAGAGTGCAAGTCAGCCTCTGTCCAAAAAGATTGAAACTGGCGCATGTAAGGAGGGCAAAGAGAAACAGCTTTGACTTTTTACTCCTTTACAATATTGAAACTGAGAACTCAGTGAATGTTAACAGAGCTTTATAGGAACAACCCCTGCTCCATCCATCCAGCACAAAATCTACACTCACAATTCATTCGCTAGGCTTATAAGGTTTTCGGGCAATAGCAAATTGGAGAAATTGATGTTTACCCTGAAAGCTTGTACCATATGCTATTTGTAGCTGCTGTTGCCTTGGTACACGTCTGCCGGTGTGCCTGGACTTAAATCCCTGTGCGATAATCTTTAACTCTTTGCTAGGAGGCAAAATCAATCCAAGGTAGAACTAAGTCGGAGGATCGAGAAGAGTGAAGCTGCTGCAGAGACTCGGGGGTCACGCACCACATCTATCTGTATACTTAAATGTATTCTGGGCACAGGTGGCAGAAACCAGTCATGTTAAATAGCAATGTTCTCTAAAGTCCCTCTTGGGCTGATGCTTCTAAAGAATTTCTAGTCAATGTAAGAGAAAATGCATTTCTGGGAAATAAGGCTGATCATCTTGGGAAGGGATAAAAAAGCTGAAGTAAGTGTATTTCTGACAAATGCAGAATACACTATTCCTATATAAACTCTGCAAGACTCAACTATGGTGACAGGAGTTCACCATCACTGTCACATTTTCCCTCTCTCTCTCCTCTCCTCCACTCCACCCGCTTCCCTTAGAGAGGCTCCATTGATTAATGCCTGAGAGCTTGGGAGCTACCTGCTCCTTTGTATTTGCTGCAGGTGTTTCACTGGCTGTAAGGATGGTATGAGACATTTTGATGTATGTAAATTATGTTCATACTTTGAGCCTAATCATTATTATAAAATTTATAGAAGATAAAACACAGGCAGTCATAAAAATAGAATTTTTACTTTGATCACGCAAAGTTATAGCTCCTTTGGAGATTAATCTTTTATGGGTCTTAAAGATCACTGCCAATGTGAAGACTTAACAGTTTTCCTAGTTCTGTCCCAATATCTTCAAACAATAGAGGAGTAAACAAAAGCAACCCAGGATAGTAATATAGGAACAAACGTATCTGCTGAGTGGTTTTAGGCCCAGCATTAAGGTAAGAGTAAAATAAAGGCACTTTTCATAAAAGAGTGGTAGAATTAAAGATTTAGATAGTGGATAGTGGACATACATAGTAGAGAGTGTATCCTATAGCTCTGCTCCAAGCTGGCTGGGAGACCTTAGGTATATTATTGAGCCTTCTTATACCTCAGTCTATTCAACCATAAAATCTATTGGCTCAAAAAAAAATCACTGGGTCTATTTCACTCCCATCATTCTATAAAGAATTGCAATATATTTTCCATTGTTTTAGATGTGTCTATGGAAAAAATGATGTCTACCATGTTGGGAAGTTGAGAATTACACAGAATCTTGAAGTAGGTACTAGTCGGGGAGAACAGACCCTGAGCTGAGAGAAACCTGAAAATAAACGTCCCAAATGGATGACTAGCCATGTGACTGAGCATGTAACCTGACTCCTTAGGAATACATCCTCACCTGTTATATGGGGTTCATGATGCCTACTGCATCTATCACATCAGGCAGTGAGTAAAATGCTAGCTGTAAATGCACTTTGGAAAAAAACAAAGCATTGTATGGCAAGGCTGTGCTGTCATTGTCATCATTTTGTTACTTCTCTTAGAAGTAATATTGTCCCGGGAACAGGAACCTTTTAAAGATTTGTGGCATCACACAACTAGCACAGTGCTAAGCTCATCATATGTATTCAACAAATAATTGTTGAATCAAATGAGTATTGGTTTAAAAAATAGCTATAAAGAGTACTAGGGTAAAAATTGGAGAAATTTAAATATGACCTGGATATTAGACAATATTAGGGAACTATTGCTAATTTTGTTAAAATTAAGGTGTGATAATGTTTTAATAATATATTTAGAAGAGAGTTCTTATGTGAGGAAATGCATACAGTGGTATTTAGCAGTGAAGTATCAACCTTCAAATAATTGAGAAAATACATATGTATATTCATATAGATAAAGTGTTAACAAAATGTTAAATATTTTGTAATCTCTTGTGGGTCTATAGTAGTGTTCATTGCAGTACTCAGATTTCTACTTCACTATATGTTTGAACATTTTCACAATGAGGTTTTTAAGTTGTGTTTTAAATTATTTTCCATTCAAAATTGCGTGACTTTTGTGAAATCCAAGTTTTCAGTTTCCATTTTTTCTTTCAATTTAGTTTGCTTAATTTTATGTTCTTTAAAAAATTTTTTTTTTTTCTAACGAGGTGGGATATTGAGCTGACATTTCTGTTTACTTGTTTATTTTAACTTTTGCTATTTAAATGTCAAACTCTTCTATTGTGGCCTGACATGGTCCTGATGTTTTCTGTAACAGGACTGCTCATTTTAGTTGCTAAGGTTTATACTAGTACGTGGGATGCTAATCGGTGTAATCTTCTCATGGACATAGTACGTGGGATGCTAATCGGTGTAATCTTCTCATGGACATCGGGTAGGTCAACATGTATTCTTTCCAACTTGCATTCTGTTGTATTACATTTCAAAGGAAAAACTTCAAGTATGTGTTGGGAAGAAGAAAGGTGAAGATGCAGGGATGATGGGGAGTAACAGGCTTTTGTGATTTCTAAAAAGTCTGTATTTCATGCAATAAATTGAATATAAAATAAGTTTTTCATGGCTAGTTGACATGTAAATTGGTATAACCTTTCTGAAGGGCAACTTGTCAATACGTCTCCAAAACTTTAATATTCTACATACTCTTCAATAACTCAATTTATATGAATTTACACTGAGGAAATAAGAATGAGTAGCATCAATTATGGGATGAACACCTTTGTGGCAAGAACCAGAAATCAACCTAAATGTTTAATAATAACTAGCATATAAATTAGCAAATATCTCCTCTTATAGCCTGAATTGTGTTCCCCTAAAACTCATAGGTCGAAGACCTAACCCCAATGTGATTATACTGAGATAGGGCCTTTAAGGAGGTAATTAAGGTTAAACAAGGCCCCAAACCAACAGAACTAATATCTTTATAAGAAGAGGAGAAAATGCCAAAAGTATACACAACAGAAAAAAGGCCATGTAAAGACACAGCAACAAGGCTGCTATTTATAAGACAAGAAGAGAGATCTTATCAGATCCCAACCCTGCCAGTGCCTTTATCTTGGACTTCCACATTTAGAACTGTGAGAAAGTATATTTCTGTTTTTTAAACCACCGAGTATGTAGTATTTTGCATGGCAGCCCTACTAGACTAATACGTCCCAAATGGAATAGCAGTGATGGTGCTGATGATGATGCAAATAGATGCTCATATACTGTTTACTATGTTTCAGGCAAAGTTCTAAGTACTATGTAAATATTAATTAATTTAATCTACAGAGGAACCTTATGAGAAAGGTACTTTTATTATTTCCATTTTATAAATGAGAAAATTGAGTTACATAAAAATAATTAATCAATGGCAATGCAACTAGTAAGTAGTGGAAGGACTTGAACTAGGAATCTGGCTTCAGAGGTCATGCTACTTCTCTAAGAAGGCATTAAAAATTATAATGTAGATGGTTTTTAAATTCCATGTGAAGATAGTAAAGGTATTATTTTTGAAAGTAGGTTAAAATATACATGGTGGTGGTGGTGTGTGTGTGTGTGTGTGTGTGTGTGTGTATAATGTATATATGTATATATATACATATATATAAACTTATAGGTATCATTGGTATTTTATATATATTTCTATATTATATATATTTCTAAATAGTTCAAAAATCTGTGGCCTTCTCTGAGTGGTAGAAATAATTTCTTTTCTTTTTGGCTATTATATATTTTATACAATAAATATGTGTTTATTTTCATTTTAAATTTATTATAACATGTTTGCTGAAAGTTAGAGTGGGATATTTAAGTAACTAATTAAAGAAGCACGGTAAGGAATAATATGAAAGAAATAAATCTCTCTAAATGGAAAGGAGTAAATATAAAAAAACAGTGTTTTGAGGAATGGGGTAGAATTTGAGTGATGGTCAAGAAGGCTTATTCAGAGAGACAAAATTTTAATGTGTTGAGCATCCGAGGTGGGAATTGGAGTCACAATTTAGTGATAATTCACCTGCCTAAATTTACAGTGACATTAATTTGTCACTATTTCTACTGACTAGTTTAGAATTTATGGCTTGGCTAAATCCCTTTAATAAAGTCCAAATGCTGTGTAAATTGATGAAAAAAAGAGACAGTAAGAATCCTATAATTGTTGCAAACTAGAAACATGTTTATTATTTTTTTTTCTATAGCCCAGGATATGGCTTAAAAAATAGAGGGACAGGGAGCCTAGGGGCCCCAGCGCCTCTTACACAGGTGTGGGCCTGTAATGGTTATAGGAGGGAGGTTGGTTTGCCTGGGGCATTTGAGTATTAGAAAATAAAAGTAATTTCAACTGTCAAGGATTAGATAATCAGAGAAAGCTAGTCCAGCTGTGCAAGTCACATATCCCCCTCGATGCTCAATTATAGCTATCAGTAAAAATAATATGGGTCAGATCCCATCATGAAGAACTTTAAGAAAGGTACAAGATCTTTCACTGGACTTGAATTTACTGTAATCAACATCGTTCGAAATCTCATTGCCAGTAAACTTCTAGGTCATTTTCCTAAGGTCAAGAACTGGACATAAAACAAAGCAGGTGCCAACCTCCCTCATGGGTTCATTAAAGTTGCCCAAGCATGCAGACCAAGGCAGAAATGCACTCTTATGGAAGCCAATCCTCTTCCCCCTTTGACACTTCCCCTTTAGGTTTTCTTACTCCCCAAAGAATTGGGCCAATTATAATCACTTGTAATTTTTTTTAAGGAGAATCATATTTTACTCCTTATTTTTGTGCTACTCTAGCTAGAGTCATTGTGTTATATTTCTTTTTCGGTTTGCCTTATGCCACACAGGCAGGTGTTAGATGTTTTCATTATCAAAACCACTAAGACTGGTAAAAGAACATCGATCACACTAAGATTACATATATATAATATGTATCATATACATAATGTATGTAAGAAAGCTTTAGTGCAACAAGACCAATAAAGTATTATTACCAGGGGTCATTGGTCAGAGCATAGAGTTATTTTCATTGGACTAAGTTTTGGGTTTCAGTGGTATTCATAATAATAGTATTTGTCTTGTAATAATAATGTACAAACCCCCAATAGTGTAATAAAAAGCAACATTCTCCATGTAGAAACTGAATTGAAAATATAAATGTGAGGCTCTGAAAATTCTAAAATACCAAAAGCTGTTTATATGTGAGTCAACTGAGAAAGTTAGTTCTCAATAGTGAATGTTTAACAGAATTCCAGAGAATTAGGGGAGTTTTACTTATTTATTCATTCAATATTTATTAAACATTTATTTAGCACCTACAACATGCTGGCTTCTTTCAAGGGTTTAGGGAAATAATAGTAAACAAAAAAGAGACAAAGTTCTGCATTTGTGGAGCTTATATTCTAGTTAATAACTAATAAGTAAATCTAGAAAATACACAAGAAAAATTAAAACCTATGTACTGTGTTAGAAAAAGATATATGTTAAAGGAAGCAAGACTAGAAAGTTTTTTTGGAGGGTTCGTAATTTTAGATAGAGTGGAAATGGAAAGGCACTTTAAGAATATAACTTTGAACAAACATCTTAAAAAAAAAGAAACTAGTGGTGAGACTATCCAGGGAAAAAAATTTCAGGCAGAAGGAACAGTAAGGTAAAAACTCTGAGATATGAGCATGCCTTGTCTGCATAAATACTGCTTCTTTTCTTTCAAGAATATACATTTTCAAATCACAAGCAGGTGAACTAAGTAATGCTGGAGTGTATTTGTCAAACTAACTCTCTCACAGAAAAGTTATAAAATCTGGAAAATAATATTTAAATTCTCTCTCTCTCTCTCTCTCTCTCTCTCTCTCTCTCTCTCTCTCTCTCTCTCTCGTTTGAAGGCTCAGAAGAGTGACCAAAAGAAAGCAGAAAGTAGAAGGGAGTCTACCTTTGAAAGAGGAACTATGAAGAATGAAGTTTATAAGTTTGGCATTTCATCTAAAAGTACTACCTAATCCACAAGAGGCTCAGGTGACAGGTTTGAGGATGGCAGAATAATCAAATAGTTAAGAGGAAGTCATGGAAAGGAGGGACCTACAGATAGGCTGAAACCAAAAAATCTACATAAAAAATTCTAACCAAATCCTAGGCTGTACACTAAAGCACTCATCTTTAGAGTTCAGAAAGAACCACCAACACCTATATGCTGAAAAATATAACAGATTTCAGGTGCTTTTCTACACAGAAAAGACAGAATTTGGAGTTTGAATCTAGCCTGGTTAACTGTATTATAAAACAAATTTTACTTTTCAGAGGAACAAAATGGAGTCTAGGGTCTCTACAATATATTATTTATAATGTTCAATATCACTACATATATGAAATCACTAAACATGTGAAAGTGCTAGAAAATGTGATGCTTGGGTTCTTTCTGACAGCAAGTGAGAATTTTTTCCCCCAACATTCAATACGTGGTGTCTCTTCCACCAGCAATTCTCCAATTCTCAAACACTAACTATCTGGAATTAGTGAAAACTTCACAAGTGTAGGGACTGAGTCCCACAAGCCTCTGGTTACAAACTTTTCATCAACCAATAGTACATAACTTTGTTTTATGTGTGTTTCTGTTTAAAGACAAATAGGTTACTATATGTTGTTGGTCCATTAACACTGAACTCAAACAATGTCATTATAACTCATGCCTGAATGCAGTTTATCTAACACATATTTTCTCACAGCCTTCTTGTTATTAAGAACTCTAGACAGAACTTCAGTCTTATACTTGGGAGTTACTTTAAACAGCAAAATCATCAACGAAAAGCAAAAAAAAAAAATGCAAACAGTGTAGCACTAAATAGACTGTGAAAAGGACACGTTTACAGTGTAAGAACAGACACCAGAAGGCAGAACATCACTTTGTTCCATCTCAGCAGCGAATGCACAAACATGGTCGTTCAAACTTTTCTCCTCCCTGCTCATGTTTGCAAATGGCCATGAAAGAGCTATGAGTACTGGCTTACAAATAAATTTTAGTGAGTAGGTTAATTTGAAAATACATAAATCATGAATTATTAGGATTGATATATACAAATATTCTTTTAATTTAAAATATGTATAATGTGTTATCATTTATAAAATTATATAAGTGTATGTAGGATTTGTAACACGGTACCATTAATATAAATGATGAAATAACAAAAAAAAATGAGGAGGTAAATAAATCTCTACTGTTTCAAGGTAACTATATTTTATGTTAAGTAATATACCATTATCTCTATATACATTATGAAAGTTAATGCATATTGTAATCCCAAGAGCAATTATAAAAAGAATGCAAAAAGTACACTAAAAAGCCAATAGAGAAAACAAAATATAGTATAAAAATATTCTATTACCCTCAAAAAAATGCAGAAAAGGAGAAATGAAACCAGATAAAATAGAAAATAAATAGCAAAATGGCAGACCTAAGTTCAACTACATCAATAATTACATTAAATTTAAATGACTAAGAATTTCAATAAAGGCCAGACATTGACAAATGGATTTTAAAGAAGACCTACCTCTACACTGTCTACAAAACATGTATTTAAATACAAAATACAAATAAATTGAATGTAAATGATGGAAAAAATTATATTATGCAAATACTACTCATATGACAGCTGAAGTGGCCATATTAATATGAGGCTAAATAAGCATCAGCAGCAAGGAGTATTATTTAGAGAGAATGCATAATATTTCATATATAATAAAAAGGTTAATTCACCAGGAAGATACAATTTTAAATGTCCATGAGCTTAATTTGACTTAAAATACATGAAGCCTAAACTTATAGAACTAAAAGAAGAAATAGACAAACACACACAGTTGGGGATTTGTAACAATCTTTTCCTAGTAACTGATAGAAAAACTAGACAAAAAAATTAGTAAGGATAAAGAAAATGAGATCACTGTTTACTATCCTGACTTCATTACATTTATAAAACACTACCCCCTCCAACTGCAGAATGTACATTTATTTCCAGAGACAGGAGATATTCACTAGAATAGACCATAGACTGGCTTATAAAATGTCTCAGTATACTTCAAATGATTGAAATCTTACAGAGTATATTCTCTGATAACAAGGAATTTAAATTAGATCAATAACAATAAGCTATCTAGAAAAGCCACAAATACTTGGAAATAAAACAAATTTCTATATAATTTATTGATCAAAGAAGAAATCACAAGAGAAGTATGAGTGATTTTTATTTGATGGATAATGAAAATAAAGCAAACCAAAAAGTTGTGCAATGTAGCTAAAGCACTGCTTGAATGCTTATGTTAGAAGAAAAATCTGATTTCAGTGATCTTTACGGTGCTAAAAAAGATGGGTAAAATTAATCCTTAGTAAGTAGAACAAAGAAAATAATAAAGAGCAAAAATCAATAAAATAGAAGAAAAACAGAGAAAAAAAGTAATAACGTTGTAATTATAATAGGAGTAAGAGTTGAAGACTATATCTATTTATTAAAATTGTACAGCTAAAATTTGTGCATTTTAGTAAAAATGGTAAATAATACTAGTAATAACCAAGTGAGAGGTAGGGAATAAGTAAGGATATATAGATGGTACAAAAATAAAGCTATTTTGATGATTGTTCAAGCTAAGTGACATGTATTCAGAGGTTCAGTATTTGATTCTATTTATTTTGCATATGGTTGAAGTTTTCTCTAAAACTGTTTTAAAAATGTTTAAAAGCCAGTCAATCCATAATTAGAACAGAGACACTAAAATCAGGCCATTGGCCTCAATTTGAGGCCCATATTCACTTTTTCTATAAATATTTAAATTTATTTTTAAGTTCTTTTAAGGAAATATTCTTCCAGTTGAAATTTGTTTTGTGGTCTTACCATTAGCATTCTATAGACAAATACGAGTGCTTATCATGTCCAATTTCTTTGCTAAATACTTCCTGGGAAAATGCTGAAAGCTGTGGGCATCCCTGGATATGGGGAGCTGAGCAAGTTTTCCTGGGAAAGGCATTAAAGTATTGGGATAAAGGCACCTAGGGACTTTAAATTGTCTGCTTTCTGAAGAGTTTTCGCTGAAATAAGGGCACTTGTGGCATGGGTCACCCCAGCTGTTGCCTTCCTTGACTTTCTTTCTGCGGCAGCCGCCATCATAAGCTACTCACTTGAAGGACAGGATATCTGGTTGGTTTTTTTGTTGTTGTTGTTGTTGTTGGACATGTACAGATTCTTCCGTTCTTAATCAGAATCTTGTGAGGATAGAAAAAGATTTTTGTCTTGTCAAAGCAAAATTTTAACATTCTTAGGACTTCCCTTAAGAGATTTTTCAGAAAAGTGAAGGAAGGAGCTCTTCTATTGACATGATGTGAGTGTACAGTTAGCAACTTGTTCTGAGCTCATGGTTCTTTCTCATCTACTGCCGCTAGACCCTAGACCTGGTCCTCATGGAAATGAGATGCAATCTGCAGACCCTACCCTTCCAGCTTTCCATGTTGTCTTTGCACAATCATAATGTGAATGGTAGTAGTTAAGGTGATATAGCTGGCTAATGACACATTGCATGATGCACAGTTTGTAAACAAAACTGACTTTTACCAAAACTACTTCACTTAAGGTTCCTGGATATAGTGAGAGGGAAAGGGAAGAAAAAGGGAGGAGACACAGAGACTAGAGAGGAAAAAAAAGAAAGAGAAAGACTTGATCCAGCAGCGTGGCAAAGTGAGTCTTAATTACATTCATTCACGGTACAAAAGGCTTATTATACACACACTCCAGTTTAGTAAAGCAGAAATACTTGCCCTCCCTCCTCAGGAGAAAGAACATTTAGCTTTGCAGGGGCCTTTGCCTCTCTTTGAAATAATATGATAAGAGCAGTCTGCAGCGAAGCACAGGGAAGCAGAAAAGCAATTTTTCCACTGACACATTCCCAGAATGCCCAGTAGTTCCTAAAAGCCAAGAAGCCTCATCAGTTACAAGAGCAGAGATTTGCCTTTTCTTAACACACTTAATCTATTTTTGCACATTGTATTGGCAAATTGGACTTGTGTAGTTTCACTGGGTTTGAAACCCATAATTCACTTTTTAAAGTGAGATGTCTTTGAGTTTATCCCTTTTCCATCTGCTCCTCCCCAACCCCTATTAAAAACCCAAATATTTGAATTAAAATTAAGTTTTCTTTTCTAAGCAGGGTGAGGAAATCAGAGAAGGAAATGACCTAGGAGGAGGGTCTAGGCACCAAAAAGAGCAAAGAAAATGGTTTGAACCAGATAGAAAACTATCTTTCTTGCTTCCTCTTTCTCTTTTCTTCCCTCTGCCAAGTAAACCCTCTCCTGATTACAGTAAACACCTTCTTAACAGATCAAAAGGAACGATTTTAAAGTGAGTTGCTTACTCACAAAATTCATTATGATAATGCCTCATCACATTTAGCTGAGCCCGGTCCCTTCACTGCCTCTCTTTGATCTGCCACTGTGGCCTTGTGTCTGTTCCCGCAGTTCATCTACATTTTGTTGGCGTCAGACTTTTTCAGTACTTATGCCTCAGGTTTGTGAACAGCCCCAGTGGAATTAGAAGAGCAAGCCTAGAGACAGATTTTTCTCTCCAAACGTAGAAAATATATACATTTTAAAATGTCACTAACAATACATGTTAGATGTTTAACTCTTCCTTCTCACCCCTACTCTCATGAATTCATCCTTTTTCCTACTGTCTATGAAATTCACCCCCTGGTAGATTTCTTTTTCATTGTAGCTCTCATGTCTGCAATGCAGGTTTCTTGCAGAGCGTTATTTATTATTAATGATATAACAATTTATAGTTTACCAGCCTCTTAAACCTCAAAGCACCTTACAGATGCATAATGAAGAGAGTCAGGCCACCTGCCTCTGCACTGAACAAAGCCAACAGACCTGTAAGAAGCCACCTCCGAAAAGAAAGTCATTTTGCCTGTGTGGTCCCCCAGGGCTGCTTGGGCTGCTATTGGTACCAGTGGTGAAGACTGCAGACAAATGACTGGAACTCTAATTTACGATTATATATCTTGACCTTTGGAAAGGCACGGTGTTTTGATCTGATTTCTGCAAATGGCTTACTTGGGGATACCTCCCTACGTCTCAGTGTCCTACTCAATAAAATTGATGAAAAATAACCTGTTTTGTTTTACCCTCTGCTTGCATCCCCTTAGTCGCCAATTGCCCAACTCAAGTTCCTAAATGCCTTTTCTCAGTTCTCACTCTCCTTGATCTCTCTGACCATCTTCTTCTTGAAATCTTTAAAACTCTGTCCCCTCCTGGCTTCTATAATGCTAGGCTCCCTGTCACTTCCCCTCTTGGCAATTCATTTATTCTGTCAACATTTTCAAGTTGTCCATTTTCTGATCCCTCTTACCTGCTCTTCTATGACCATTAACAGAATTCAGTCTCTTGCTAATAATGAAGATGATGATGATCAAGTAAATGCCAAAACATAGCAATACCTGCTATGTTTTATAATTCCAATGTTTTCATATTATTTCCTCATACCTCACAGAAACTCCACAAAGAGAGGTGGGACCTCTCACCACATTTCATTCTTATCATTTATTCCATGTTCTGCTTCTCTAGACTGTGTGCTCTGTGATAGCAGGGACCATGTCTATCTTAGCTCACTTTGGCAAACATCTGGCCCATGATAGGAGCTGAAGGAATATATCAGTATTATTATCCAACATTCACGGGAAGAGCATAATCTAAATGGCTATCACACTTTCTGCCTGAGTCATAGAATAAGGGACACCCAAGGAGACTAGAACCCAAGTCTAGCCAAGCTCAAGTGAGCCACAACTGATCCCAAAATCCATGAGGAAAAAATAAGTGTTGTTATAAATTGCTAAAATTATGGGATAGTTTGTTTCGTATCATTATTAGAGCGAAACCTGAATATCCATTTTTTATATGTTTGTATTATCTCTTATTTTTTTAAAAACAGCTTTCTAAATGGGTAGGGGAGGAATCACTATTCCCATTTTATAGAAAAAGTAACTGAAGCTTAGAAAGGTTTTGAGACTCATCTAATATCATGAAATTAGTAATTTGTGGAGGCTATGGTCAAATCCAGATGTCCTGATGCCAAGAGTTGTGCTTTTTTTCACTTTATATACTGCCTCAATAATGTTCCTTTCTATTGGAAGGCTCTAACCCATCAATAATCATTTTCTCTTCTGGTATTCCAGCAAACTAAGCATGTACTGAATAGCCATGCAGTTATGAAGTAGAAAGATTCTTTGATATAAAAATGAAGATTCAATTTGCTTAAATTTTATAGAAAAACATGCTGCAGAAATGTTATAAATTATTGAATATTTCCCATCTCAATTGATTCTCACAGTGCTCTGCATTTTTCTTCATTTCCTTTTGTAGTTGTTTTTAGAAATGGAAGGATTAGCTTTTCAAAAGCTGTCTGGGAAACTATTCCTAGTCTTTTTCTTAAATCTATTTGCTGGGCAATTGCATCTCCCTGCTGGGCACTGGGCAGCATTACAAAGTGTTCAAGGCTGTAGCAGCTGCAGTCATTTCTTAGCAAAGATCAGACTGGGTACCAACTGGCCTGAGTCCAGCTGTCCAACTGACCATGTTAAATAACTACTCAGGCAGGGAGGGTATAAACACAATGCTATTTCCTCAAGATGTGTCTTATTATTATAGTTATTGACATGTATTAAGTACTTAGCATGCCCAAGTGCTTAATGCATGGTAATAACAGACTGCTCCACACATGTGATTCGATTTGGCATTCACTTCTTTTCTTCTTCCCTGTCATTTTACCCTCTTGGGTTCTCTGGGTCTGCTGAACCTGACTCCAGCTCCAAAGGGGGAGATGGAGAATGATAAACCAAAGGATTCTTTGCACCTGTAGGTGACAATAAACTGGAGAAAACGGGGTCAGCAGCACTTCGGGAGTGAGTTGAAGAAGTGATTAGACTTAAATGAAATGAAAGGCAGGAAGGGCAGTGTATCAATGTCAGGGCAGCAGGTGAGGAAGACAGAAAAGCACAGACTAGAACAAAACTATGAAGTAGGCATGATGAAGAACAAGAGTTGAGTCAGCAATACTGGCCTGCAGAGCCAGGAGTGTGGACTGAGAATTCTTTCCCTCTCCACTGACCACATCTGATCAGAATACCATGCTCACAACCAAAGAGTTAATTGTTACTGCTTTAACAATTATTTATTGAGCTCTTTGTCTGTATTAGGCCCAGTGCTGAGCTATGTTTGCATAAAATGGTAACCATACGGACAAGACATCTGCATAATTGCTGTATTGGATGTTACGATGTTGTGGGGGGAAAAAATCACAAAAGCACCAATAAAATTAAGTATTAAAAATGCCTTTGAAGAAATATTAACTTGAACTGTCAGATTCACCAGGAGATATAAAATCCAAATCTATAAAGTGCTGCTGCATTCAGAACAATAGAAAGTAGACTTCAAGCAAGAAGAGCAGGAGGGATTTAGATTCCTTGTGTCAATGGCCATTAAACACTGGAGTTACTGAAGAGGGTGGTATTAGCGCCTTTTGTAAATTAGATTAGTCTCACCTGTTTAGGACGGCTCAGAAGATGGCCTTCGCAAACTTCAGTGTGCATCCTAATTGCCCAGGGGTTGTCAGCGCACACCTTATCTTCAGATTCAATCTGGATTCAATTTTGGATTCAATAGGCCTGAGCATTTCTAGGAAGTTCCCAGGTAATGCTGATGGTCTTGAGATCACTGTTGAAGAGTCACTGATTTGGAATCATGTTTCCTAAATTTCCCTATTGATGAGAACCACCTATAAATGTAGGGTTGGGTCTCTCTTCCATTAACTCTGTGGCAGAGTGGAGTCCCTTTGGGTCCACAGCTTTTGTCTCCTTTGGAGCTGAAGCCAGGTCCAGCAGCCCCAGAGAATGCACATGGATAGAATGACAGAAAAAGAGAAGCTGTTTCAACGTCCACTTTCCTAGGCCCTTCCTCTGGATATTGGTATGTAGTAAATTAGGGTGGGGTATAGAAACTTGCATTATTCTCAAATACTTCCCCGACATTTTATGATCAGGTAAATCTGGGAAACAGTAGTGGATAAACTCTGCTATTTCCCTCAAATGATTTTATGAAAACTGGCTGTTATTTATATTGTATGACAAAGAGAAGTATAGGTTTTGCTGTATTTCACAACTTAGTATAATAAAAAGATAAGTGGATCTGGTGTCAGAGACCTAGACAATATTTGCTGTGCCATACTTTGTGACTATGGAGTAGTCTCTCTAAATATCCAGATTATGTGTTAAATACAGTGTTAGCTGTGAAAGAAGGCTAATAATACTCATCTATTTCTTCCTCTCCTACTATGGGCCAGGAAAGATGTGAAGCAAGAGGCTAGGTACATTGGCTGTGAAAGCCTGGGCTTGACACACTCACTGGTCAACACAAGTCACAGGTCAGTGAGGTCATGAGGAATCCTCAGCCCACAGGGAAACCATGACCTGGGTGGGAAGGAAGGAAGAATTTTGAACAAATATTGTAATCTATCACAGTGCATGGGATTGTTCTGAAAACCATAAAGTAATATCCCAACGATGGGGGTGATGATTACTTTAGCCTTGGTTGGTTAACAGTCTGAATTGTCTTACAAAAGATAAATTAGAGCTTTGTGGGGGAAAAAAAGCAGTCAGACACATACTCCCTCCTATAAATGTCATAGTCTTGATCATAATCTCAGAGAGTGCATGGTCAGCTAAGTAAGCATGCATCTAGTAGCCAAATAGATACAGGCTGGAAGATACTATGATGCTTGACAGAGTCTGATCTGTGAGCACAGCTTCTTGAGTTTCTCAGTCTCTCATAGAAGATGTGTTGAAGTTGGTAGATTCTGCCTCTTTACAGGAAAAGACTGTCAGCTCACAGGAAACTCAGAATGAGGGTTTAGTAAGCCACTTATACTGCAAGCCATACCACATGAAAAGCTAGCGTGAGTTCCTCATATAATTTCACAAGCCATGTCACCTGGTTCTTACATTTCTACAATAGGTAACATAATGATTACTTATTTTACCTATGCATTGTACTCACTGCTACTGCATGGCATCAACAAGACTGAAATCAGCTATCAGGAGGGATGGAGCACACAGAGCCTGGCCAGGGCTTACTACCCACTCCACAAATGCTCCTTAAACTTACGAGTGCTTACAAACTAGCAGAAATGGTGGCATCTAGTATCCAAATTACAAATCAACTTGGCAAATTAGCGGAATGATTCGAAGTAAACAGGATCAATTTTTATGGTGACATAGTATAGTAAACATTCAAGGATGTAAAGCACAGATGAAAATTTCATAGGCAAGGGTGAACCAACTTACACAAATGTGACTGGAAAAGATAGAGAGTCCCCACAGCAAGGCAAGTGCTTATTGTGTTTTGCCCAAATGACTATGATCTCAGCTCCCCAGAGCCAACTTCAAGTCCTAGCCCAAACCTAGAATAATAAACAGAGAAAACTGATTTTTTACTTTTTATTTTTTAAATTCTTTTTTAAATTAAGGTATAATTAATTGATTTGTAGCATTAGTATTTGTAGCATTGATATTATTAGTTTCAGCTGTACAACATAATGATTTAATATTTGTATATATTGCAAAACGATCACCACAAGTCTAGTTAACATTCATCACCATGCAGTTACAATTTTTTTCTTGTGATGAGAACTCTTAAGATCTCTCTTAGCAACTTTAAAATACGCAATACGGTATTTTTACTATAGTCACCATGTTGTATATAACATCTCCATGACTTATTGTTTTATAACTTGAAGTTTGTACCTTTTGGTCCTCTTTACCCATTTCTCCCCTCTTTCATCTCTGACAACCACCAATCTGTTCTCTGTACATTGAGCTAGGCTTTTTTGTTTCTTAGATTCCACGTATAAGTTAGTTCAAAAGATATTTGTCTTTCTCTGTCTGGCTTATATTACTTAGCATACTGCCCTCAGGATAGATTGAGGTGGTACCATGTTACTATCAACTTAATCCTCTTGTCATTTCTGCTTGTCACTTTGGATGTCACCCAGGAGAAGGAAAGAAGAGGTAAGAGGAAAAGCAGATCAGGGTAAAGCAAAAATGGTCTTGCAGGATTTGACTCAGCTCTAGAGTAGTAAATAGAAATGATGTCATGGGAGAAAGCATACAGTTTGGGATCTTATAAAACTGAATCAGAATCCTGACTCAAAAACTTAATAACTGAGTCATCTTTGCCAAGATAACTAATCTCTCTGGACCTTCATTTCCTTATCTTTAAAATAATATGAGAATAAAATGTTATGAGAATTTAGCAAGATAATGTATACAGAAGTATTTAGCCCTGTGCCTGGTGGTAGTAAAAAATTAATTAATTAATTAATTAATTAATGTCACACCCTTCTTTTACCATAATAGGGTATTCTTCAAGTCCTGAAAACAAACAAACAAACAAACAAACAAAACAGAAATGAAGCTGATCAAATATAATGTGTTTTAAAAGAAACCTTGCTCTCAGAAAAATTCAGTATTAGTTACCATGGATCATTTCTGCCCAAACCTACAAAGCCACTTGACAAAACTATCTGCATGAGAAGGATGTATGTGTATCTATAAACCATTAGGAGGATTATGTGAGTTAATGCATGGAAGTGGTTTGAATACTTCCTGGCACGGAGTAAAAGCTCAATTAATATTGTTGTTATTGTTATTACTAGCAGTAGTAGTATCATTGTTACTGACTAAACTGGCCACACATATTTCTTGAAAATACCTGACCAGTCTCATTATAGAGAGATCCCAAGCTTTATGATTCAAAGTGTCAGATGGAATGAGGCTGTCCAGGAGGAAGAAACAAACAAATGAATGATTTGGCTCTAAATACCATTGTTTCTGGTTCTAGGGCACTGATCCTCTTTATGGCTACCGGGAAAATTGAACTGTGACAGTCATTTGTGGGACTATTTCCAGGGTGACTGCACTTGCCTGGAAAGGAGGCACTCTGGCCAATTTCCAGAAGGAATGTCAGAAAATTCCAATTAGTGGTTCAGGTTTGGAGTTTAACCCTCCAACCTCTCTAGCAGGAAGCTTTTTGTTGTTGTTGTTGTTCTAAACATAAGGGCAGGAGGCTAGAAATAAAGCCCAGAAAAATGTTAGAAATTATTAATTATTATAATTGCCAATGTTTTAAAACACCATTGTTGTTATTCTACTTCTATAACTATGGCTCTTTTACTGTCAAATGGTCTGTGGGTATAACCCTTGTTTCTATGTGTATGTGAAATGGGGGAGAATGTCATTGTAAGACTCATTTTTTCACCACTTGATATGAAGAAGGTAGATTTCCCCATCTCCCTGTGGAGACTTGAACCAGTATTGGAACTGTGCTTCATGGTAATACTACATAGTTCCATTAGCTTTTCTCTATGTTTTGGGGGGTAATAATGCCTCACAGACTCAAACACGACTTTGACGAAATTTTAGCTGCAAGGAAAAAAGGTAAGAAAACAGGCTGACCGATTACATTTTTGCTACCTGTGCTCCACAACCATAGCAACAAATAAAACAGGATTCAGATATAAAAGCTCAGATTCTCTCACAGCTTGGGAAAAAACAGTAAGGAACAGAGACAATAGATCTTGCCCATCTGTCCTCCCCATCTTACTAATTTCTATCCCTTCCCAAGAAAGCTGTGGGTGTAGCTAAAACTTTTTATCTAGCCTCTTAAGTCTCCTTGAGGTAATAACGTGAAACCAGAATTTCTTTCTGGGGTTCAGTTGGAAGCAAAGAACTCCCAGACAAGAACATAAATCCAAAAGCCATTTTAAAAATATATTATTATATAAGACTTCACAGCAACTTAATTAAGTTTAGGGAAAACTCAGATTGGACATCCAAAGATTGATGGTTTGAGTTGATAGAAGGAGGTTCTCAAAGCTGTAAAGAAGTCACCCCCTCTTTGCAAAGCATAGTTCTGAGCCCTAAGACAGTCCATGGATGGTAGCTGCCTCAGCCCTCAGTAGCAACGTGCTTTTTGTTGTGGCATTAGCAGTGTCTCAGCCAAGGCCATATGGCCAAGCAGGAGCCAGTCCCTGGAGAAGTGGGGCCTAGTGGGATTGTTGGACGTGATTCCATTTTCACTGAGACAAAATTTCCTCTCTGCTTCTTCAGCTATTTGTTCTCTGTCAGCGACTTCACAGGTGGCTTTGGCTCTTAAAAAAAAAAAAAAAAAAAGCCAGTCATCGAAAGATCATGATCAAAGAGAACCCTGAGCACAAAATACAGACCACCTGCCTAGAAAATGCCTCCATAGGCGTGCTTCCACTTCCATTTCCAATGGCCAGAGTTTTACACGATTTTCTATTCTTCTCTCTGGTTCAAGCTCCAGACATCAGTCTGTGTTATTAGATTTAAGTATCCAGGTCAACAGCATACCTCACCAGTCCACCTCACAGCTGGGAGGGCTGTTGTTTAGTCTTTTTTATACTGGCTATTTTCATTTCAGCTCATGTCTTCCTCTTTCCAATGGCAATGTCATTAAGGATCATTAGAGTAAGGCAGCAAAGAACATGAAGCAGGGCTCATCCTGAAACCAAAGACTAAATCTCCACACTCAGCAGACCTGGCACGGACTCTGGGCTTCTGTGTGCCTGGAAAGGACGATTCCTGCTTTAAAGCAGTTATTCCCCAGTGGCAAGGGGCCGGGGCTGCTAAGATCAGATGTGCTGTGGCGTTAATGTTTTGAATTTACAAAAGGCTGTTTGTGAAATGCCCTGCAGCTTTATTTCTCTCTCCTGGATGCACGAAATCCTTGAAGGTCCAAGGATGGGGCTGGTATTAATAGAGTGAAACCTTGACTGATGGCAGAGCATGCACTGCAATACCCTCTTTGAAACTAGAAACTATGTTAGCAGAAGTAGAAGTAATATAGAGACACATGGAGGCATTTAGGATGTCAGAAAGAGGGAGTTATAAAAATAAATTAGTTAAGCTAGCAACAAATGAGCTGGAAATGTAAAACATGCATCTGAATCTCTTGGGTCAAAGGTAGGGAAAGGAAGGGGATTGAGTCAAGTTGGGAGAAGGGGGAGCCCAGCATATAAACAAAAGGAAAGGAGAAATGGCTGGAGGGTTGGGAAAGCAGAGACCTCTTCCAAAAATGAGGGAAAACTTGAGAACAGAGAGAAGGGCCAGAGCCAGATTGTGTCAGCGGGCATCAAACAGACATATGTCTAAGCCCCTAACATCTGGAAAGAGGTTTCCAGCAGCCACATCTCATCCAATCACTGGCCCATCTTATCCATGGACGTGGGAAAAGCTGGGAAAATTCATTCTGAGCCCCATGCAAAGGACGGAATTAGCTTGACCTTCAGGGCTGGCTTTGCTGACATAGGCTCCCTCTTCCTCTGCTACTCTCATTTTTAATTTCAAAGGTTCAAATCACAAACACACATGCACACATGCATGCACTCATATACACACACAGACAATACCAATCTGCCCCCCAAAAAGGTGGGGGGAGAGAAAGCACAATTTACTGGTATACCTAATGGCAGTAGGTCTTTGTTAAGAGGTGATTTTCATGAATTTTCTGAGTTTTAATTTTCTATCTTGAAAAAAAAAGTATGTGATTTACTTTTATTTATTTATTTTACTATAGTAAAACATGGAGAATTTTATTATGGTTTATTATTTCTCTCCTTGAATGTATTTACTATCACAGAACATCAGTAGCTACAGATCTCCTTATTTAGAAGTTTTCTGCTATATTAAGAAATTTGGGGGAGGGTTCAGATCTGACTCACCTCAATGACCTTTCTAAGCTTTTGACTCACCCTCCTGCTTGCTGAGATCTAAGTTGACTTTCTGGACCTTTTTTGCCACAATCATAGACAAAGACTTTAAATGCACAGGACTGATTAAGTGACACAGTGACTGAAAGTCATTCACCTAACCAGTCTATCAGTCAGCAAGGTAAAGTGACTGAGAGAAAATTCTTTGCAGTTAGGGGAGAGGAGCTTAAGGGTTTAAAACTGAATCCCTTAAAAGAAAAATGGAAGGTGATATCGTCCAATGAGGAAAAACAGTGAAGAAAGATGTATCAAGAATAGTAAGATTTTTCATTTTAGCTCCTTGTCCAGGAAGCAGACAGATAGAAATGTGGCTGGTAGCATTTAGTTAACATACTCCAATACTGCATTATTCATAAAGCTCTGAGCTTTGTTTTCTTTTGTTTTGCCCTACAAGCCAAGTTCATTCATTCAAAAAATACTTGTTGAGTGTCTATGTGTGAGCCATGGTGACAGGTAGGTCTTGTATTATGTACTTTTGACAAATACATAAGTCTTTTTTTTTTTTTTTTTAGGGATTTGGTTGGCAAGTGAATAGACAAAATAATTCTCTAGGACCATGTACACAAATTCACAGAATCCCCAGTTTATCAAGGACATCAACAGTCATTTGTCCTGTTTTCCTATCTGATATATGATCTCACATTGATGTCCCCTAATAAATATGCTCCCTGAATGCCTTCAGTGGCAAAGAGTTTACTATCTCTCAAGACCACCAAATTCTTCTTTATGGTGGCTCAGATTGTTGCAGAATTCTTTCTTATATCGAGCTGCAAGTTCTCTCTCTGACTTCTTTCACTGGGTTCTATTTTTGCCCACCAGAGCTACCCAGAATGCCTAATATTTTCCCCACATGGTGGCTAATTTTTTACTGGAAGATAATCCTTATGTACTTCTCACCATCAAATCTCCTCTCTAGACTTAGTATGCCACATTCGTTCACACATTCCTTGTATGTCATGGTTTTTAATTCCCTTTGTCAACCTCCATGTTCTATAATTTACCAATGGTCTTCTGAAATTATGGCAAAAAATATTCCAAGCAGTTTGTGACCAGCGCAGACTACAGTGGGGCTCAGTCCCCTTATTTGATATAGTCTTTTTTTTTTTATTAATTTAGACTAAGTGTATATTCATTTGAGGGCTGGGGGTTGGGGGGGACAGAGGCGGAACGCTTCTTCATATTATTGGCATGTAGTGAGCTTATAGGAACTTAGGGCTCCTGCACACCCACTTACTTTCTGGGCTCAAACACAGGCTCTTTTCACTATTAAATTTTATCTTGTTAGAACAAACACATTTTTATAGCCAGTTGGGTTGTTTAGGAGCCATTTTTTGTCATTGTGCACAATAAATATATCTCCTAGCTTCATCTGCTTATCTGCTATGACCAACATGGTACCTATATCCTTAGCCAACTTACAATAACTGGTGAATGAGACAAGATTTTAAGAGAAGCTTCTTTAAAGGAAACAAACCCATCATGGAAAACAACCTGCAGAACTCTCTCCATTCTGGACCTTGGCCAGTTCCACACTGAGCACTGAGAATATGAACCAATGTTGATTTGATGACACCATAATCTGACAATTAAAGACCAGTGCAACAATTTTATTTTGACAACCCATTTTGTGGTAAATTGTACCTTAACCTAATCACCATAGTTTGTGTTCCATTTTTTTAATGGACTAGGGCTCCTTGAAAAATGTTAGTGAATTTACCCAAGATTTCCAATTAAACTATTGGTTCCGATGATTCCAAAGTTGTTCCCAGGTATGGCCTCTTCCAGATTTTAGCCTAACATTTCTATTTGACTTCTGGATGTTACAGAATTTTACATTTTGTATTTATTTATTTATACATATATCACCTCCCTTTGACACTATATGCTTCTTGAAGGCAAGCACTGTATGTGATTCATTTTTGCATTGCATGTACCCTCTCCTATAGCACTTCGAACAGTAGATGCTCAATAAATAGGTGATGAATGACTAAATCACTGAGCTGAGAATAATATTATCATCATCAGAGAAGGATTTTAGGACTGAGTAATGCTTTGAGATTCTAATACAAAACACAGCCTTATGAGCATACATTTTTCTTCTAGATTTAAAGCAAACTTATGTCTCCCAGCTTCGTGATTTCTGAATAAAAAGTATTTGCCTTTAACTAGCCTGAGGCTACTCATTTAACACAGCAAACTTTTTTCTTACTATACTCTCCTTAGAATCAGTAAGTTTTCCACCTAACCTGCCAGAGAAAGTCAGTTTCTCCCAATCTGCAGTAATTATCTTGACAAGGTCAATTAGTATTTTAAAAAATGATGCAGTCACTTGGCTGCTGGTTTTCCTTTCATTCCTGTTTCTCAGCAGAATGCTCCCGGCATCAATTGACGTGGAAGCTGCATTGCACCAGAGGAAAAGGTTGTTTTTGTCGATGCCAAAAGGAGGTGTTCTTCAGGCAGAGGGAGAGAAAGAGAACAGTTTACAAGTGCTCTGGGAGGTGTAGCAACACCAGACAGATCACTCTGTGACTACGCTCTTTGGGACACCTGAGACTTTCCCTTTGCAATTTAAATGCCAGAGGAGGAGGTTGCTCGGTGCCAAGCTGGAGTTGAGTCAAGAGAAATCCATGCAATGGGGAAAAACATCCTCTGAGTGGAAGACTTTTAGAAAACTAATACAAAAAATAAAAAAATAAAAATACCTCACCTTTTGACCAGTGTAGAGGATGAAAGTAAGATCAATCTTCTGTCAAAACCAAATCCTTGTCTGGTTTGTTTTTTGTTTTTCCCATGCCATGAAATTCCTAAGGGTTTGCCAAGTTAGTCTATGAAATTCTCTGTCTTCTTTATTAATTCAGACTAAGCATGTATTCATTTTGGGGGAGGGGTATCTTTTATGGGGGCAAATGCTCTTTTTTAGTAATAATATCTTTTATGTTGTTTTTTCTTAACACCGTCCAGAATAAGATGTGTGATTTTTAGATACAGATTTCTGTTATGGTTAGTGTCACATCATTATTCCTATGGGATGTTCGAGATTTCCCTTCTTATCGACATTTCGGGATATGAATCAAAGATGAGAAGGATTCCTCAGGGCTCTTAGACTGGCCACTGTATGATAGGGATGAGAGTTTATGGGAGAGAATTCAAGGGTTTGCAAATAAAGCTAGATTGGGAAAATGTTCTCTTCCATCTCCTGAAACACTTCTATTCCATGTGGTTATTCTCATCCTGTGAATCTTCTCTCATTTAAGTCAGAGTCCACCCAGAGTAGAGTTTAGGGGAAGGGATTATCAGAGAATCCCATCTCTGATATGGGAGTTCTACCATGGGTGGCATATAAACCACTCTGCTCCAAGCACGGCAGGAGTACCTGCTTCCTCTTTCCTGAGTGTGAAGGTACAAATGGCCGGTGGATAGGACACACGGACAGTTGGCATCACCTGTCTCTGGTGAGGGCCTCAAGCTAAAAGGGGCAACAGAGTATTTATTTCATAGGACTCAGCTGAGGTGGAGGTGGCCCTATGAAGCAGCTTTCATAGGATTTGAGCCTGAGACACCAGCCATGTAACATGAATAACAAATATCATAGACTTATCAGAAAAAAAAAAAAAAGACTAAACTTCCCTCAACTCTGGGAAAGAGCACAAGGAAAAAATTAGTTCTTCAAGGTTATTTTCAATATTGATCGGAAGGCTGACTTGAGAAAGAACCACCTAAAACCATGTTTGCTGTTGCTTCTCTCCAGGGTCCTGGGATAATTTGTAATTCAAACTTGGAAAGAATCTTAAGCTATTTCCTTTAGATTTATTCTTTCCACATGTGAAACGAAATAATTAAAACACCTCATCAGCTTTTAGAGCTCAAGTAAAAAAAAATGGCAAGAAATTGCTGATTGATTCCATATTTCTCCCAATCTTCCACTAATTTAATTTAATGTCAAAACATTATTTACTATAATGAACAGTGATTTTACATACAAATGGATATTTGTAAGTAGATTTTATATTCATATTTGTTACTAAATCATAATAAACCTATCATCCACATCCTTATTACTCAAAATCAATTCCACAATACTTGAGGGTAAGAGGTCTCCTGCGTATTTTAGTTCACTTGAGAGATAATAGTTCTTTGAGGCCACAGGGTGCTGGAAATAGTATGGTATCCAAGTGCTGCCATGTGGACACTTGTAATAGCCATTAGTCTAAATTAACAAACATCTTATAATTATGGATGTTTGGGACAATTCCAGATAGCTCAAGTTTCTCTAACTTCTCTTTAACAATCCAACAATATTCTCACATTACACTGATCCAAATCCCTCTGGAATTTATATATCTTTCTTATGTATTTGTGCATCACTTATTGAAGTTTTTCTCTCAAAGACGTCTTTGGAAAACCCACCACGTTAACACTAACCCCCAGATTGTAAGACAACAGGGAGTCAGAGTATGTACTTATTTTACTCACCTCTGCCTGGTGCCTCACTCAGTGTCTATAGGTTCTCAAAAAACTACTTGCTGTTTTAATAGATTGCAGTTACTGGCCAGTAATCCCAAGGAAATAGAAAAAAATATATATGAACTATTCTCTTTTATCTTCTTCTTAAATAAAATCTCACCAGAGGGATTGTAAGAATCAACTCACAGGTTTTTTTCTCTATCTAGGCTCACTTACTGTCACTACCTTCTTTCTGAGTCCTCCCTCCCCTCTCCCAAACACACACACACACACACACACACACACATACACACCTCACACACTGCAACTGGCAACTATGCGAAATTGTTAATGGGTACTTGTCACCTCTAGAGTAAAGTCTTATCTCCTCTGTCTGGCACACAGTCTTTTTTAGCCTAATCCCGCCCTGCATCCTTCACTCTACCTGCCCATCTCCCACTCAGTGTGGACCCATTCAGCTCTCCAGGCATTTTGTGAAAGTCACCTTCCCAGTTGTGTGTCAGAGTCTCATTCATGCTCTTTCCTACTCCCTCACTGCCCTTCCTCAGCTCTACCCTGGAATGTCTGGCACATCAATTCCCCTGGCCATCTTTATACATGCCTGCATTCCAGTGATTGTGAATCCTGGCTGTACTTCAGAATTATTTGGAGAGCTGGTTAAAAATTACTAGGCCTTGTATAAGATCAATTAAATCAAAATCTCTGAAAGTGGGATCCAGTCATAATATATATATTTTAATTTCTCCAGATGATTCTAATGGGCAGCCAGAGCCCTTGATTTGTTTTAATCTGTTTACTTCTGTTTGTGGTCGTCTCACTTCTTAGGCAGAGACAATGCCTTATCCGTCTTTGTCTTCCTAGCAACTGGGATCATTCGTGGCATACAGTAGATGGTCAAGGATTCTTTGTGAATTCAAAATGAAATACTTACAAAGACAAAGTTACCTTGACGGAGCTTATACAGTCTATAAATTCAATTTATATTGAGTCCTATAGCAGAAAACTTTTCATAGACATATTCTTCAAGGTTCCAATTCCAGAGCTCAGGAATAGAGGGCTTGATTTTATTTCTAACTCAGGTCATAATTCTAATTGAAAGCTGAAGCGGTGTTGTGAGGTGAGCAATCATTTCTCTTATGTATGTTCACTAAATATTTTTTTTCATTTTAAAACTTATATGTTGACATGACAATGTTAAGACTATGATTAAAGAAAAAAATCTTTAGGGAGAACAATGAAAAGTACACCCAAAGACATAGAGAAGGAATCTAGGGTGGAGCCTTTTTATTGATTTTTCCCACCCAAGTAACAGTTGAATACCCACCATTTTTTTATGTTCCTGCACCCACCCCATGTTAGGATATGGCTGATAGTCCCTTCACCGTGCCCCTAGTTGGTGTGGGTTATAGATGAAAGTGGTTAGTTAGTGTACAACTGCCACTGGTATTGGCTTCCACCAGTTAGGTGACCTCAATAACCCTCAGCTTACTACTCTATTAAATATCAACAACTTCTTCAGTGGGTTGTTAAAAGAATTAACTGTTTTATACATACAAAGGATTTAACTTGTGCATGAGATATAATAAATGCTCAATTAGATATAACTGCTGTTATTGTTTGGTTGTTCCAAGCAAACACTGTTTTATCACACAATAAAACAGGCCAATGCTGCAAACTGACACAGAAAAAAACCCACTGGCGTGTCTTTTGGCAAGAAGAGAAAACATTTCTTTATATAAAAACATAAGTTTGCTTAAGTCCAGACATTATGACCTTTTGAAATGCATTATTGACAATCTACTTAACACACAAATTTAATTTTTGATCTCCAGACATGATAGAAAGGAAGCCATGCTCATTTCAATTGTAAAGGTCTTAGGCATAGTATTCAAATAATTTAATCAGTTAGAAAAATAGAAATGCTTCCTGCGGGGGGGAAAAAGTGCTTTTAAAAATTGTTTTTTAAAGCAACAAATATACTAATATACAAATGATATTTCCATTTATTAAATATCTGTCAAGGCCAAAACAGGCAATGGCTGAGTCAACCATAGTTAAGCAATGCAATGAGAAAGGTTTCTCCATATGGACTTTTCTCTGCCTTTCTAATCAAGTATTTATGTTCTTAGAAAGGACTCATTTGTCTTCTCTTTCTGGGCCTGAAGCTGAGGTTGGTGGCTCCTGCCCCTTAGAAAGTCTTTACCACTTCACTCAGTGGCTGAGGGCTTAATGTGGGATAATACCGGACAGTGATGGTAATTTATTCAGACTCCTCCTTTCTACAATTGATATGTATATTCAAATATCTTTATAAATTCTCATTCGTGGGCTGTCCTTTATCTTTACAACATGGAGAGATGCTTTTGCCATCTTCTGTAATTCACTTGGGTCTAACGTGAAGTTTCCCTGGATTGGTTTTATAATTCTTCATGTTCATCAATCCTTGCTTGAGAATTCTTCCCCAAATGACCAACCCCACACTGACATCATTATTCAGATTATCATCATTAACCTTGGGCTACTGAAGTCAGAGCAGACAGCACAGCCTTCTGGGGTTTGCTGCACAGTGGGATTCTCTGAGGTCAGCAGATCTGGAAAGTATTTATGTTTCTGTCAACCCTGAACTTCCTCAGTTTAAGTATCACTACTTTCTTAGGAAGTTTCTCCATAACTTTGATGATATTGCCCATATTAATACACAGCAAAAGCCTTACAATCAGCATACAATCGACACACCAAATCTATGTCTAGAGCTTTATTCTAAGAAAAAAATCAGGATGTTGTTCAATATTTTATTTAGATAAAAGTCAAAGACATGCATAAAAAATTTTGTAGAAACATTGGAAATACCATAAAAATCTGCTTTTTGAATTAGTTAAATTATGTTAATTTAGCATAATTACTGTTTGTTTAACTAATTTAACATAATAACATAATTAATTAAATTATGGCCCGAACACATAATGGAATATTTGGTAAATTTTACAATATTGTAGAATAAAATTTGTTAAATTAAAAAAATACATTTGTTAAAAAATATTTGTTAAATTAAATGATATTAGGCTACAAAATAGTATAAGTTAAAAAAGCAAGTCACAGAAGACTGATTATGTTCAACCTGATGTGAGATAGATTATGGATAGATAGATAGATAGATAGATAGATAGATAGATAGATAGATAGACAGATAGACAGATAGACAGATAGATAGATAGACAGACAGATAGACAAACAGATAGAAAGATATAGAGATATATAATATGTCAAAACAATAATAAACACAAAATTTAAAATAGCAATTCTCTTCTTTGGGAGAAAGGCTAGGTTTAGGATAGTGAAGACCATAGAGGGAAAGACAGTGGGATTGGTAATAATTCTGCTTTTAAATTGGTTGATAGACTCATTTAAAAAAATTTTTACCCCATAACTTACATTGTCATTACTTGTATTATTAGCCTCATTTTCAGGGTCAAAACATGCCATTTATACCAGTTGTCCCCTGACAAGAGTACACAAGGGGTGCCTGGATAAGAGAGTATTTCAGGTCAGAGGTAAAGATGCCTTTTTTAAAATTTGCATAAAGTACTATATACTTGGCAAAACATGCAGCTACAGGGGCTGCATCTGCCAAGTGGGGTCATCTGCCAAAGAAGGCTACTTTTTTCTATTTCACACACAGAGTTCAGTATGTTCAGACGGGTGCGTGCGCATATGTGTGTCTCTGTGTGTGTGTGTGCATGTGTGTAGCCTTTATAATAAAACAAAAATAGAACCATATGTAATGGGTTGAACTATGGCTCTCAAGCTATGTCCACCCAAAACCTTGGAACGTGTCTCTATATGGAATCAGAGTCTTGCAGATGTAATTAAAGCGTCTCAAGATGAGATCATCCTGGAATAGGCTAGACCCTAAATCTAATGATGAAAAGAAGACACATAGACACAGGGGAAAAGGCCATGTAAGGGTAGAGATAGAGACTGGAGTGATGTATCTACAAGCCAAGGTACAGCAAGGATTGCTGGCAACCAGCAAAGCTAGGAGAGAGGCATAAAACAGATTGTCCCTCAGATCTTCCAGAAGGAACCAACCTCACTGACATCTTGATTTCAGACTCTTGGCCTCCAAAACTGTGAAAGAATAAAATTGTTGTAGGTCAACCAAGTGTGAGGTACTTGGTTATGGAAGACTTGGAAAACTAATATACTATACTATTCAGATTATTTAATGATTGCTTTTTCAACTTATCAACAATATATTACAAGCATCTTTAATTTACCAGTAATCACAAACATAAATGTAGATCCACATTTCCATTTGAAATGGCTGAGTAGAATTCTTTAGTAAGAATTTAGCAAAATGTATTTAATCAATTCCATATTGACAGACTGTTAGATTATTTTCAACTTCTCATTTTTACAAACAATAGTGTAACTAAAATTCTCAGTTGGTCTCATCATTGCATATTTTCCCCCAAATTCATTTCCTTAGGATAAATTTGACAAAGCAAAGACCTGGGTCAATATATACTCCCAGCTAAGACTTTTGATACATTATTACCATGCCACCCTCCAGAAAAATTGCACCAATTTATAATCCTACTAGTAGTGTTTAAGCAATGCAATGATAATCAAAGATTTACTCTTTAGAAACTCAGGTTTTCATAAAATAAGGATGTGGTTGGTGTGAACCTTTTTATTGTCAACCACTTCCTCCTGGGCCTGTTGTTATCCAGCATCAAAGACGGGGTTCTGGGGCATTAAAAACAATGATGTCATACATCTAGGTCAAAAGCTCCAAGGCTAATGAATAGAGTCTTAAATTGAAAATCAGGAAGCTCTTGCTAGCTAGCTAGTTTATTTGAATGGCACAGCTTCTCTGTATCTGTTGTTCCGTCTACAATATGAGGAAGACTGTTGTGAATTATGGAATCAAATTATCTGGATTTCAAACCTATTTTCACTATTTATTAGCTATGTGACCTTAGGAAAGTTACTTAAACTCTCTAAGCTTCTATTCCCTCACATATGAAATAAAAATGATGATAGGTATCCTTACCTCACAGGGAACTGAGAGCCTCCTAGGAGGTAATCCCCATAAAGGCACTGAACAAGAGCCTGGCACATGGTAAGTAAATGATATATGTATTTATTTTTATCATCATTATCACCATAGAAAATAGCCTTGTCATACATGTAGCCAGTTAGTGTAGTTGCTTTAGAGTTCATTCCCAAGAGGCCAAGGTCATGATTTCGACCCATTTACTTGGCTAGGTTCTATAGCCACAGATTGTGACCTCACCTTGGCTAGCTAACTGTCTCCTAACCAGTCTGGCAAATGCGTGATTAAATCATCAAGCTCTATTTCATAGCCATCCAGGAGGAGGGCTCTCAGAATCCCCTCCCTTTGAGGACATTGTCTGTGGATATGGAATCTGAGAGTAAAGAAAGTATGGCAGGAGATCAGAGTCCTCTAAGCCAAACAGTATTGGGGCAGAGCTGAGCCTACAGCCTTGTAAAGGAGGTCTTAGTTCTGAGAGAGAAAAACAACAATAACAACAAAACTGTGGGCCTTTCTGTTTTTTCCTGTCCAAATCTCTGGTAGCTCTTCAGAGTTGTGTAGGTTCCCACGACAAGGCGAGTCACAGTGAACTGACTTCTCGCTGGTAAAAGTTAATGTGCTAATTGTTGCAGTTGTAACCAACTGATTGTTTAGAAAAGTTGTCTGGATCCCTTTTGAGAGAAATAATAAAAATGTGTTATCTTCATTCCTTGCGGTAAAGTGGTTAATGGTAGAGCACAGATTTCTTAAGTACTGAGTTTTTTCTTAGGCACACACCTCAAGGAGGGAGCTAGTCAAAGCCAGCTATGAAACCTACGAACAAGTTTTCACATATTTTCCCAAGGGGAGAAATTCAGTGGCCTCCCACATGCTTACTATTGTAGTCAGAAAGTGCTCTTTTCCCAAAACAATCTTATGAGATTGTTTTCATCTTCAAAAATAATAACATCGGCATACCTATTACTGGAAAATGTCACAAATGAGCAAGATTATGAAAAGCAGAGTTATTTGCTGTTTTGTTTGGGAGCTTCTACGAGAAATAGCCATCCATCCCTGTTTCTACCCTCTTGTCGGGAATGTTTTTGAGGAATTATAAACCACATCACTCAATATCCTTAAAAAAAAAAAGTAAAAGAGAAAATTCTCTCATATCTGAGTGCAACAAAAGGTTCTCTTCCTTCGAGATACAGCATGTCGTTTCTTTACAGACAGTATGAATCACACTTTCCTCTTTTGTTTAGCTGCAGCAATTTGCAGAATAACTTCAGTTACTCTGTAGGAATCCATGGCTATTTCGTATTTTAACTTTTCTTTTGTATTGTTTTTCTAGTCTAGCTATATATTCTCTTGTCTGCATTTAGTGTTGTTTGTTTGTTTTATTGTATTTTTAAAGAAAGTCTCAAGCAGCCCAGGGTGGAGTGAATTAGAATATAAATATATAATTATTTTTAGAGACAGCATTCTCTAGTGGTGTGATGGTTAATTTTATGTTTCAACTTGACTGGGCTAACGGATGCCCAGACAGCTGGTAAAACATTAATTTTGGGTGTGTCTGTGAGAGTGTTTCTGGAAGAGATTAACATTTGATTTAATAGATTAACATTTGATTTAATAGATAGAGTAAAAATATGCATCCTCACCAGTGGGGTGGGCATCATCCAATCTGTTGAGGGCAGAGGAAGGGCAGTTCTCTCATCTTGAGCCGGGACGTCCATCTTAGCCTGCCCTCAGACACCAGAGCTCTTAGTTCTAAAGCAGTAGCCTCTCAATTCTCAAGATTTCTGCCTTGGATTGAATGATACTCCTCAGCTGTCCTGATTCTCCTGCTCGCGGTTTGCAGATTGAGAGACTTCTCAGCCTCTGTAACAATGTGAACTAATTCCAATAATAATTCTCCTCTTATGTATATCTGCGTATATCCTATTGTGTCTGTTTCTCTGCAAAATCCTGACTCATACAAATGGCAAAAGCATCGTATTTGGAGTCAAAAGACCTGTTTTCAAGTTTCTGCTTGAAACTAGTCATTTTACTAGTTTGTGACCTTGTTCATGTCATTTAACCTATTTTTCTCTTTATCTGTCAAACAGGAGAAGATGATATTAACAATTACTCAAATCACAATATCACTGTTTTATATGAGCTATTGATATATGTTAAAGCACTTTGCAAAAGATAAAAATCTATGCAAATTAAAGTGTTCTTAGTCTAACATTATGTAATGCTGGACAAAGTTCTTTTGTAAATGAAAGAATTAACTAAACTAATTCAAAACCAGTGAAAGTAGAAGATGGCTTTTAGCAATAGCATCAGTGTTACCTGTGCTTAGGCTAAACAACTTACAGACCATCTGAAGATGAGACATTCAGGAATGAGAGATCTTTCTTCTGGGTCAAGACTGGCCCTTACTTCTGAGGCCCCTACTACTCATTCCAGCATGTTAATCTTATCATCTCCCTAGATATGGTAAGCACAATCATGCGGTCCATGTAGCAAAGGATCCAGCCCAACGATGAGATAGGAGCTATCCTTTTCTAAAACACAATTCTGACATTTCATTTCCTTGCTTAAAAACCTTCAATGGCTGGCTTCCCATTCTAAAATAATGTCTAATTTCTTGATCAAATCCTGTAGAACCTTGTCCCTCTATCTCTCTTTCTAGCCTTACCTCTCATTTTTGCTAATTTAGATAGCTTGAGCTTTTATCATTCTAACTCTCCATATGCACATAGCTTTGTGTAGCATTGGACCTTTGCACATGCTGTTCTCTCTCCCTGGAATGACCTTTCTCCTCATTTCCTCACCTCATTCACTTATATCCATCTTTCATTAGGACCTCCCATGACTCCCTTGGGTATAAGGATATATCCCATCTCTACACAAGCTATGCAAGCAAATCTCTCTGTTACAGCGATCTCTCACTAGACCGAGCTCTTGAAATAGGGTCTGAATTTTGTTTATCTTTGCATTCCAAACACCTAGTTGTTGCTCAATTAAAATCACTTAAATGAAGATCTTGCAAACATCACTTATAGACCAGCAAAAGAGGTCAGTTATTAGCCAACCAGGAAGTAGAGACAGGATTGAAAATCCAAGGGAGATGAGAGGAGCCCATATGGTTTAAAGACAGGAAGGAAAGAGCTAAACCGGGCTTGCAGAGTGGGAAAATCCAAGGAGGGTAGGTTGCTCAGTTACATGAGACAGCTTACTCTGGCTCTGAAATTTGCCAGGATTAGTTTTATGTTAATATTTTGAGAGCTTCTTTTGACATCTAAGCCTGACAGATCACAAGAGTCCTAAGCAGGGTTACTATGTATAGTTGTGGCCAACATACTTTGATGGATGAATAGAAGTTGAAATCTAGACTGCCCTCTGCTTGTCTAAGTCATTCACCTTAGAGCTTCTGCATCTGCCCCTAAGGGGCACTTTAATCCAGTTGACACAGAGGCATAGGTTGGCTTTATGCCCATACTGCCTCATTTGTGTTAAAGAACTCATTTATCTTCAGACAGACTCCTTCACTGTCCAGTGTTTGAAGGTCAAGAAACTCATTTTAGGAGGGGTTCAGCGTACAAGGGGAGCCTAGAAAGGATAAGAGGTTGAGCCATAAGCTTAAGATTTGTCCTTGTGACTGTGTTTTTGTTTCCAAAAGCTGCTTCAGGCAGGAGCTACAGAGATCCTGTGTAAATGAATAGCTCCTCTGTGAAACCCTCCAGGTTCAGGGGCTCTGGCCCTGGTTTTTCCATCAATATTTAGCCTGAGGTGTTTTCCTCCTTTTAAACTTATGGTTTGGGGACATCACGTACAGCTTTGTTCCTTTGGTCATTTTGATATGACCTCTGAAAACGATGTACCGTATGCTCCTAACAAGCTTAGGAGGCAGTGTGTCTATTGACTAGTTTAAAGATAGGCTGCATATTCAATTAAATCTCTGCCATTTACCAGCTATTAAATTTGGACATATGTTTTAACCTTTTTGTGCAGAAAAAAAAAAACACAAGAGAAAGAAAAAAGCAATACCTCTCCATGGAAGACATAAAAATGTGCCTTTCAGATCTCGAAATGCAGGAGGCGAAATGGACCTAAGCCCCTAGATTGCTCTCTGAAGTTGAGTACCACCTTCACACCGAAGCCACACTACACATGGGCTTCTCCCAGCCAATGACTGGGTATGGTAGGACATGGTCGATGTAGGTCTAATACAAAACACAGAAGATATGGGTCTCATTTGATGGGCAAATTTGGTATAGGAAATCCCTGACAGAGTTTCCATACTTCCCTTAGAACTGCACAAGAGTCTAAAATGCTTTGACCCAATTTTTTTTCCTTTCTTGTCTCCTTCACTCAGTGTCAAACACGCTCTCCCCGTCTCCCCCAACTTCCTTTAATCTTCTTTCACAGACATTTCCCCTAATAAATGTCTTCCATTTTAATCTTGTCTTGGTATCTTCTTAGAGGCTCTAGACTAACACACTATTTCATAGAGATGCTGAGATAATTAAATGATCTAATATATACAAAGACTCTTGCAGTTTCTAGGACATAGTATATATAATCTCTGGCCTTACCCACATGCCATTGACCAGCCGCCATATTTTCTTATTCCTTATAATGGTAGTTGCCCAATTCTTATTTCTGGCTTTTTCACCATCTGGAACAAAACCTTCTCTTGCAGAGACTACAGCTTCAGTATCCATTCTCCCATTCTTCCTCTTGGAAGCAGAGCTTCCCACCCCTCTGAGTTTTAGCAGAACACATGGCCATCCAATTGAAGACTACATTTTCTGGCCTCCATTGAAGTTAGTGGTGAAGAAATAGTAACTCAGTTCTTGCAAGTGAAATTGTAAACAGAAGTGATATGTGTAATTTTACTATCAACTCCTTAAAGATTACTTTCTCTTTTTTCCCTTTATAGCTGACTAGAATGTACAGGCATTGGTGAGATAGCCTCAACCTCACAAGTATGAAAAAATGTTATAATAAATATCAGAGCAATGAGATAAAAAAAAATATGGGTCTCTGGTTGATCTTAAGAAGCAAAACTGCCGATCTTAGACTTCTCTCCTATCTCTATTTTTTTTTTTTGTCTGAAAGGACATGAATTATCTTTTTGAGTCATATTATTTGGGGGATTCTTTGTTATAGCAGCTTAGCCAGTATGTTATAGACCATCTATCAGATCTAGTCCTATATTCCCTCTGCCATGGTTGACCCAAGACTAGTTGACAGTGCTGTCTCCTTAATCCATTAGTGCTTACTCCTCAATATGGCATTTAATTACATTTGATGACTTTGAAGGACAGCAAAACTAGTTCCCTTTGGGCAAAGGATTATCTTAAGTGATAGCTAATAGCTTTAATGGTTTAAAATGGCACTAAATGGTACCCTACCTTTGGGCAAGGCCATCTGGTCATTTGTAGATAAACATAATAATAAACATCCAGGCAGATTTCCACCTATGGGCTGAACACAGACATGTTCCAAATTATATACTATAAAATTTACTATCCTTCACTAAAACCCAAGCCACAAACTGTCCTTTACTTGAATTGCAATAATGAGTTGTTACTCAGAGAATATAATATAACTAAAGTGAATCTGACTACAAACAAAGCTCTAAAACCACAGTGCCCAGATTCTAGTCAAGGTCAAGATCCAATTTTAGTTCTGGGGAGAGGCTCTGAGCATACACATTAGTAATAGCCCTATGACTCTGCCCAGACATGTACATGGTCAATGAATTTGTTTAAAACTGAGCCATTACAGTTGGATGAAATCATGTTTTTACTATAGGAACATTTACCTTCTCTGAGTGTGATTGATAAGTCATGAAAGCAAATTGAGGAAATAATGAAATAACTTTCCTTGCAATTATAGTGTTTACTTTCATTTCCTGCCTCCTTTTCTCTAAAGATTTGTGGCTAGACTTGATAGACTTTAAGAAATCTTTATCACTGGAAGTATTACAATCATGTTCTATTCATATTTTCTTTTATAATACAAAGTAGATTAATAATGAAGCTTAAACTAAGGCATGTCCAGCAAAGTTCTGAATTTTATCATGAAGACTATTTCATATTTATTTGTGTAGCAATTAATTTTAAAATTTGGTACCTTAAGCAACATACTTCACCTGCCCATTGAGTTATCCAATAATGCCCCTTTAGATCTGTGGTAGCATTGATGACAATTCTCCATTTTCATTTAAAGCCTCTCAAATCCTAATTTATTTAAAAAGAACAGTCCCTGTAATAAACAAAGCGCCAAAGAAACCTTGAATGCCCTTATCAACCATGCTTTGGCTGCTTAATACGTAAAAAACAGAGATAGACCACATGATTGGCCAGTCACTTACCTGAAAAACTATTGCAAAAAGACAATAATGGTGGAATAATGAAGGAATACTAGTGACATATCTTGAGTTACTATGAATGAAGCTTCTATATGCAAATCACCATAGCTTTATTTTTTTAATTAATTTATTATTATTATTAATTTTAAATTAGAGTTGACATTCAATATTATTTTATATTAGTTTCAGGTGAAGAGCATAGTGTTTAGACATTTATATAATTCATGAAATGATTTCCTTGATTAGTCTAGAACCCACCTGGCACTGTACATAATTATTACAATATTATTGACTACATCCCCTATGCTGTACTTTATATCCCTATGAATGTTTTGTAACTACCAATTTACTTCTTAATCTCTTCACCTTTTACACCTACCCCCCAACCTGCCCTCCATCTTGCAATCATCAGTTTGTTCTTTGTATCTAAGAGTCTATTTTTCATTTTCTTTGTTCATTTTGTGCCTTAGATTATGCATATAAGTGAAATCACATGGTATTTGTCTTTCTCTGTCTGATTTATTTCACTCAGCATAAATACCCTCTAGGTTCATTTATGTCATTGCAAAAGGTAAAATTTCTTTCTTTTTTTTTATGTCTGGGCAATATTCCATTGTATATATGTATCAACTTTCTTTATCCAATCATCTATTGATGGGCACTTAAGCAATTTCCATATCTTGTAGCGCTACTGTAAATAGTACTGCAGTGAACATAGGAGTACATATATCTTTTCAAATACCTAAAAGTGCAATTGTGAAGTCATACATTTGCTCTATTTTAAATTTTATGAGGAACCTCCAAACTGTTTTCCATAGTGGTTGTACCAATTTGCTATCCCAACAGTGTACAAGAGTACCCTTTTCTCTATATCCTCACCAACACTTGTTGTTTTTTAATTTATTGGTGATAGCCATCGGTCAGGTGTGGGGTGATATCTCATTGTCGTTTTAATTTGCATTTCTCTGTTGTTTAGTGACCTTGAGCATCTTGTCATAGGTCTATTGGTCATCTGTATTTCTTCTTTGGAGAAATACCTTTTCAGGTCTTCTGCTCATTTTTTAATTGAATTGTTTGGGTTTTGTTTTGGTGTTGGGTTGTATAAGTTCTTTATAAATTTTGAATATTAACTGCTCGTCAGATGTATCATTAGCATATATCTTCTCCTATTTAGTAAGTTGTCTTTTCGTTTGTTGATGATTTCCTTTGCTGTGCAAAAACTTTTTAGTTCAATGTAGTCTCCTTTGTTTATTTTGTCTTTTGTTTTTCTTGCTCAAGGAGATATATCAGAAAAAAATATTACTAAGAGCAATGTCAAGAAAGTTTACTGCCTATGTTTTCTTCTAGGAGTTTTATATTTCAGGTCTTACATGTAAATCTTTAATCCATTTTGAGTTTATTCTTGTATATAAAGTAAGAAGGTGATCTAGTTTTATTTTTTGCATGTATCTGTCCAGTTTTCCAAAAACTATTTGTTGAAGAGACTTTCTTTACCTCATTGTATGTTTTTGCCTCCTTTGGCATAGGTTAAGTGACCATATAGGCATAGATTTATTTCTGGGCTCCTTATTCTGTTCCATTGATCTATGTGTCTGTTTTTATGGCAATATCATGCTGTTTTATTTACTATAGCCTTGTATTATAGTTTGATATCAGATAACATGATACTTCCAACTTCATTCTTCTTTCTCAAGAGTGCCATGATTATTCAAGATCTTTTATAATGTCACATAAACTTTAGGGTTATTTGTTCTAGTTCTCTGAAAATTCCATTGGTATTTTGATAGGAATTGCACTGAATCAATAGATTGCTTTGGGTAGTATGGCCATTTTAACGATGTTGATTCTTCCTATCCATTAGCACAGTACATGTTTTCATTTATTTGTATCTTCTTGAATTTCTTCCTTCAATGACATAATTTTCCAAGTAAATGTTTCTTACCTCCTTGGTTAAATTTATTCCTAGGAATTTTTTTGATGTGATTGTAAATGGGATTGTTTTCTTAATTTCTCTTTCTGATAATTCATTATTGGTGTTTAGAAATGCAACTGATTTCTGAATATTAATTTTATATCCTGCTACTTTGCTGAATTAATTGATCAGTTCTAACAGTTTTTTGGTGAAATCTTTTGGGCTCTCTATAATATCATGTCATCTGCAAATAATGACAGTTTTACTTCTTTCTTTCCAATTCAGATGCCTTTTATTTCTGTTTCTTGTTAGATTGCTGTGGCTAGGACTTCCAATACTATGTTGAATAAAAGCAGTAAGAGTGAATGAACATCCTTGTCTTGTTCCTCTTCTTAAGGAAAATATTTTAGCTTTTCCCTGTTGAATATGATGTTAGCTGTAGTTTTATCACATAAGGCCTTTATTATGTGGAATTTCCCTCTATTCCCACTTTGCTAAGAGGTTTTTTAAAATCATAAATGAATGCTGAATTTTGTCAAATGCCTTTTTCTGTATCTCTTGATATGATCATATGATTTTTGTCTTTCAATTTGTTACTGTGGTGTTTTATGTGAATTAATTTGTGGATATTAAACCAACTTTGCATCCCAAGAATAAATCCAACCTGATCATGGTATATGATATTTTTTAATGTATTGTTGAGTTTCACATGCTAATATTTTGTTGAGGATTTTTGCATCAATGTACATCATGGATATTGGCCTATAATTTTTTTTTTGTACTGTCTTTGGTTTTAGAATCATGATAATGATAGCCTCTTAGAATGAGTTTGGGAGCCTTTCCTTCTCTTGATTTTCTTGGAATAGTTTGAGAATAGGTGTTAATTGTTTTTTGAATGTTTGATAAAATACACATGCAAAGCCATTTGGTCCAGACTTTTATTTTTGGGGAGTTTTTTGATTACTGATTCTATTTTATTAGTAGTATTCGGTCAGTTCAGATTTTCTGTTTCTTCTTGACTCAGTTCTTAAAGATTGTATGTTTCTAGGAATCTATGCATTTATTTCAGATTGTCTAATTTGTTGGCATATAATTACTCATTGTATTTTCTTGTAAACCTTTGTATTTGTGTAAAGTCAGTTGTTCTTTTTCATTTTTGATTTTTTTTTTTCATTTTGGTCCTCACTCTTTTTTCTTGATGAATCTGGTTAAAGGTTTATAAGCTTTGTTTAAAACACCAACTCTTGGTTTCTTTGATCTTTTTTACTGTTTTATTTTTTAGACTATTTTATTTATTTCTGCTCTGATTTATATTATTTCCTTCCTTCTACTCACTATGAGTTTTTCTCTTTTTTTCCTAGTTCCTTTAAATGTAAGGTTAGATTGTTTATTTGAAATTTTTCTTATTTTTTGAGGTAGGCCTGTATTGCTATGAATTTCCCCCTTATGACTGCTTTTGCTATGTCTCATAAATTTTGGGTCATGTGTTTTCATTTTCATTTGTCTCAAGCTACCTTTTGATTTATTCCTTGATTTCATTCATTGTTTAGTAGCATGTTATTTAGCCCCCATGTGTTTGTGTATTTTTCAGGGTTTTTTTTTTTTCTTGTAATTATTTCTAGTTTCATACTATTGTGGTCAGAGAAGATGACTGATAAGATTTCAGTCTTCTTAAATTCACCGAGACTTGTTTTGTGGCCTAACATGTGGTATATCTTGAAAAATAGTCTATGTGCACTTGAGAAAAATGTGTATTGTATTGCTTTGGGGTGAAATGCTCTAAAATATCAATTAAACCTATCTGGTCTAGTGTATCTTTTAAAGTCACTGTTTCTTTGTTGATTTTCTATCTGGAAGATCTATCTATTTGTGTCAATGGGATGTTAACATAGCTTTACTTCTTTAACTGAATCACATTTGGCCATGAATATGAGATAATGGTAGAAGCCTTATAGTTCTAGTAGATGATTTTTGTTTTATCTCAATAACAAAAATGAAAGTTGCGAATGGATTGAATTTGTTTTGTGATTGGCCTGCAAACATGGAAGGCTAAGGCAGACCAGATCTTTAGCAGTTTTTCTTTATCAGATGCACAGACCAGGACCAAATGGGCTTCATGCTACCCTAGCATATTTTAAACTTCCACCTCATCTGCCATCCGTTATAGCACCTGGGTCTCTTTTGGCACCAGTATGGTCCATATTTCTTTGGCCCAATAAATATCTGCTTTTTGAATTATCTTTCCTCAGATGTAGTTTCCATCCAGCCAAATTTAACCTTGTTTTATTATTTCCTGCCCCTCATTTCTAACCTCTTTGGGGACACTGTGATCTGCTGGGTGTTGACAATGCTGCCTAATTTAGAAGCGTCTGTGATTTGCATCAATAAAAGAATCTTTCTTTTTAATTTACTAATAAAGACACCAAGAAATAATATTTCTATGCTCCATATTTAGAAACACTGGAACTTCTCACAGACTGTTCCATTTACTAAATCTCAGCCTATTTCCAAACCACATTCTTCTCCAGACCAATTTTACTTTGGTGCCAAGCAAAATATTCAAACACTGGTTTTGTGGTAAGTGATTTGCTCATCTCCAAGCACATGTAACTTTGCCTTCATTGGCTGGTGTTTGGGAGAGCAACACTACTGAAGTGACTTTGTGTTCATCTGGCATTGCCAGTTCTTCACATGTGGCTTGTGATTCCATTTTCCTCTTGAATTTTACAAAGCTTTTTCTTTTAAATTTTGGGATTACTCTCCAAATAGAATATGAACCCAGAATATCTATTGTTTTCTTGTCTCTTGGCATTGTCAAATTCCCAGAATTCACTGGAAAAAGCAAATGTTCACTTAACACATTTGTTAATAATTTATTCAGCATGTAAGAAATGTTGGGCTCTTCCTGGAACCCATTTATAATGGTATATATTCTCTAGATAAATTTTCAATGGACTTCATTTCTCCCTGAGATTTATCTTGATTTTTTTCTTCCTTCACCCCATTATCATTGTCAACACCTGAATCAGGCCACTTGATCCGATTAGGACAATCCTCTCCTAATTGGTCCCTGCTTCAGGAATTGCCCCTTTTCAACCCATTCCCTACACTGTCAACACTGATTAAATCACTACCCTATTTAATTCATCTGTACTTCTGCAATTACCCTGAGAATTAAATCCAAATACTTGAACACTTACTAAAGGGCCCTCGTTTGACTCTCTAGTCTATGGATGGTCTTTTTCTTCCTCACATACTAAGCTCCAGTCATGGTTAATAGCTTGTGGTTACCTGAATATGCCCTGATCTCTCTCACCTTCTGGCCTGTGTGATGATGACCCTTCCCTCTAGAATAATCTGATGTCTTTCCAACGCACTCTTTACCTCTCTTCCATCTGCCTCTTTTGTATTATTATGGTTTCCATCCTACTGGTTTCAATGTGTGTGTCATTTCCTCCAGGAGCTTTAAGAAAGAGTCGCCAAGACTAGATGTGGTGACTGGACTCGCATCTCATCATGAGCTAAAAACCTCACTACAGAATCTTGGCCAAAAATCTTACTATAGAATTTTGGCCCTGTTTCCTAATGGTCTATTCCCCTGTAAGCTAAAAATTCTTTGAGTGCAAGATCTGTTCACTATGGAACACTCAGCCTTTAGCAAGAAATTAACACTTAGGTGCTTAACAAATACTAGATTCTTTCTTTGTAACTTACATAGAAATGCTATGTAAATCAGAATTTCCTCATTTTATTAAAATTGTTGTACTTGGCTTACTTTCTGTTCTTTATTTCTTTTTGGCAGTTTTTATACTGTGGCTTTTTTTTTCTCCCTCCCCCTCCCCCTTGGTTAAGGCTGTCTGTTTGTAGATATTCCTTTTCTATAAGCAGAAAAGCTAACATGAGTCAGAGACATAAGAGCTACTACATGGCAGTCTGACTCTTAAAATTTATACTGCCACTCTCCTTAATGCAGAAGGACCACTAGGTTTTAAGTCACTGATGAACTTTCAAATTGTTTGTTTTCTGCTTGAGTGCTTTAAAACTAAATTCCACAGGAAATGGAAGTTGGTACATAATCCTGGGTAACTTTCTGCTTATGACAAGAGGTGCTGAAATGAAAAGAGGTGTGACTTTGTGGTTGAGAAATTCTCCTAAATATATGGGGGCAGAATGAAAGAAAAATGTGGTATCTGTGGCTGAAGATAGGCATACTTGACTTTCTCAGGTAGGAGCGGGAAAAAAAGAAAAAAAAAAGATTTTCTAATTTTAGTTTGGTCAAATTTTTTTTTCCTTATTTTATTGGCCATAACAAAACTTAGGAATGAGTTTGGTGCCTGTATTTTTCATTTTACTCTCTTTGTTTATAGGGAGAAGATTCTCTCTCTAGAGTCTTTGCCTACCCCCTCAGCTTATCTTCACCTTACCTTCTCCCACCACAGTGCCTCTGAATATGAGATAAATGTCTTTTTACTCTTCTAATCCCTTTGGTTGGCATGTTTTTGGTCATCCATTATATCTGTCTGGAACACTTCAATCGCAGCTACACATTCTTGTTTGGCTCTATTTCCAGGAGGTTTCTGACTTGTTACCTTATTTTTCATCTTCTCTCCCTTTACCCATGAACCTTTATTAGACCTTTGTGAAGCCAATTGAGAGAGCAGGGAACATACATTATAATTCATAATGTATGAATTATGGAAAAAAATCAGCTGCATTTTGATGAGAAGGATCATTTCTCAAGGCTTGTGGGAAGCACAGCTACTGCTGCCCCCTCCGTCTGCAGGGTTGGAAAGCCCCAGCTAGCACTTGTCTGTTCTCACCTCACCTTAGCAGTCAGGTCACATAGGCAGCCTGGCACCAATTGCTAGCCATATCTTACCCTCACTATGGCAGGAGGCGATCAATAGATGAATTAATCACACTTTGGGGAGCTCACACCCCGGAAAGAAGAGAAAATGAGTATTGGAAGAGGAAGTCGTTTGCCAACATGTTCTGCCTGTAGTTTGCAGCCTGGTGCACATAATGCAGGACCACAAAGAAACCCACTAAGCCCAGAAGGATGACCACGACCAGGTGCAGAATGAGAGCTTCTAGAATTTTACTGTCAGCTTGATCTCGGCTGATCAGCAATAATTTTGCTCTGGCTTAAAGCCTTAAAAAAAACGTGTAATAAGACATAAGTGATCTGGTGAATAAGGTTTGCTTTTTTATGAGACCAATCTCCAAATATGCATACTTTTCAATATGAAAGAAAACCTGTGTGTGTGTGTGTGTGTGTGTGTGTGTGTGTGTGTGTGTGTGCATTTTAAGTGTATTTCTAAAGATTCCAAAATTGGAGAGGGAGCAGAGTTTTTGTTTGTTTGTACAGTTTATTTATTTGTAACTGGGATATTTTCAGAGAAGAACCCTAGCCATTAAAAGTCAGCTCCTGAATTCTTACTTGGGGTAGGGTTGGGTAGGGGCAGAACCATGAGTATTGAATAAGAGACTCAGATGTCTCCAAAACCCAAGAATCCAAGATCTACTCAAATAGAAACTATCGTATGTGCAAAGAGCACTACATTTTAGATCAAAAGATTTAGATTTGAGTTTAGGTTTGAGTCATCCCTCTGACACTGACTAAAAAAAAAACAACTAAATCTCTGTGCTTTTCAGTTTTCTCATCTCTGTAACGAATTGAACTTGTCCTATGAGGTTATTAAAAGGAGCAGAAAAGATAATGTAGATGGAAGTGTTTCATAAACTAAAGTGGGCTCTGCAAATGTAAGCATTATAAAGGAATGTGCTTAGAAAGGGCAAAGGGGAAGAAATGAATGCATATTGGAACTATCATCCCTTACCTGGTCCTCTAACATGGTTATTCGAGGTAAAAAGACAGTCATAAAAAATGATGTTACTTTGAATTTTAAAAATCAACAAAAAACGATTGATTTTTCTCTCCTGAGTAAAGACATTTCCTTTTACCAACACTTAGCCTCAAAATCCATTCTGGTTCAAGAGGCCTCAGGTCTCTGCTCCTTACTGTTCTACCCCACCGCCACACACACACACCCTAGACAGAATCATCATCATTTACAAAATGGTTGATTAATGTTTGATTAAGGAGTTCTGACCTTTTGGGAATTAGCATCATAATTACAGGGCTGTGCATCATTCCCCAGCCACTCTGCTGGCCCCCTGGCTGAGACCTCTCTTCACTGGCAGTGAGTGACAGGCATTGAGGAGCAGAGTTCCCCTAATACCATAATCACCAGGTACCACTTAAGTGAAGCTCATATTTTTGCTCCTGAGTGGAGAGCAAATGAAGCTGCCTTTTAGGGCTCTGAGTCCTTTTCTGTATATTCCAATTCTACTTTTAACAGCTTTGTTAATTCAATCATCACCTCCATCCAAACAATAGCCAGTGGGGGCTGGGAGGAGGGTTGGAGGCAGTTTTGGGGCCGAGTCAAATCTTCATCACACTTCCCTGAAATGGCTCATGCTGGGAGAAAGGACCAGCTGGGCGAGTTGGCTGAGCTGCTGGGCTGCAGGACGGGCAGCAGGTGTTCCCTGTAACAGCAACACGCTTGCACCAGGCGTTACATGAAATGTGGGGAAGGGGCCTTCCTCTCTTTTGTAAGTGCGGCTACCTTTGGCCTCTAGAGTTTTCAAAAGAGTGTGGGAAATGAGTCAGAATCTGAGAATTAGCCTTTTTGGTGGGAATCGTCATGTCTCACTGCTGTTTTATTCCATTGATGAGACATGACAAAGGAGAAAAAAAGCCGCAAGAGCTCGGCCAGCCTCCTCAGTCACTTATGGGAACCCACTAAATAATGATGCTTGCTTGGCTCTTGCTCTCAGAAGCAACCTGAAGAAAATTACTGTTCAGTTACTATAAGTCTAGTTCACCATTTACCCCAAGTATGTGGGATGCAAATAGGAGTCACATGAGTCAAGGGTTCAGGGAATAAATCTTGGAAATTCTGGATTAAACAAATTTAACCTGGTTGCTTCACCACAGGACTTCTTAGAAACTTTAACGTCCTTAATTTGCCTCATCAATCTCTAGAGGAAAGAATGAAGCATGTCCTAAACTTGGCTGACCCACAAAACTCCTTTATATAAAGTATCATTTGGGACATGGTGGTCTAGCCCAGTCTGAATTTTTTTCTTAAGAATTCAGATTTTCTTCACCGTCTTGTCTATATTTCAAACTCTGTTGCTTTTGTGTGAGTGTGTATGTGTTCGATGTAAGTACATTTCAAAGCATCACAAGTAAATGTAACAGCAAAACATTCCAGTGACCACAATTTCTTTAATTTACTCCATGTAGAAGTACCCCATGACTAATCAATCCTGACCTCTTTCCACTATTGTTTATTACTCCTTCATATAACTGCTCTTGGAAAATAAACATGGCAGGAAAGAAATCTTCTGGAATACAGGATATTATGGCCCTTTTCTTTAACTGTAAGTTCTCCTGAGGGAAGAACAATGTACTATAATGAGCTCTGAACCACACAGGTTCAAATCCTTGTCTTGCCTCTTATGAGCTATATGGTTTTGGACAAGTCTGTTCATTTCTCAGTGCCTCACTTTCTTGTCTATAAAGTGAGATTAGCAATACCACGCACATTATATGTTGGTGTGAGGATGAGATGAGACCATCTCTGACAGCATTGGGAAGGCCTGGCTCCTCATTAGAAACCAGTCGCTGTTGTGATTATATAACGTCCCAACACTTCACACAATGCTGAGTGCAATAGGCAACCAATATTTGCTTAACTAAATTGGATACTCAAAATGTGAACCTCAAGCTACATTTTTTTTTTTGGAACCTTTCTTTCCATGACAAGAACAAAAATCAGCAGATAGTAAGCATTTAATGTTACTGGACTAGAGGGGAAAAAAAGAGAGAAAATTACATAAACTTTTCCCAAGGTTATTCAAGATGTTTTTCTTTAGAATTATTTTTTAAGTTTCAAAAGTGTTAATTTAATTTTGTTACTAGGAATATAAAGAAAAACACTTTATTTAAAAAAGATTTCTAAAGAAAGGTTTGTGATGATAAACCAGAAAAAAAGCAATTTTTTCGTAATAAACAAATGACTAGTAAATTATGTTAGAGCTATATGATGGGTTATCATGCAGCCAATAAAATAATTTTTATAAATAATTTTATAATAAGAAAATCTTATGATAGAATATTAATGGGGAAAAATGAGATACAAAATATTATAGAGGATGTGATCACAACTGCATAGAAATAAGGACAGAAAAAGATCGATGCAAATAACCCAAATGCAAATAGTGATTTGAGTAAAAAATTTTTAACACTAAATTTCTAAAATTTATAAAATAACCATGAATTACTTTTATATTTAAAAAGATAATTCCATTTAAAAATGTAAAAAAAAATGTTAATTCTTCCAAACTTATTGATTCTTTTTTGATTCCTGGACAAGTGACTGTGTAACCTTAAGAAACAATAACAACTCAGAACCAGGTGTCATCTGTGCTGGAGCTGAGGAGGAGCAAGAAGCTGAGGGTCTAGAGTCATGACACTAAGAAGTCGGTGAAGGGACATAACATGTGCCTGATAGATCTCAAAGAATAGATTTCTTACCCCTCACCCCTGATTTCCACAAAGCGACTGCTCTAAAACTTTTGTCTTTGGAAACTGTCTTACTTAATAGGAGTAAGAAATACTAATCTTTTCTAAGGGTCTTTAATTCTCACCCGTTGCTAGAAAAAAAAAGTTATTTTCTTAGTTTCACATTCAGAGCTCTCTACAAGCTGGCTCCAAACTAACTTTGCTGGATCATTTTTCACTATCTGCTTCACACATCTTTTGCAACAATTAAATTGTTCTATTTATCAGACTCAAGATGTACCTTGTAGAGTCCTGCTTTATGAGCATGGTAGCAATGTAGCTGCAATGTTTCTTACATATCTACTTAATAGATGGTAGGTACTTGTAAAGGTGAGGAGTAAGGTAGAGATAATGATATGTCAGTTATAAAATATCCACAAAGGGAAACAAATGGAGGCAAAAATATTTTTACTCTATCTAGAATATTCCCATTTTCATCTTTAATATCTAAACCATCTTATAAAGTGAAACTCCTAGGTATTGACCCAAAAGAAATAAAAACTTACATTCACACAAAAATTTGTATGTTGATGTTTACTTATAATTTCCCAAAGCTGGAAAACTTCTAATGTTCTTAAGTGGTGAATGGGTAATCAAATTGTCATACATCCATACAATGCACATACAAATTTTTATTCAACAATAAAAAAGAATACCCACAAAACCCACAAGAATGGGAATGAATTTCAAATGCATTATGCTAACTAAAAGAAAACAGACTCAAAGGATTATATTCTGTATGATTCCCTTTATGTGACATTCTATAAAAGATAAAATGATGGCAATAGATAAAAGTTTGGTGTTTGCCAGAGACTGGAGTTGGGGAATAGGCTGAGTACACACAGGCATAGGGAACTTTTGGGGGTGATGAAAATCTGCTATAAGTTGAATGTGGTGCTGGACATATGACTCCACACATTTGTCAGTATTTGTAACTATATGCAAAAAAGGAGTGCATCCTACTACACTTAAGTTATATCTCATTAAACCTGACCTCAAAATAAGAAGACAAAATAAAATACACACACGTATATATAAACCTATGTTTCTCAAAGTGTTTGGTTTCAGGACTCCTTTACACTCTTAAAAATTATCAAGCAACCCAAAGAGTCCATGTTTATGTAAATTATATCTATTAATTTTTATTATATTAGAAACTAAAGCTGGGAAAGCAATTTAAATACTTATTTATAAATTCAATTAAAATAGTACATAACCTTATTACATGTTAACATAACCAATATATTTTTATGAAAAATAACTATATCTTCAAAAACAAAAACGTTAGAAGGGTGGCATCATTCTACAGTTTTGAAAATATATCTGATGTCTGACTTAATAGAAAACATTATGTTTTCTACATCTGCTTTGCATTCAATCTGTTGCTATATGTTGTTTTGGTTGAAATTTATAAAGAAAATCCTACTTCTCACAAATACATATTAGGAAAAGGAGAGTATTTTTATATTTCTCAGATAATTATACCTATTCTTCTTTGATACTGTATCTAAAATCTAAATCTAAAATCATTTTATAAAACTTTTCCTAGTCTGTGACATTAAGCCCATTGGTATATCTTACACTTTGAATGCACCATTTACTTGTTCATGGTTTTATATCATGATGCTTTGGTCATATGAAAAAATTGATTATCCAAGTTGATCTTCCAAATGTTGGCCCATTTCATTATTTTATTTACATATAAATATATATATGTACATGTGATGAGTGTATATATATATATCAGTACAAAAGTCAATGCAGTGAAAAAGACAAAGACTTTTATTGTTACAAAAATAAATTTGACCTTGCAGACTTCTTGAAAGGATCTCCAGGATCTCCCTGGAGTCTTCTCTGAGAATCACTGATGTAAACTTTTTTCATTTTTACATCCTTTCTTAAATCTCTCTATCTCCTTGAAATTTTCTTTTACTAAACCACTCTGCAGTTATCATCCTTGTATGTGTATTCCAATAACCCTTGTCTATTCCACCCTTATGTCTTACATTGTCTATTTTTATCTGTCCTATATTTCTAGTTACTTTCCAAATGTCTTGAGAGTAAGGAATCTTTCTTTGAATCCTTGAAGCACCCCTGGCCTAGTAACTAGTAGAGTATCTTATATATAACAGACACTATAAAAGTTTTGGCGATTTGTAAATGTTAAAAATTATGCATAAGTAGACAGTTAGTCCAATTTAGAAAATAAACATTGCTTAAGGTATCATCAATTCTGAATATTTTCAGGCTCTTATTACCTGAGCCAAGCCCATGTGAACTCAAATCTTTATCTTCCGGGTATTAAAAGTTTATATTTTCTCCTTAGTATGCCTTCCCTCTCAGTTTAAACTAAAGAAAAGATTATGGTTTTATGGAAAAAGCTAATGTTTTGGGATGCAGAAAAATGTGAGTTCATATTTTATTTCTACCATTGACCTTAACTTAGCGAGATATTTGAGACCTTTGAGCCTTAAACTATCTCATCTGAAATGAAGACAGGAATAACTGTCTAGGTCACTTCATAAGGTTGTTAAGGATTAAAGAAGATCACAGTCAAAAGCACTTAGCTCATAGATTTACTCAAGAATGTCAGTTCTTTTGGCCTAAGTTCTACCTGACTTTCTATACTGAGAAGCAGCAGCTGCCTTCTCCTAGCTCCGGATGAATACCCAGACCAGCTCCCCTCTTGCTCAATAGCTTTCTCAGAATTCTCCCAATCCTTGTTTGCTCAGGACTCTTCTCCTATTGCGTAGTCATTTTGTACTTGGATTAGCTGAGATCTCCCATTCATTCTAATAAATTCCAATATTTGCACTTAAGCTCAAGCTATCATCAGGTGTATTACCAGTCACTAAACAAGGGGACAGATAGACCCAAGACAGCAAGTAGACTTCTACCAAAAAAGAGTTTTCTTCATTAAGAAAGGGAAGGAGTTTTTAATTAAAGATAGTTTTCAAGGTTCACAATTACTGTATGTTTTAGTGGTGGGAATTTTTTAGTATATTATTCATTTTCAAATCTTGACCTAGGCAAGGAGTTGACTTATTTTGTTTTTGTTTTTACCCATTAATTCAACTAGTATCTTTCAGTGCTTAAAAAAATATCAAATGTATGCCTAGTACTATGCTGGCATAGTTAGGAATAAAAAAAAATTCTCAGTGTGATACAAGTCTAAGCTGGTTACTAAGGGAATAAATAGCTTCGGCATCTCATCCACAGCAGTATCTAATATGATCCTATTACATTTAAATGCTAATCCACATCTGATTGAATTTGGATGCACCCAAGGACTAATGTTGCTGATAGCCATGCAGATAGCCTAGTCGGATATTAAATTCTGAGCAACAGCAGAGCAAAACCCTCTCAACCTCAATTCCTCCAAAATGCCCAGAAACACAGTTTGCTGGCTGAGCTAGGAAATACCCACAAAAGGAGAAAACTTCTGTAAGTATATATACCAGGATGATAAATTTTAAATTAAAAATTAGCATTTAATGAACATTGCTAATCCCATTATTTTAAAATTTGGCTAAAAGTTGGCATTGTGTTAAAAAAAAAAACAAGGGTACACAGTTAAGTTTATTCTACCCTTTGGTTCATAGAATATTGTCATCATCACATGGTGAAAAGCATTTTATTATAATATTTGTATTATTTTTATTCCCTCTGCCTCTTCTACATTTCTACATTTCTATTTTCTTTCCTCCACTCTACAAGTACCCAATCAAATGTATCTGATATATATCCTTACATATATATTTAATCTTATAAAACTTTAATGTTGTTTTCCATGTGTATGTATTTTTAATTTATAAAAATAGAATTGTGATATAAATCATATTCTGTTCCCAAGATTTCTCACTCAACACTGTGTTTTGGTATCAATACATGTTGCTATATACATATCGAGTTTATTCCTTCTACATTTTGCAGAGTTCAAGAGCATGCATCTACATTTGTCACATACACTCCCCTACTGAGGGACCCCTAGGTTACTGCCAACTTCTCACAAGAGTTAATGATACACCTATGAACATCCCTGAAAATGTTCCTTTATGGATCTTCACAAGAAGATTTTGAAATAAAAACTATTTTATTCAGAATCATTAGATTATAGGATATACACATATTTTAATTCGCAAGATACCACCAGGTTGCTGTCTACAGTGGCTGTACCCTGTCCCTACATCCTCACCAATACTTACTATAATTTATATTTTTAGCTTTGCCATTATTGTTGTTGTTATGAAGTGGAGTTTATTATTATTATTATTATTTTGAAGTGAAGTTCTCTGCTTACTAAAGTAATCTAAGTATCTCTTCACATACCGGTAATTTGGGGGTGGATGTAACCTCCCCTTCTGTGACTTGCTTGTTTATCCTACCTATTCATTGTTCAATTTAGTTTGCTTGCTTGCTTGCTTTTAAGAGTTATTTGTAAGTTCTGGATATTTATTCCTTATTTCGATGTTGCAAATAACTTTTCCCAGTCCATTATCTATTCGGTAAACTTTTATTGAACAAAAATATGGTATTTGATGTAATTAAGCCTATCAGATTTTGACTTTGTAGTTTGTGCCTTTGAGGTTGATCTAAAAAATTTTTTCTACCCCAAAATTGTGAATCTATTCTCTTACATTTTTTTAGCACTAGACTTTTAGTTTTACCTTTATACTTACATTTTTAATCCATCTGATAAACACCTTTGATTATGGTATAAGGTAGAAACCTAATTTTATTTTCCCACATATATTGAATTAGTTGTTTCAATACCATATTCTAAACAACCGTTCCTTTCCTTGTTGCTTTGTGGTGCCATGTTAGCAGGTTTCTAGATACACATACATATATGTATATGTATATTTCTGGAAATTCCTTCTAAAGTATTCCACTGGTCTATTTGTTCCTACATCCATTACATACTATGATTTTTACTATGTCTAAATAATATCTAATAGTATGAGAAGCCCTTCTTAGTTTATTTTTACCTTTCACTTAGGTATTTGTGGTTGTTTATTCTTTTATCATAAATGTTAAAGTGAATTTGTCAACTTTCTCAAAATCCAGATAGAAATTTAATTATAATTGCATTGAATTTATAGATTCATTAGCAGAGAATTGACAAGTATAATAAATCATCTTATTCTATACATGATATATCTCTTTTATTCAAATATTTTAAATGGAGTTTAACAAACTTCTTTATAAGGTGTTATGCATTCTTTTATGTTGTTTTCTGAATATCTTATAATACAGGTTGGCGATGTTTTTTTTTTGTAAAGGGCCAGATAATAAACATTCTTGGATTTATGGGCTATATTATCTCTATTGCAATTACTAAATTCTGCAGTTAACATGTTAAGTCAGTCATTGACAATATGTAAGCAAATGGACATGGCTGTTTTCCTAGGAAACTTTACTTACAAAAATAGGTAGTAAGCCATGAGTATATCCCATTGGCCATAGGTTGCCAAATCCTATTGCTATTGTGAATGATATTTTTTTAATAATATCATTTTCCAGTTTGTTTTTGTAGAGAGAAAAATTATTGATTTTATTAAATAATTTTGTATCCATAAATATTGTTGAATTCTTAACACCTATAATAAATAGTTTTTTATTTGATTCTATTGAATTTTCAGAGGAGACAATTATATCATCAGTAAAACATTAAAGTTTTAGCTCTTCTTTTTCAAAAATTTTCTTTTTTCTTATTATATAATTAGACAGGACATCCCATGCTATGTTATTAGTAATAATGATAATAAATACTTTTATTTCTATCTGACATCAAAATTCCAATGGTATTTTTTACATAAATATAACAAACAATCCTAAAATTTGTATGAAACCTTACAAATGGTTTAATAAAGAAAGAAGAACAAAACCAGAGGCACCATGCTCCCTAATTTCAAATTATATTAGAAAGTTATATTAATTAAAATAGTATGTAATTGGCATAAAACAGACACACAGATCTATAGAGCAGAATAGAGAGCCCAGAAATAAGCTCATGCTTATATGGTCAGTTAATTTATCACAAAAAACCTAAGAATATAGAACGAAAAAAAAAAAACAGTCTCTTCAGTAAATGGTGTTGGGAAAATTGGACAGCCACATGCAAAAGAATAAAACCGGACCACTATCTTATACCATACGCACAAATTAACTCAGAATGTATAAGAGACTTTATGACCGGAAGCCATAAAGCTCCTAGAATAAAGCACAGGCAACAGCCTTCTTGACATAGGTCTTGGCAATAATTTTTCAAATCTGACACCAAAAGCAAAAATAACAAAAGCAAAAATAAACAAATGGGACTACATAAAATTAAGATGCTTATAAACAGCAAAGAAAACCATCAACAAAATGAAAAGGCAAACTACTAAATGGGAGAAAATATTTGCATATCACATATTTGATCAAGGGATAATATTCAAAATATATAAAGAACTCACACAACTCAGTAGCAAAAAACAATCCAATTACAAAATGAGCAGAAGATCTGAATAGACATTTTTATAAAGAAGACACACAGATGACCAAAAGGTACATGAAACATGATCCACATTATTAATCACCAGGGAAATACAAATTAAAACCACAATAAGATATCACCTCATACCCATTAGAATGGCTATTAGCAAAAGACAATAAATAATAAGTGTTGGTGATGATATATATGGTGATGATATGGGAACCCTTGTGTACTGTTGCTGAAAATGTAAATTGGTTTGGACACTATAGAAAACAGTATAGAGGTTCCTAAAAAAAATAAAACCACGATATGATTCAACAATTCTACTTCTGGGTATTTATTTGGAAGAAAAAAAAGAAAATACTAACTCAAGGTATATGCATCCTCATGTTTATTGCAACATTATTTACAATGGCCAAGATATGAAAACAACCTAAGTGTCTACTGTTGGATAAAAATTTGTGAATATATATATATGTGTGTGTGTGTGTGTGTCTACATACATGTGTGTGTGTGTGTGTGTGTGTGTGTGTATAATGGAATATTATTCAGCCATAAAAAAGAATGAAATCTTGCCATTTGTGACAACATGGATGGACCTCATGGCATTATATGAAGTAAAATAATTCATACAGAGAAAGACAATTATGATATAATTAATGGCAAGGGGTTTTTCTGTGGTGCAGGTTAAGGGGATATTTACTTTATAAAATTTTCAAGGAGTTGCTACCCTTAAAGATTTTTGCTCTTTTTTAGTATGTATGTTTTTATTAGCCTGCTCGGGCTGTCATGTCAAAATGCCACAGACTAGGTGACTTAAAAAACAGATATTGTCTCAGAGCTCTGGAGGCTAGAAGTCGAAGATCAAGATGTCAGCAGAGTTGGTTTCCAGTGAGGCCTCTCTCCTTGCCTTGCAAATGATTACCTTCTTTCTGTCTCCTCATAAGGCTTTTTCCGTGTGTGTGTGTGTGAATTCTTGGTGTCTCTTCCTTTTCTTATAAGGATAGCAATCCTATTGGATTAAGGCCCCTTATAACCACATTTAACCTTAATTACCTCCTCAAAGGCCCTATCTCAAAATACAGTCACATTGGGGGGTAGAGCTTTGACATTATGGAATTGGGGAAGAGAAACAATTTAGTCCATAATGATATTATATTTTGATAAAAAGTTTACTTAAAGCCAAACAAAAGGCAAAAAGACAAAAGCAAAAAGCTCCTGAACTTCTGAAAAAAATAATTGTAACTGCAATTTAAAAAATAACTGTAATGCTGATTCTTCCTAGGTAATGTTTTTCTTCTCTGACCTTTATTCCTTTTAGGGTGGGCATCTAGCAAACAGTTGCTTGCTCCTTCGGTCTTTTAATAATAACTTTTACATCTCACAGTCAAGTTCCACTTAAGATAATTAGCTCTTTAGCTTTCTCATTTCTAATAAGATTATCCACACCAGTCACAGAAGACTGTTTTCTACTCCCTAAACACACTGTGTTCAACCCCAACACCAAATCTTCCCTCATACAAGTCCTTTTGAAAGATTGCCCTCTTCTATTCACTTCCTTTGACTGAATTCCATTTATTCATCAAGTCAATGTCCTAGATCATTACCATGTCCTGGATACTATTCCTGAGCCTGATTTTTCTGACCTCAAGTGAGCACTGCACTCTGACTTCTATAGCATGTAATTCATAGACACACATACCTGATATGTTAGCTGCAGGTTTGGTTCCAGACTACTGAGAAAGAGTGAGTACTGAAATAAAATGAGTGGTAATAATTTTGCTAGTGGAGGGTCTTGCCTTCAGTTTGTAAAAAACACATCTGCAGAGTGCAATAAAGCAAAGCACAATAAAATGAGGTATGCTTGTAACATACATTTTAACATTTAAAAATATATCGCTTTATTCTGCTAGTTGAAGGGTTTCCTACAGGAATAAGATTTTAAGCTATTTTGGTCCAGGGCTCAAATAGCCCAAAGATCCTAGAAAAGTGCTAAGCATAAAACATACCCAATTGATTCAAATTCATATATCAATTTCTCATTCTCTTTAGCCCTTCTCTCTCTAATATTTCCAGGAGAAAGCCCAAAATGTGTTGAGAAAGAAGTAAACCTAGCATTTAGGCACCCAACCTTTTCCAAGCTTCTGAATCCCATTTTACCTTCAGTTCACAGCACTAGACTAACTTCCATATCCTCCTGATTCTATTTTCAGGTTTATTTGATCCCATTCTAATAGCTAGATGGAAGCAGATTTCAAATGGATAATATTTTCTGCATACCTCTCTTTAATGTAATGTCAAGGTTTCCGTTAACATTTTGGACTTCTCAAAATTGTCTCAGTCCAAATCCCATTGGTTTCCAAGGAATAATTTTACACCATTGCCTAACCACCATCTGTTTTGCATTTTTTCATCATGACTTTTATCTATAAGTACACTTCACCCACCAAGTAATTACTATGACCACTCTCTTAAGTGCATACATTAGTTTCTGAACCTTTTCTTTTATGACCTGTTTCTTATGTTTCCAGAGTTTTCAGCCTCCATGGGACCAGTTAAGACTTACTTTGCAAATGTTACTTCATCAAAGAAGAATGGCATCTTTACTAGGGAAGGGGGCTTAAGTTAGCATTCCTAGCTTCACATCTCATCCCAGCGAACAATCAACTATGTTAAAATGTTAAAGGTGAAAGAAAAGTTTAAGATAATTTAGTCCGACTCCTTTATTTTACAGCTATATAAAAAAAAATCCTTGTGTAATTTACCATTAATTTGGAAGTACCAAGCTCCATTTGTAAAAGGGTTCAAATAATGTTAAATAAATTAACTTTTGTAAAAAAAATCTATTTGGCTTGTCCTTGGTAGTAGATAAAACAAGGCTTTAAAAAATTAATCTAAAGTGTTAATGTCAATTACATCCAAGCAACGTAAACAATAATGAGGAAGAAGAAATGTGTCAAGAAATAGCTCCCTAGTGTAGCTCATATTTCTCTATCACATACTTGCAGACTAAACAAAATGCAAGGAACATCACTGTAGTTCCTTAAAAACCTTGGAAACCTCAGAATCTTTCAATTTACACAGTACAGATGATGCCCTAAATAGCTATCAACTATTGCATTTTGTACAGATTATCTTATGACATGGCAGAAAATCCCATTATTATGGGCAAAGGGTTTGAACAGACATTTCTTCGAAGAAGATAAACAAATAGCCAATCAACCTATAAAAAGATGCTAGATAACATTTATCACTAAGGAAATGCAACTCAAAGCTACAATAAGTTACCACATAACACCCACTAAGATACTAAGATGGCTTTAAAGATTCCCCCACCCCCCCCCCAACACACACACACACACAAAATAGCAAATATTGGCGAGAATGTGGACTAAATGAAAACTCATATATTGCTGGTGGGAATGTAAAATAACATAGAAAAGAGGCAGCTCCTAAGGTGGTTAAACACAGTTCTCATACATCCAGAAATTTCACTCCCAGGTCTTTACCCAAGAGAAACCTATGAACAAAACTTATACACAAATGTTCATAGAAGCATTATTTATAATTGTCAAAAACAGGAACAACTCAAATTAACTGATAAATAAACAAAAAGTGGTATATTTTTGCAATGGAATATTATTCAGCCATAAAAAGGAAAGAGATACTGATATCTGCTGCAATATACGTAAAACTTGAAAACGTTCTGCTAAGTGAAAATAGGACACGAAAAGCCACATATTATGATTTCATTTATGAGAAATATTCAGAAAAGGTAAATCTATAGGGAAAGTTCATGAATGGTTTCCAGGGGCTACAGAGGCAGGGGAAGGGAATGACTACCAACAGCTATGGGATTTCTTTCTGGCATGATGAAAATGGTCTGGAATTACATAATGGTGATTATGAATATATTAAAAATGACCAAACTTGTATACATTAAAATTGCAAAATGTAGGATATGTGTGGTAGTTAATTTTATGTGTTAACCTGACTGGGCCATGGGTGCACAGATGAAATGTTATTGCTGGGTGTGTCTGTGAGGGTGTTTCTGGAGATTAGCATTTGAATCAGTGAAGTCAATAAAGTAGATTGCCCTCCTGCTGTGGGCAGGCATCCTCCCATTCCTGAGGGCTTGAAGAGAACAAAGAGTGGAGGAAGGAAAAATCATTCCTTTCCCCACCTGTCTGCTGGCGCTGAGGCTTCAGTCTTCGACCCTTGAACTGGGGATTTATACAATCGCTCCCCTGGAGCTTAAGCCTTCGGATGTGGACTGGAATGACACCACTGGCTCTTTTGAATCTTCATCCTATTTGTTTTATTTCTCTGGAGAATACTAATATAGTGTGTGAATTATATATCAATAAAAAAAAGCAATTATTTATTCTAGCTTTACATATTTGGCCCTTTTCCAAATGCAACAGTGATCCCACACTCCTCTCTATCCTTTTATCTGAAGAGTCACGGAGTCCACAGTATTCCTCAGATGGGTGTTTTCCATAGCTCTGATATATTACTTGCCAAGCCTTTGCTCCTGTACTCTGGCTTTTACAAAGACTTTTTTCTGGAATGTTCCTCAATTTCTCTTCATCATAACTTCAATTTTCTTTAAGACTTTACTCAAAGCTTCATGAAGCATAACCCATTCTGAATAACACCTTATCATAGTAAAAGTAATAACTACTAGTTATTGAATATCTACTGCATACTAGATACTGTGCTAGGAGATTTAAACATGCTGTTATTATTTTACCCTTGCAAAGACCTAGTGAGGTAGATAGTATTGTTCCTATTTACAAATAAGAAAACCAGGTCTTAGAGAAGTTAAGTCATATATACAGGTCTGACAGCAAAGAAGTGTCAGAGTTGAGATTTGAAATCATTACTATCAGGCCTTAAATTTCATACTCTTGCTTCCTAGAATATCATATGATACATGCACAATTTTGTTTAAGATTTTTCTTTGAGAATATTGTTTCTTCGACCTACAGAATATCTCTCAAGGGCAAAATATTATGCCTACTAGCACCAATTAGTTTTCTTGTCAGGAAACAACCAAAACTATCTCTAGTTATCAAGGAGAAAGCAGTTAACCTGGTCAACTCCAGAATTATCTGGAAGGCTGCCAAACTAGTCTCAGAAAGCCAGAGGACCAAAACAAAAGTTAGGCAAAGGTGAACATAGTCAAGGTCTTTGCCCAATAAATAATCTGGTGAAAAAGGTATTGAAAACATGGCTACCCTGGTTATTCCACTACACCATTGCTGATCAGATGATCTCTCTCATTGTTCCTCCTTGTCTGAACTACATTCCCTCTAGATTGTCTAGTGACCAAGCCAGAGCATGGGAAAGGAAAAGGGTTTTCTTACCTCTTTAAGCTTCTAAAGTAGGAGATGGAGGGTACAGCAGTTGTGATAGTTGAATTTTTGTTCTACAAAATGTGCTTTTCTTTTATTTCCATGGTAAGCTTGGCCACGTGACTTGGTTTGGCCAATGGAATATTAGCAGGAGTGACACGAGCAAAGGATTGAAATAAATCTGGATAATGCGCCTTGCCCTCTGTGCTACTGCCATTGTCATAAAAAGAACATGCCATGGGAAGCAGCTGTGCCATCAGCCTGGACTCCTGAACAAACATCTGTACAGCACAGCCACCCCAGATGACTTGCAGTCCCATAGTCGAGACAAAGCTGCCCCAGCTGAATCACAGAATGATGATGATTATAAATGCATATCGCTTTTTGCCACTGAGTGATTTGATACAACAAACTTCTTCCAAATAGAAAGAGTAATAAGATCCTACAAAATGTCAAATATTCACTGTGCTACATCTCCTACTTTATTGTATCCTCTCCTTCCTGGTTTCTTACACAGAACCAATATAGCACTCAACATAAAATGTTCACTCAATGTATCTTTGTTAGCTATCTAATGGTAATACAGTTTCTGATTATAATTTATATAAAGATAAAAAAATAGAAAACCAATTTTGACCTCTTCAGTCAAGAGGACTAGGGGGTTTCCTAGGTTCATGAGTGGAAAGTAAAATAATTAGAAATGCTCAAATAAGCAATGTACTTCTTAAAGTGGCAGGCAGATTTCCATCAGATTGGCAGTGAGACCCTCACTAGAGGAGTTTGACATGGAGGATTTAATTACATGACTTGCTAATGTGAATTAGACATTACATGTGGTCCAACAACAAACCAGCTGCACCTGTCCACCCCAGTCATAATAATTGAACCTAAATGTCTCCCTGAAACTAAAGCATGGGGTGTAAAGAAATTAAAAATTCTTAAAGATCTTTTTTAAAAAAATCCTCTTGCCCCTGTTCTAGTTCTAGACTAATCAATCAACAAGCATCCATGAGTCTTCATTTAGGCACCCAGCACTACGTCTTCCCCTAAGTCCTACAGTTCTGTTTCAAGAGTAGAAGTAGAGGTCACATATCCTATGTCTAAATATTTAAAAGTTATGACCTAAATGATTTTAAAAGTATATTGGATTCAAAGCAAACCCAATTTAAATATATTTTCACTAAAAAGCAAATTCAAATAAAAATTACTTTTAATGCTTGATATTTTCAAAATGTTACTTTTTCAAGATATTTAAAATTATGTATTGAGAATAAGACAGATTCAAGTTGCAGTTAGTGAATATCAAAATTTTAAGTCAAAATTATTTAAATAAAGCCAAAATTTATTTTAAATTTTTGAAAAATAATTAAATCTTACTGTCTACTCCTAGGTATGTACCCAAGAGAAATGGAAATATATGTCCTCAAAAAACAAACAAGAAACTTGTGCATGAATGTTCATAGCAGCATTATTCATAATAGCAAAAAAAGTAGAAACAAACTTTCCAATGGAAAAATAAAATATAGCATTAAAAAATGAAGTATTCACACATGCTACAATATAGATGAACCTTGAAACCATTATCCTAAGTGAAAAAGTCAGTCACCAAAAACCATATAATGTATAGTTCCATTTATATGAAATGTCAAAAGTAGGCAGATCCATAGAAACAGAAAGTAGATTTGTAGTGGCTGAGGGCGCGGAGACGTGGATGAAGGGATTGGGGATGACAGCTCAAGGGAGCAGGGTTTTTCTGGGGGTGGTGGTGAAAGTATTCTAAGATTGTTGTGATAAATGTACAACTCTGTGAATACACTAAAACCATTGAATTGTATACATTAAATGAAAAAATTGTGTGCTATGTGGTTTATATCTCAAAAAGCTGTTAAAATCTTATTAGATATTTTTACAAAACTAAGAATATTTACACTTCTGGCATTTGATGTCTATTGAGTTACCCAGGTAAAAAAAAAAAGTTGGTATTATTCTTCATGCATTATGTGTTTAGACTTACATATATGCATATTAAGGAGAATATAAATTGTTTAGCATTACAAATTGTTCTTTGGCCAGCATATGCACTGCTGCGAACACAGTGTACTTTGTGAGTACCTCTGAAAGGACAAATTGGAACATGAGAGGAAGATAGTGCTCAGCACTATTGAAAAAGAATACTTCACTGCGCAAGAATCTATTTCAATAATACCAAGGAAAGTCTGACAATGTTTTTTACTTTTACCTAAATGGTTCTATGGATCAAATTCTCCTATAGTTTAAAGCAAGATCAATCTCTGATATTAGCAGAATAACCCAACAAACTTTCATGGCACCTGAATGCAGTTGCTTTATGATTCAAGGACACAGGCAAAATTTGGAGAAATTTTTCTCTGAGGCCTAAATGGTATCAATCACTAAAGCAGATGTTTAGGGTCACAGGTTACACTGGGCCAGAACTAAACACTGAATCCTGGTAAAAGAATGGTCCTTGTGTCCTTTATTACATTTATTTGGGAAAAGCAGAGTCATCCATTTTGCTGCCTCTAGAGGTACGAAAAGCAATTTGTAAGCCCTATGAATCCAAGGTTGGAATTACTAAAGGACGGAGAAGGAAGGGCTGGGGAAGACCCAGCACCAAATTAGAATGACATGATCCTGGCTGCTTCCCATGGCTTCTCAAGGTTATTTCTATGATTCTTCCTGCCTATTCTATTCCTTATTAAGCCTTGATCAGACAAAGATGTGGGTGCACAAAATACATTTTATTTTCTCATTGGGTCAACAGCTAAACTTTATACCCTAGCTACTTTTGTAATTAGTTGGGTCCATATGACTGAGTTTTGGCCAATGGAAACTAAATGAAAATGATACACATCACTTTCCTGCCTGCCCTAAAGCCACTCACATGAACCTGTATACTTTGCCTCCTTGTATTGTCTGCCAGCCAGATTTACGGGGGCCATTGGGGGACTCCAAGTCCCTAGACTGCAATGGGCTGTAATACTGGCAAGAAATAACCTGGTATCATGTTAATCCCCCATGGTTGTTTGTTACTGTAGCTAGTATTACTTGCCCTGGCTAATTTATTGTCAAAAATCATTAGGTAGAAAATAAAAGACTTTCTCTAGTTATGTATATTAAATCTTAACCTACTTCAGTTTTGGTATTTGGGATCTTTTTGCCTCCCCAGTTCTGAAACCACTCTTACTTATGAAGAATGATTCTGGCTAAGGGTGGGGTGGATAGAAAATACAGGAATCAGGAAATATATTTTATTCTATATTATATAATATATTGCATATTTTAATAAGCAAAATATAGTCAAAACATTATTTCAACAAATAATCAATGGAAAGTTTTAAATAAGATGTTTTATACTGTTTTTACTACATATACTGTTTTTGAAACCCAGTTTATTTTACACTTGGAGCATGTCTCAGTTCGAACCAGCCACATTCCAGTGCTCAGTGGCCACCTGTGGCCAGTGGCTTCTGCATTAGACAGTGCAGGTCTAGAGTCTATCCCTAGTACTGCTTTGGGAGAGCACTAGAACCAGGGCATAAACTAACTTGTGTCATCTAATGCGGTTCAGAAACTGCCTGCCTCCGACTCACTGAGGGAGCCTGCTAACAATCAATATTCTTGGGAACTCACCTTGTGATCTCAAATCTCAGAGGTTAAATCAGAAGAATTTGATTTTTTGTGTGTGTGGGCAGCCATTTTTATACCAATGCTCAGGAGAATTTGAGAAGTACTGCCTTCAAGCCAAGGAGCAGCCATTTTTTGTTTTGTTTTGTTTTGTTTTGAATAATATCTTTTATGGCCTGGATAATTTTATCAACTCTGAATAAACCAGGAGTTGATTGTTGCTATGGAATCAAAACTACAGCTGCTGTCAGCCAGTAATTATTAAAATCTCTGCTCCACCTGTGCAATCTGAAGCAGATCGCGGCAACTCTCCCTCCTGGCACAATTTCTCCATCTGAAATGACAGCAGGGGCACTCGTCTCTGCCACTCCGCTCCTCCTGGGGATAAACGCTTTGCACACGGAAGTTTTGAGTCTTCCCTTTCTTGGATTCATTGCTGTAGTTTCTCTGCTCCAAACTCTGACCATTGTTTCATTTGGATTAAAAATGGACGAGGTGCTGCTTTGGTGGTATATTTCTTTCTCCAACTGAAATATTTTGGCTTTGTACACTGTGCTCTAAGGAAGTCAAGAGGACTCTGAGGGAGAGTCCCCAAATTCACTCTGCCCCTAACTCCCCACTCACATTCCCATCAGAAGCTTACAGCCAAACTTCCAAACCTGCCCATGCTGCCCTTGCTCGAGTGTGGAGGGTTCCAGTATCTCCTTTATCCTACAGTCTTCATAGGACGGTCAACTTTCCAGACTATGTTTGAACTGGGATCCTCACAATGTTAAAGCATTACAGCATGGGGTCTTGAGCAATTTTTCAAAATGCCTATTTGTCACTAATTCTCCAGGGAGAGGTGGCAGGTGGTTTTAAATATTTGTCACGTTGAGAGAAGAGAAAGCAGCCTGATCTCTGATCCTGGAGTAGAGGGCGGAAGCAGTGTTGGCTGCAACGCAAACATCTCCGGGGGCGGCTGTCTGGATGTGGGTGGGAGGCAGCCCAGGATGTTGGCCTGCTCCCTTCCACTTTCCTCCTCTTTCTCCTCCTCCTTTTCCTGTTGATACTCCTACTTCCTGTTATTATGTATCTTCCTGTCAGTTTCCTCAAGCTTCCCCACCCCCTGCCCCAATAAGGTCACAGGAATTCTAAACTCCTGAAAGACAATTCTATGATACTAATTACATGTCTTGAAAATGAAGCCCCAGCCTGCAGGTGGTACCCACTAACAGCTATCACTAGTACTATTATTATTGTTATTGTTACATTATCACTTTAGCTTCCAGGACTGAATTATCTTCCTTTGCTTTTGTTGCCACACTGGCTTTGTGTGCCTTCATTTGCTTTTCTATAAGGCATTTTTTCTTATTCCTTTATGTGTCATCTTTTTCTTTACCCAGGGTTAAAGAAAGAATTCTTAGATATAGTAAGAAAGAAAGATACTAAGAAAATAATGTTGCTTTTAATCCAGCAATGTTGAATAGCAGAATGATGACATTTTAATAATGTTCATACTAATATTTGAGGGTCTATAATGTGTCAGGCACTCCTCCATGCCCTGCAGATACACCAATGAACAGGAATAAAAATAGTCTGTTCTTCTGGGTAGGAGACAGATAATAAACAAATTGTAAGCAAAACATGTATCAGGGGTGATAAATGCTATGGGAAAATAAAGCAAGGAGGAACTTAGAGGGTGCTGGTAGATGGTTGCAATTTAAATTAAGGTGGTGGGGAAGATCTCATTAAGAAAGTGACCTGTGAGCAAAGACCACAAGACAGGGAAACATATAGGCTACCTGGAATGTTCTTTCCACAGAGGTGTTGCTGTTCTTGAAATCAGTACATACCTCAGACCCTCAGGTCCATTACAGATCCCAACTTTTTCTTCCTTTTCTTTCCCTTTCAGGAGCTTCCAGAGTCCCCCACCCACCCTGTACCCTTTCCCCAGCTGACAGTTTGATTTCTGTGAATTTCCCATTCCTACCCCAACTCTCCCAGTCAGTCAGACATGCTCCCATGTGTTAGTGTCCTTGGCATGGAAACCACTGTACCTACTTCTCCTTAGAAGTTCTTTAAAAAATATATTTTTTTCATTTTTGAAAATTTTATTTTATTGTGGCAAGAATATTTAACATATGAGATCTACCCTCTTAACAAAATTTTAAGTATATGACACAGGATCGTTGACTATGAGTAAGTTCAGTATCGAAGATAGCCTAGCCAGAGATTATTGATCTTGTTTAACTGAGACCTTTTGCCCATTGATTAGTCACTCTTCATTGGTCCCTCCTCCCAGGCCTTGGCAACCAGCATTCCACTCTTGGATCCCATGAATTTTACTATTTTAGTTATCTTATATAAGTGGAATTATGCAGTATTTTTCTGTGACTATCTTATTTCCCTTAGTCCTCAAAGTTCATCCATGTTGTTGCATATTCCAGAATTCCTTCTTTTTTAGGGCTGAATAATCTTCCACTGAGTGTATCTACCACTTCTGTTTGTTATCCATTCATCCATCAATGGGCATTTAGGTTGTTTCTACATCTTGGCTTTATTGTGAATAGTGCTTTGATGAATATTGGAGTACCGATATCTCTTTGAGATCGTAATTTAAAATTGTTTGGATAAATATCCAGAATTGGGATTGTGAGATCATATCACAGTTTTATTTTTCATTGTTTGGGGAACCATTCTACTGCTTTTCATAGGGGCTGTATTGTTTTTGCATTCTCACCAACAATGTACAAGTATTCCATTTTCTCCATATCCTCGCCCACACTTGTTGTCTTTTTCTTTTTTCTTTGATAATAGCCATCTGTTAGGTATGAGGTGATAGCTGATTGTGGTTTTGATTTGCATTTTTCTGATAATGACATTGAGCATTTTTTCATGTATCTATTGGCCATTTATAAATTATATCTCCTGGAGAAATGTCTATTCAAGTCCTTAGCCTATTTTTTTAATAGGGTTATTAGTTTTCTCTGGCTACTGAGTTATTGAAGTTTCTTATGTAGTTTAGAGATAAGGCCTTTATCAGATAAATGATTTGCAAATATTTTCTCCCATTCCGTAGGTTCCTTTTCACTCTGTTCATTTTCTTTACTATGATAATTTTTAAAGATAATTTTAAAAATATTTTAACATATCTAATGTTGGAACAGCTTACAAATCAATGAAAAGCAGGGTTTAACTGGCATTGGTTTTTGTTGTTGTTCTTGGTGATTCATAAAGTCATGCTTCCTCTTACAGCCACTGGTGTCTTAGACATGCTGAGATGTGCTACACAGCTTGTGGGTCAGTGTGGAGAAGGGTCTTCTTCATGTTAGTTTTGCCAAACACCAACTCTACATCTTTTCTAGATCCATTTTGTTCACATATTTTTTGATTTAATGCACACGATGACCTGCAGAGTCATTCTCGCTCTGTAAGTGAGAAAATTGATTGCGACAAGTATAGTCATGGGCCCAAGGTCACAGAACGGATGAGAAGCAGAACTAGGACTTAAGCCTGTCTGTTCTGTCTTCAAAGCCCAGACCCTTTCCTTCTCTTCCATCCTGGAATTTTCACATGAAAATGGTGCAAAGAGCCAGAGACTTGTGTCAAAGATGGGCAGAGTGCTGTGCTAATCCAGTCCTTGGAACACCCCTTAAAGTCAGACATTAACTAGCTTCTTGGTAGTCTTAACACTCAAAACCCCCCAAGATACATGAGATATTGCCTTGTTTCTATTTTTAGTCTCCAAATGTGGTGAAATTCTGAGTTCTTAATACCACCCTATAGGGACCATGATAATTTCCTTATTGGTTCCATATGTTTTCCTAATGTGGCCTCAGAGGTTAGAAAGCAACATTCCTCTGTCCCCCAATTTCCCTTCCTGCAGGTCAGGCCCACCAGAGATGAGTACTAGCCTCCTGCTTTCTAAGTCCCACAGGTCTTTAGAGACCACCTCCTCATGGACTTTATTCAGTGTCTCTATCTCATTAATATGCGTGGGTGGTTTTGTAGTGATCCAGTGCTCTAATATTCAGTTCCAGAAGATAGGAGAGATTTATAAAATGTTGCTTTTGGTGCCACTTTACTGCTCACTTGCCAATCCAATCAACAGATGGAAAGAATTTTTCTTTATATCAACACACACTTTGACTCAGTCCCCTTCACCTACCGGCTGCTCTTCCAAACATATGACATAAAACATTCCTAAAGGGCTTTAAGATCTACTGACCCCTGACTATGCTTAAGTGGTCTATTTTTTTCCACTGCCAAGAAAGTGTCCACTTAATTCCTCCTGACTGATCTTCTCTCCCAAATTTGGGGTAGGTGGTAGATTTGAGGTCTGAAAACACTCAAATTCAAGATGAAACCAAATGTATCCAAATCAAGCAGCATGAAGGGGGAACGAGACAATAAATGCCATTGGGTTTGCATTAGTCCCTGTTACTCCACTACTTTGATAGCTGATTGGATCCCATGAAAGGGGCTCTGGATCTGATATTTCCTGATCAATCTCTGGAATACATATGATCCTCCTTCTTTTGGATAGAAAGGCCCAACTAAGAAATAGCAGTGCAGATTCAAAGAAATGGAACTGTAGCAACTAATGTGGGTAAGTACCTACTAAGCGAATGGTGGTGAAAGCCTCATACAAAGAGGCTGAGCAGTTCGCTGATAGAAAGTTAATTAATTTTTAAAATAGGGACAAATCTAACTTCTTTACCAGGATATAAGGGCTAGCCCAGGCAGATCTTAAATATCTTGAAAGAAGTGTGTATGTGTGTGTGTGGGTGTGTGTGTGCACCTACCGCTATGCTTGGTGCTGAAAGTGTGAAAGAGTGAGCCACTTATCTCAGTTTATGATCAAAGAGGGCTAAGAAAATTATAACGGAAAAAAATACCAGTGTCTGCATTCTCTCTCTTATTTCCTCATGTAAGTTATTTAACCTCTCTGACTCAGTTTCCTCATCTGTAAAATGAAATCAATTGTATCTAAGCCATAGGAGTGTTAAAAGGATGAAAGGAAATTACATGTAAAACTCTTAGCAAGAGCCTTAGATAAAATAAGCACTCAAAAAAAATGTTATTTCCTTTCCTTAGGGAGAAAAAAGTGCACATATGAAGCAATTAGAGAACAAGACAATAGCTACAAAACGCTAAATTGCTGCTAGAGTCAGTAAATGCTCAAAGAGCCACAGAAGGGAGAGATCAAAGCAGGCTGGAATCTACAGGGAAGGGCTGGGGATGAGGGAGAAAGTGTGGGTGAGCGGGACCCACTGGGAAGCCTAGAGCTGGCTCCTTTTACCTCTGAGTTTGGAACTGACACCATAACCGTATGAGGACAGAAATGCTTTGCCCCATGTGGACTTCACAATGTTTAAAAGTGGTGGAGAATACTAAGCAACTTCATAATAAAAACATAAGGTTAAAAATGGACAATAAAGCTATAATGGAATTTGAAGCAGAAAGTGAAAATTTGCATCCGGCTGTGTGCAGGAGCCCTGTTTTACATTTTCATCTTCTCAGATCTGTAGCTTTAGGGAGGGGTATGGTGGCATGATGAAATACAAAATTCTCAGCTGCTGATATCAGCAGAAGTGATTCCAAGGGGGTGGGGTGAAGCAGAAATCATCTTTTAGTTTAAATTGTTGTAAATCAGACCCGAAAACTAGGCTATACATTATGCTTTTGTTACTCTGAGAGTTAAATTACAAGGAAATGAACTGTGCATAATAATTCCCCAAGTCGCTGATTTCCCTGCTTCTCAGCTAAATATGCTCTCCTTAAGAAGCGGGTTTGACGCTTAGAGCTATCGCTGGGTGAAAGGCGCCCTCTAGTGGCTCCTCCTGCAAGGCTGCTGCAGGAGCCTTATCCTGCACTGGGTTTTGGAGACAGTGGGCTGTGAAGGCCAAAGGCAGTGGCTTCCCAGAGAGTTGCATATCTTCAGTCGACTTCTCCAAATTGTTAATAAAGAACTGTAAGTTATCTCATGCCTGCATCAGTATCTTCTCAGTGCAAGCAGGGAAATAATAGTAACCAGGAACTCCCTTTTAAAGAGTAAATTTAGAGCATTTTATCAATATTTGGTAGAAGCTAATGAGACTATGTCTGCCCCTATGCGCACACCGTGCCCCCACCCCCCGCGCCGCGCCCCGTGACACACACACCGACCCACTCGCCCCATGCACGATCCTGCCCTCTGTTCTTTTCGAGCTCGGTTTTCTAAGGGAGAACGTCCTCCTGTTATTAGAGAAGTATGTCTAACCGAATTCCTGTGGAACAGAGTGAAAGGTTCAGATTGTTCTGCGGCCCTACAAAGACTTTGACTGGAATGTAATATTTTCTCCTCGGACCAAAGCAATTTCTTTCTTTTTTTTTTTTTTTTTTTTTACGTCATAGTTTCAACTAGAGAACTAATAAAGAGGCTTCCAACTGACTGGGTTTAAACAACAACTGAAAAAAAGGTCTGGTTGAAGCAGAGTTTCTCCCCAGGTTTTCTTCTCCCTTCCGGTGCCCTAAGGAGACAGAAAGAGCTCCCTCTCTGTTGCCTGCCCTTTGATTATGACTAATGACACTGAGTTAGCTGTACCTTGAATGCTCCCTGGCACACACCTCTCTCCTTCTGATTTTTAAGTGGTCAGCATGAGGAGGTCACAGTACCAACCAGGCCTGAAATCGCTCTTGCCCAATTCTTTTCTTCCCCTCCATCCCCCACCAGACCTAGACCCAGAACAAGTGATCCTGTCACATTCGATCCTGTCACGTTCTAAAACATAATGTGTTGCTGGAAACACACACACACACACACACACACACACACACACACACACACACACTCCCTCGGTGAGAATGAGAATTCTCCATTTCTGGGCACGTACAGCATTTCAGGCCAGGGGCTTTTGATTGGGCTGGAGCGTGTACACACATGCATCCAGTGCTTGCTGTGGGACGCAGACACCAGCCAGCAGATGCAGCATGGTATTTAAGCATTACATATGGGCTTGGCCACTGACAAGCTCACACAGAATTTATGGAGAGCCTCATTCAGTGTAACAGCAATAGGCTCCATTTTAATAAATCCCCTTGGTAGTATAATCATCACTCAGACAGGAACGACTGCTCTGTAGGGCTCTGCACCCTCTCCCTGACCTTTGGACCTTCCCGCTGAAACCAAATCCTTCCCATCTTTTTTTCCCCCGTGTTGTGCAAAAAAAAAAAAAAATTATTTTTAAAATGAATCATATGTGCATAGGGAGTGCAGTGGGGGCAGGGGAAACAGGAGACTGGTGTGAGTCCCCCAGTCCAGGGAGGAAGGTAAGTCTGCTTACTTGGAGGCATGATTTTCCTTCACAAATACCATGAAATAGAATTTCATGTTACAAATTAATGTGTGTGTATAATTTTTTTTTTCAAGCAAATGCTTTGTTTCTGAGAGAGTGCATAGGCACCACATGCTGCGGTTGCTATGGTAATTACCAGCCTCTGTTGAATAGGGACGCAAGGGGTTACACAGAAGTGAACCAACTGGCGAAAGCACATGTTGGAATGAATAAACCCACTTATTTGTAAAAGGTTCCAAGAGGCACTCGAACCAGAAAATAAAGAAGGTGGAGGCAGGGGCGCACTTTTATAAAGACCCAAAAAAACTACTACTACAGTAGTTTTCATCATATTTCTAGAGTTAAAAATGTCAAAAGCACTTGAGACATCTGCACGTGGGTTTCTATGGGAAAGGACACAATCGTCTCTGAAGTGGTGCAGTCCCGGGCAGCGTGGGGGTAGTCCATGCGATAACAATAATAAGGATCATCACTTACTGAGTGCATGCGATGTGCTCAGGGCCTTTCCTATAGTATCTTATTTAATCCTCGCAAAACCCGGAAAGACATTCGTTAACTTACGTTTTTGTTTATCTTATGTTTATTAAGCACCTTCTTTGAAGCCCTGAGCTTCGCTCTAGAGATATCAAGTTGGAAAAATGTGGTCTCTCCCCCGGCAGAGCTCACAGCCGGTGGGTGAGATGAGAACAGGCTCAGGGCAGTGCAGGGGCTCACGGGAGAAAGGCTTCCCGACTCAACAGAGCCTGAAGGTTTTCCTGAAGAGAAAGAAGACAGTTCGCTGGGTCAGGGCCTGGAGTTGGCTGGGATGGGTGAGAGAGGTGAGAGAGAATAGGCCAGATTAAGAGGATCCATGTGAAGTTGGTGAAGGACAGTGAGTAGAAACACAGTTCGGTTTGTGTTTAGGAAGTTCACTTTGAGAACGGAGGTGAAATAGAAGCAAGGGGATCAGAGGGGAGGCTGTGTGCTATGGAGGGAGAGTCAATGGCAAGGTGATTTAAAGTAGAGCCTGGAAGGGACTGCAGGAGGGCAGGTTCATGGCTCTTTGAGGGAAGGAGCCTGATCAATAGGACACGGTGTGGTGGTTGAGGAAGAGGAGGCAACAAAGTATTTAGAGTGTGGTATTATCCTTGCTTAATTGTTACAAAATTGAAGTTAAGAGGAGCTAAGTAACTTGCCTGAAATTCCTACTGCTAATTGGCAGGAGCAGGATTTGAGCCTATGCCCATTTGATTCTAGAAATTACATTCTTTCCAATAAGCCATGTTACCCCCATAACTGAAGAAGAACCTCCTCACCAAAATCAACGGGTAGAAGTGTTTACGAATGAAGAAGGGAGAAAGACCAGGTTTGACTAACTGAGGAACACAATGTCCAAAGGCAAACTAAGAAATTTTATAGTTAGACAATAAGCATTAGGGATAGAAATACAAACTAAAATAATTTATAAATCTTGTGGTTGGTTCTTTCACTTAGCTTAGTTTCCTATGGTAATGTCTCTGTTCAGTCACAATAAAATGATATACCATCTGCCTTTAAAAAAATTGTCTTAGGAAGCATTAACATGGAAAACATAATTGTATCTTCTGCAAAACCAGAGTTAAAAACGTTTTCTTCTTTGTTGTTCCACATGTCCCTTTTGTAAGAAGCAGCATGACCGACCAGCTAATTAATCAACAAGTGCTGTTCCTTATTCCAAGAATAATTTAAGACACATGATTAAATTTCTTTTTGAATCTGATGTCAGCTATCAGTTTAACCTTCCAGGTGAAAAGGTATCTTTCAGAAAGATAGATTATTAGGTAAGTAGACAGATACATAAATATGAAAAAAAAATGAAAACAAGTCAGATACAGAGAATTAAGTAATCCTTTAGGATTTCCTTTTATCTTCAGCGGTGGAATTTTGAATTTATTGTACTTCAAGATCACCATCTGATATATTTTTGCTCTAAATTATTTCTAAACTTGCCTTATTTTGTTAAACTTGTACTTTATAAGTGATTCCTCCCCGCTGCCACCATAAGTTGCTATGCCATCTGGCCCCATCCTCATCTACCTCCTATTTCTTTTACTCTTGTTTACTCTACTCCAGCCAACCTAGCCTACTTGTTCCTCGGAAATATCAAACACACTCCTCTCTTTGTACTTGCTATTTTCTCTGACTGGAATGCTTTCCTCTCAGATTTCTACATGGCTCAATCTAGAAAATTATTTCTAAGCTCTCCTTATTTTTTTAAACTTGTACGTTCTATAGCTCTAAACTTAAGCTACTTCCATTTGTTTTGGGGAATAAGTAAAAGTAAGTATTATAACAGTGAATGTATGTCTGGGCTGGGTATATCTTTAACAGGAATGCCTTAAAAAACTGAGGACTGGTATGCACAAGATATACAGCACAGCTCATCCGTGCACGTTTGCTCTGTTTGGATATGGTGGTACCAGTGGTCTCAATGCCATCAGAAGGGGTGGCTTTGGAAACTAGGGTATACTGGCTTGAGATCCTAAACACACGGAAATCTGCCATCAAGAGACCAAACTTTTTCTGCCTTGGGCACCATGAAAACATTTAATTGTCTAATATCAGTGTTAAAATAGTGGGCTTGACATTTGTAGAAGAAAACTGAATCTCCATAGCCCTCTTCTTCCCCCTCTTCTTTCAACTCTCCTCACACCCTCTCTCTTATCCATAAACTATTATTACTCAGACCCTTGTGCTCCTAGCTTTTTTTTTGGTGGGGGTGTGGGGAGGATGTGTTGCAGAAATGATAGTCCAAGTGCAGCAGGAAAAAAACTGAGAAATTAAGGTCATCAAGAGGGGAGCCTGTCCTTGGGTCACTTTGAAAAGCAAAGCTAATGCTGGTTCTGTACTCAGCGATTTGACATTTGTGTCATCTCCAGAAAAATCAGTACTTTATACTTTCAACTGAGAAATTCATAGGCCTTATGAGGCTGCTTTTAATCATTATATAACCCAATAGTGAGACCAGGAGGTGGTAAATGACACTATTCTCCTCTGATGGAAGCACAAACTGGGGCTTGGATCCATTGAGAACTGCCCAAGGACACATAGCAGGGAGTGTGTCATTTGACAAAGCAACCCAGAGCAACAACTCTCCAATTTAGCATTTATCTACCAGGGGTACTGCTTCAGTTTAGTTTAGGAGGCAATGTTTTTAGTAGCTTGTGATTGTTCTTTTGTATCCTGTGGGGACTGGGTAAAACTTAGAACCCTAATTACATCCAGACGGCACTGGTGAAGTTTTCCAGACAAATGGGATCGCCTCTGCCCCAGGCCTGTCTCCCAAGGTGAACGACGGCTGATCTCAGTCTATCCTGTAAGTCTTTCTCCTTCCCAGCAGTTGGGGCAGGATAGGCACATGACCCGAAATTCTAGCCACTGAGACGGGGTGAAGCATTATGGGAAGGAGTCCTCGATGTCTCATACTTTCTTTCTTCTTGCCTTTGGACCTTGTCACATGAGGACTTGATGAGTAGAGTTGTGGATCTAAGAGAAGTAAAAAGAAGCCAACTACATTACAGCCGATACAGTTAGGATATTTTCATGGTTATGCACACTGACTTTAACAAATAGTGTGGTTTCAAGTTTATCTTTCAGTGGCTGCATTGGAGAATTAATATTTGGGATGCATATCAACCTTCCTTTGAAAGGAAGAAAATGTTTCTTCAGGTTACTTGGAGTCAAATCTTGGTTGGGTTTTTATACTTATCATTTTTTTTTTCAATCTAGATGGAAGGATCATGGCATAGCCAGGGACTAACATCAGGCCATCTTCTTGGCTGTGGCACATGGATGCTCCAGCACCAGCCTCATTCATTCTTCATGAGTCCTAGCTAATTATGTCAGCTTGTCTATCACCCAGGCCTACCAGCCTCTTATTCTGTAGCCATATTTGAGCCTTAGCAGGGCAGTAACCATCAGCCCAAACTGCTTTGCTGTAATGACTTTCAAATTCTGTTTTGACCTCTTTGAATTCCCCTTTATAAAATAATTACAACTTATATGGGCTATAACTACAATTGCAGTCTATATCATAGAGCAGTGTTAGACTGAAAACAAATACAGCCTATTATGAAACAGACAGGAATCTCAAATACCTCATCTTGGATCTTAAAAAAAAAAAAATGTTTGATAAACCATTAGGGCAAAAGAAATATTTGCTTAGGATTAAATAGAGTCTCCATACTATGAGAGAGAGGAAGATCCCTTTTCGGTTGTTGAGAAAATAGCGTTTAAAAAGGGCAAATCTAGCTCTTGACAATCAACCACTGTTGGTGCTTGACAAATGCTCAGAAAATATTTAGTATGAGACTTATATACAAATTGGAATAATGCAGACTGAGTGTACCTTCCTTTACACATTCCTAAATAAAATTATGTAAATAAAATCCCATTTTATATGTTCACCAAGTGATGCCACATTTAAAAGAATCCTTTTTAAAACTGGGCAATCGATGTGTATGAAAATATTGAATTTTTTGTTAATTTAGATTTTGGATTTTAGGCATGATATCCTCTCAACCCAAGGGAAGGCAGAGACATCTACATTGCCCAAAAGCTGCTCATTTAGGGCCCCCGCTTACAATGAGGACAGTGGACATTGTACTATCTTTCTGTGATGGCAGTATTAGAAGATGTAACCAAAGCATATCATCTTGGCTTGAACACAATCAGAGTAAAACGTGAATACAAGTCGAATAGAAATTCACCTGGTAAGAGACATTTCTGGTGCAATGAAACAACTTTGGAAGAACTTATGTGGGAAGAAAGGGTCTTGGGGCTTGGGAATTGGGTGGGATGAGCATAGAATTCACGTCCCTAGCACATATTTCTACTGTGGTGATCGCTGTTGTATGTGCACTGGATCCAGCCCAGGGCCAGGGTGCTGGTATCTCAGAGTCTTTAGCCCTTGTCCCCTTGAACACAAACACCTCCACAGACCGTCAGCTTCTAGAAGCTGCATGCAACTCCCAGCACAGTGTGAGGACTTTGTAAATGTCAGAGAAAAACAACAAACAGATTTTCCCAAAGCAAACTGTTTCCCCCATGTTCTAAATGAGTGCAAATGTGTTTGTGTGAGAAACTAACAAGATTGTAAGGACTTTTGAGTTGGAGAAAAGGAGCAAAAAATTGGTTTCTAGACACAAAGAACCCTTTAGGAAGTGGTAAACTTTTAAAGCCACTCCCAAGAAAGACAAAGATTTTGTATGTTCAATGAGACCCTTGGAATAACAATCACTTGTGTTTTCACTGCCCAGGGGTGTAAGGGAGCAAACAAACCAATTTACATTTCCCTTAGCAGTAGCTTGTTTGTTGTTATTTTCCTTTAAAGTATCAGGGTCGGTTGGTGCAAATGGAATTTAAATATGTAAAGAGGCAGTCAGACTAAAGTAAATGAGGTTTTGAATAACTTCTGTAATATTTATAATCTTGTACACTCTGAATTCTCCTCATTTCTTACTCATCCAAACAAACCCAGATGAGTTTTTAGCCCCTGAGTTTTCACTAGATACAACCAGTAAGTGGATACACAGACACACACACACACACACACACACACACACACACACACACACACACACAGCTGCAATATAAAAATGTTCTGACCTAAGACGTTTTGATGGTTGCAAGAAGATGTATTAGGAAACCGTTAGAGCCCCTCCTGGTAGAAGCCCACATCCACCGGAGTCATTCTGGAGTCAAACACGAGGGGCTGGTCATCAGTACATGTGAGAAGGGAAAGGGATTAGTGAGTAATCACATTGAGGGGAAAACCGAGAGGAAGGCTCTGGGGAGCAGGAAGAAATCTGCTTGGGCAGGAATATATTCTCTCATAATCCACTGCCCCAGAGTGAGGCTGGAAAATGTCAGAAGCCTCCAGAACACACACAATTAACTCCTGGAAAGAAGTCAACACACCTGCCTCCTCCTTGGTGCACAGGCTCTTCTTCCAAGGACAGCGTGTCTCCTGGCTGGGGCCTCTTCTGGCCTCAAAGCTCAGGGTGTAGACGCTGATACTGGAGCTTCACCTGTGTCTCATGCTTTTCAGTTGGCAAAGTGCTTTTGCCTACAATGATCTCATATGACTCTCCCAATAGACGTGGGAAGGATGCAAAGCGAGTATTATGATCTCTATTGTACAGGTTAAAACCAAAAAATAGAAAAAGGTTGGATGAAGATGTAGCAACTCAGATGGCTGGTAGGGGTAGAGGCAGAAGCAAGAGCCAGGGTTTCTGACTTAAGCTGCATCGCCATGGTGCTAGCTGCAGACCTCCAGCTTTATTAAAGACTTAAGCACATATAGTCTCTGGCATTCCTTCTATGCCAGGCAAATTGAGCTTTTCAAATTCCTTAATAATTCTTTGCTTTGATGAGTTAGAGGTAAGTGGACAAAACAAGGAAGTGGGCTGTGTTTGATTGTCCCAATTCCTCCCATTTCTTTGTTCATCTTTTTCAGGTAGTGTTAGCTTCCCCTACCCCTATGAGGAATACAGCAAGAAAGATCATTAAAGGTCTTGAAGGAAAACCTGTTTTAACTATTAACTCAACAAGCATTGTGAGGCACGCACTGTTGCTGGATGCTGGGGATACAGAAATGAAAGGCAGGACTCTTGTGCCCATGAAGCCCTCTTGTGATGGAAGAAGTAAAGATCAACACAGAGGGTGAGAATTGCAAAGACAGAGATGGGAGGAGTCCGTGCAGAGCACCTGGGGTAGGTGTAGGTCCTGCCCTCCTCCTTCCCTGACCTTCAGGCTTCCTCTCTCCGAGGAGAGTACTAGGTGTGCTAGACAGCAGGTTCTGGAGGTCTGTCCCCTGGGGTTCGGTCTTGTGCCTTGTGGGGATAGTCTCCTGTTCCAGGGATTGGGCTCCATATAGAGCCTCGATTCCCTTCTAATATTCCCAGGAGCTATAGAATTTCTGGCCACTTATTAGTTGACCTATTAAAGCAAGCTTACCTCCCAAGGACTAATCTTAATTTTTTTTTTTGAAGGTAAAGTCTAAACCCATATAGAGGAGACGAGAACAACATCTACCCAATTAATTAGCAAGACCTTTAAATCAATGCATCCCAATTATCATAATGAGCAACTTTTGTTTTTTCTGTTCTATATGAAGAGGCTAGATACACCTCAAGAAAACTTTATGCTAGCTTTTGATGTCTACTCTTTGTATTTCAAGGAGAGCTTCTGGCTTTATTTAAATCCAACAGTTCCTCTTTCCTGAGGAGGGTATACCCAAACTCTAAGTGGCACAGATGCTGTGGCAGCCTGAGATGCAGGCTAGCTTATCAGGATTGGCTACATAATTTGCAAACCCCTTTTATAAAACGAAAATGCATTAAAAATTTCAAGGTGGCAATAGCAGAGCATTAAATGAAGAGTGGGACCTTTCTGAATGTGGAGCCCTATAAGGACACATGTTCCCTCTCCAGCTCTGCTGGAAGTCTTCAGGCGGTTTGTATCCCAGTGCATACAAAGAACATGACCATAACAACAAACACTGTGCCAGTGGCCAGCCTGAGTTGATGAGACTCTAACCCAGTGGAGCTAGTGATACGGAATAGTGCAAACCCAATCGTTGGGCCAGAATATGTTGGCTTAAAAGACATCAGGAGTCCTCCAGGAGTCCTCAGATTAACAGCCTCTGAGGCCCTTTCCTGGCTGTTAGGTAGGACCTCAGCTTTCTAAAACCCATTCTGGCCACAGCCCAAATTTGTTCAGTGGATTCTCCATTACCATTGATACACACAGACTGCCTCTCATGCCTGCATGCTCTCCGCCTATCTAGCACAGGTGCTTCACGGAAAGATAGCCTGCAGACCTGGGCAAGTGACTCTGGTGCTTCTCGATCAGCTCCAAGGCCAAGTGGCCCAAGAGGAAGGTATGCTACATCCTCTAATCCTTTGGCTATTTAGTTCCACAGAGATCTTCCTGGCTGTGTATACTGAGCTCTTAAAAGGTGCTCAATAGTGCTAGTGACATGGGATCAGATGGCCTCACCTGCCAGATTCGGCAGACCGTCGATGAAGAAGATGGAACTGGGGTGCTTGGTTGGGCTGTGCTTGAGCGATGCAGAGTGAAAGGGGAGGACAGTGGTCTATGGTCTCAAAGTAAGTTTGCATTTTAATTACTGGGATTAAACACAGGCAAAGGCAAGCAGGTGGTAATTTAATTTTCTTTTGTTTCCATCACTGTAAAATGAATGTTATTGTATCTATAACGCTCCATATACCATGGGCTTTAGGCATCAAAGTCAGTGGGTTCCTTTTTACCTCTGCAAGTGAAAACTACATTTTAAACTTGAAGGGAGAATAAAGTATATTTCTCTTTAATGACAGTTCTTTTTTCAACAAGTCAAATAGCATTATCAGAAATAGCTGTTTTCAAAGCTTAATTTTGGCTACATTCTTCTTCCCATTATAAATAAGACTCTTTATTTTATAAGCTTGATTTCCAGTCTGCAAAAAATGGTAATTGTGCTACAGTTTTTCTTTGACCTGAAATTCCATTTTTCTACTTTGCAGCATCCTCCCAGTAAGTCACTGGCTCCTTATTAGTCTAAGAAGTCTCCTTGAGGAAGCGGGGAGAAGTTCCATCTCCGGGGACTTCAGTAGAAATTGATTTAATTGTCACAAGGCTCTCACACGGAAAACTTTGGGGACCAGGGAAGGAGACCCTTTTACGTGATCATTCGCAGCTCTGTGCTAGTAACAGAGAGCAAAAAAAAATTTTTATATTCAAGAGACTGCCAGCCTTGATGGTTTTCTATTTGAAGGTCAGGAAACATCCTGTGGGATTCTTTTTTTTTTCCCCCCCACTGGATCTTCTTATCTAGCTTTAAAAAAATTGTTCTAGATTAATGGGCAGAGGCAAATGTGATACGTTAACCAAAACAGAGCTATCAGGAGCTGTCACACATGCTCTCCTGCCATCTAGGCTAGTCTGATGGCATGTCCAGCTGAGCTTCTTGTTGGCACTTGTGGAGAATAAAGATTTCTGTTACTGACTATTTTTCTCTAAAGATCTGGAAAAATATTTTTAAGTTGACCATCCTACCAAGCCTCCCTTTATGTTTAAACAAAATATTCACCAATCTTGCTGAAAGAATATTTTTCAGTCTGTTTCAACTTCTCTTTCTCAAACTAATTTTAAAAAAAAAGAACTAAATCTGCAAGATGGATCTAATTTAATGCTTTATGATTATAAAGGACCTAAACCTGTAGTCACAGCCAACACTACTCCAGGACAGAGGGACCATTCAGTGGAAATATGGAGCGTGAACAATTTCAGGATTAGACATCAAAACATTTGCATTGATGCTTCTCAATTGCCAATTACAGCTGCTTGTACAACTCAGTTACCGAAAGCATTGTGGTATGTCTTGATGAATAAACACTTATGACTAATTGGAAAATGTATTTCTAGAGTACCATGTTGCAGTCCTACATAGCTCCTTTATTATTGAGTTCTGGCATCGTGCCCATCAAGCGGAGCCCACTTCCCTTTGAATAGGCTTAGATGCGATAGGCTAATGCTTCCCCTTGTTCACCTGCTTCAGCAACACAGCTGACTATTCAACCATTTTTCCTACCCTTCACTGCCTTCTGTGCTTTTTTGTTTGTTTGTTTTTTGGTTCTTACCATTCGAAAAATCTGGCTCTGAGAAGCTTCATAATTACCAGTTCTCTGAAAATATGCCTTCAAAGCTCACTTTACATCCAGTTTATAAAAATGTTTCTCTTAAGCACACTGAGGAGTAGTAGGGGATAAAGGGCAATGTAATCTCAAGCAGTTTTCTCATTTTTTTATATTAAAGTGATAATTTAAGCAAATTAAAGATAATGCAAATATATGCACTATGTAGACACATGTACACAATATATAAGGTTACATGTCAGAGTTAATGACTGATTCTAGATATTGTGATTAAAGTAATTTTTCTATATTCTCTCATTTTTATCTTAATCATATATCACTAATATAGTCAGAAATTTACATGTAAAATGACATTAAATACTGTTTGCTTTACATGAATCATTTATTTTAAATAAAGTTATTATCAAGAAAATCAGGAGTGTTAATATTAATTTTTATTTTGATGGGGACGAGTGAAGAGAAGTAGGAAAGAGAAATCCATGATAAAACAAATTTTTATTTATATTTCTAGAATTGTCAGCTCTAGAGACTTTTCAGGGATTATCTATTTCAACTTCATCTTCAAGGGCACGGACTGAGGTGGAGAGTGGAATGGTTGACTCTCATTTCTCTGTCAATGCCTTCTTCTGCCTGCTGGCAAACTTGCACTTTCTCTCTACCAAAAGAAGCAAAAACGACCCCAAGGAAATAGAATTTTTCCCATGATAGCTTCATCTGAATCCAAAGATGTGGCAGTATTATGTGTTCTGAGAATTTACCATAAGTTGCAAATTATAGATGCAATTATGTATGCAACCATATATGTTAAATATATTTATGTATAGGTATAGATAGTTGGTAACTGCTTGAAAATATAGGAGGTGAAAAGATATGGCAGATTTTGATTATTGAAAACTTTATTTCTATTGAGGAAGTTAGAGAGAAGGCAGAGTAGGGAGGGAAGAGAAAGAACACACACACAATCAGTACAGAATAGTAAAATATTGAAGTTTTAATAAAGTTTGCCAAAACACATTTTTTCATATGAGAGAAACAGTCTTAATATAGATTTGGGCACCAAAATGACTAATTTTGCAAAACTCCAAAAGTCTATGCTACTCCCAAACAAATCTCATGAGTCAGAATCCTATGTTGACTTGGGAAATGTGAGGTTTTAACAGGAGAAAGAGAGTTGTGTGAATAAAAGTAATGTCCAAGTTTAACTTTATCAAAAAGAAACATATAACTATGCCAGGCAAAAATTTTTACTAAAGGGAATTAAAATTTTCCTTTTGTCTGAATAATTTATATTTTATAAATTATAACAGAGGTCTTTGCCAAGTTTCAGAATTTCATGCCTGGAGACAATAAATGTATTAGTTGCAGGAAAAATAACCAAAGTGAAGTCTCTCTCAAAGGAGTAGAGCTAAGTCTCAACCAATGAACACTGTTGTCACTTTAAGCATTTTTCTCATTATCTATACCTATTCACTTCCTGGGGTTTCTGAAGTGAGACTCTAAGTCTGGACAGATGTGACATATATGTCTAAGAAATGGATTGAGATCCAATCCACATTGTAATCCAGTGGTGAACTTTGGTCCAACATTTACTGAGCAGTAAATACATTTAAAACATTTTGATGAGTACTATGGGAAATATCAAAATGAGCAAAACACTGTTCCTTCCCTTAAAAAGGTAAAAGTATGATATAGTATAGACTAACAAATGCTTTTATGACTTTACTGCATCAGAAAATAATCCTAAGCAAGAGCAACTATGAAAAAAATCATTCGCAAAAAGAAAAGTTATAATGAAAGATGAACATTTTTGCTATATCACTGGGAACAGGGGAGAGAGATAATCTTTATTGTGCAATTATGCATGTGCTCCATTGTGAGGGGGGCTTTTTATACTTTATTTTTGCTGGCTCCTGGTGATAACCCTGGAATGTGAAGCATATAAGCATTGTACCCACTTGACAGATGAGGAAGCTGAGTCTCAGAAGTGTAATGGTGATTTCAGAAGAAGAAGCTAAGTTACCTATTTTTGTGATTCCTTATTTCCCCTCTACTTTTAACCCCAAAAGGAAAGGGGCTCTTCCTTCCTCAGTCTGTGGAAGGTCTTCTGCATCACAGAATCTAGGATATGGGGAATGAGATGACCAAGTCACTCTACAAAATAAAGAACTGATTCAGAGAGGAAAGAAGAGAGAAGACTAGAGAATCTGTGTGGGCTGAGACAAGGAAGAGTTCTGAGGAATTTGCTGTAAGAAAAAAAAAAATCCCATGTGATGGAAATATTGAAGGGAAAAGGAGAAAGATCAAGGGTCAACAGGTCTTGATTGTCATTATGAATATATTCTCCCCTCTACCCATTTAAGAGAGTGCACAGTAAAGATTTAATTATGATTTTAATAAGTTTTAATTCAGGAATTATGTATCTGGGATTGTGCTGCTGCTCGCAGGTGGGGCCAGGAGGTGGTGGGGATTTACAAAGATTCCTGTCTCTTGCTAGACACATTGATGGTAAATAACAGAAATAGGCTTTGCATCTTTCACAATAAGAAAGAACTCTATGGAGGACACCTGAGGGGAGGTGTTTGAATTCTGGATGGGAGCAGAAAGGTTTATACGTCTTTCTCTGCCATATAGAACCCTCTCCTTGGCAGGGCACAACAGCTATTACCCACCTTAGAGCAGTTTGAAGCAACATCTGTATTTCACATACCAACCCAGCACAAAAGATGGGACTAAAACTGCGGCAAGGCAATTTCAAGAAACAGATAAAAGTATTTATTTCAATCATAGAAAATGACAGAGATGTCTCTCTCATGTCAGGATGTGAGAAGCGATGCCACTCTTTCCCCTAATGGACCTCACATTTTTCAAGGATTCATTTAGTAATATTAGGTTGGAAATCCATTTAGGTTTGAGTCAGTGGGACCACACAGATACAATTACGAATATCAGTTTTCATTATCGTATTTGCAGATTTAAGTGGCATATTTACATCCTGTCTGCATAGGAACTTGATAAACAGCTCCAGTAAATTGGATTGGAATGCCACCGAGGAACAGATATTTCCATGGATGTCTACAGCCAGCATCGGCATCAGGGCCCAGCAGCACTCACTGGCCCTGTGTTCTTCCTGCCTTCTTTCAGCTGTTCTACTTGACAGCTGACAGCCCTGCTGAATTCCCTAAACTCTGATTTTCTATCAGACCAAAAGATGACAAATGAGGTTTTCACTCCCGTTGATGAGCACATCACGGAAATGACATAATGGTGTAATTTTTTGCCCAAAGACAAGGAGAAAATGTATTAGAAATCACTGTTTCATGTTTTGTTCTCTTTCCACCACAGTTGTCACTCAGAATTCTAAAGAGGAGCAGAAATGGATGCCGTTGTTGAATGGCTGCCTTGGTGTGTGCCCATGACAGGGTCACACTTGCCAATGCCCAGGACATGCTCTTTTTATTAAGAGGAGTTATCCTGGGAACATTTTATAGATTGTTAACTGATATCCCTGAAATTGAATGTGACACCCCAAATGGCATCTCTTGGGGAGAAAGCTTGACATACGCCCATCTAGAGAAATAACTTCTATTTATGCACTACCTAAAATGATACTTAAGCAGTGCATGAGTTCTCTTCAATCTTTGCAGTATTGCTTTTGACCCACTTTTCTTACGGTGAGCCCAAATTGACCTAAATTATTTAGGTTGAAGTTATTGGCAAAATGAGCATCAAGGTGAATAGTTTGATTTTGTTTTTTTTTTTAATTTTAATCTTGTAGAAGGTCATCTTTTGTCACTACTGAACCACTGCTCAGTCACTCTGGGCCCACATTTACATCCAGCCTGAAAGAATTAGGAATTACCAAGACAAAAACAAAAAACAAAAACTAAAGGGGTCCTGGCTTTCATTTCCAAGTGGAGGACAGGATTCCCAGAGAACTGATGCTTCTACAGCCCAGTGCTAATCTAAAACAAGGTCTGTGATCAGTCAAAAAGTTTGCTGTTATATGAAAAGATGCTCAACATTGCTAGCTATTAGGGAAATACAAATCAAAATCACAATGAGATATCATCTCACACCTGGTAGAATAGTTATCATCAACAGGACAAGTAATAACAAATGTTGGAGAGAATGTGGAGGAAAAGGAACCTTCATACACTGCAGGTGGGACTGCAAGTTGGTACAGCCACTATGGAAAATAGTATGGCGGTGCCTCAAAAAACTAAGAATTGATCTACCATATAATCCAGCAATCTCTTTTCTGGATATTTACCCCAAAGACTTGAAAAACCATATCCGAAAATATATTTGCACACCGATGTTCATAGCAGCATTATTTACAGTGGCCAGGACATGGAAACAACCGAAATGTCCTATGACAGATGATTAGCTAAAGAAGCTGTGGTACATACAAACAATAAAATATTATTCAGTCATAAGAAGAAATGAAATACTGCCATTTGTGACAACATGGATGGACCTTGAAATTATCATGCTAAGCGACATAAGCCAGACAAAAAAAAGAAGTTGAAAATCTCATGATATCACTTATATGTGGGATATAAACCTAAAAGCAACAAATACATGGGACAAACAAACAGAGACTCATGGATATGGACTATAGATTAGTGGTTAAAAGAGGATAGGGAGTCGGGGAGGAGTGGGGAGGTAGACAGGGTAAAGGGGTTCAAATATGTGGTGGTGACAGAAAGAAATCTAACTATAGGAGGTGAACACACTGTAAATATATATATACCTTATTGTTAAAGTGTACAGCTGAAACTTATTAGATTTCGTTAACCAATGTCACCATAAAAAATTAAATAATTAAAAATTTGCTTCAGCGTGCTTTTTAGAATGTTATTTTACACAAGATTATAAAGTCTGTAGGTGAAATCAAAAGTGCTCGTAATTAAAATTACCATTTGAACATGGAAAGATTCTCCCCCACCCCCCGCATTCATATAGGCCACCATTTTCTTGGTTTTGTGAAGGGTGATTCAATGAGCTTGTATTCTGCTGGATGCACTTTTACACTCTGAGGGACATGTAGGAATTAAAAACGTTCCATCTCACACTGATATCATGCACCCATGAGTAGAATGGGCTTTACTCTCATGCAGAATTGAAATGTTTTTCACTCTTTCTATGCTTTACACACACATTTGAGTTCTCAACACTAAATACATAAATGATGTGAACTTGTGGATACCTAGTGGAAAACCTTGAAAGCCTTGAAAGAGTGATTTAGAGAAAACCAAGGGTTTTAGGTTATTAAAAGAGTTTCCTTCATACTCACATACTCTACCACTTAGATGCATGCTGAAAAAAAAAATCTTCATTCTGATAAACCTGGCTGCCGTTGGATATTCTTATTGTTTATCACGGACCAACCTAGATTCTGCATCCCAACCTACTGACCACTTTTATAAGAACATAAGATGCATGATTTCCCCTGGTAGACAGAATGCATCCAAGGCCCTAGTTTTCATGCCTCTTTGTATTTGTACCCTAGGGAAGTGCCCTTCTACACTGATTCTAGACAAGGCCATGTAACTTAGTTTGGCCAATGGGACAATAACAAACTTGACACAAGCAGAAACCTGAAAAAGCTCTTGTGCTTTTCTGTTTCTTCTCTTTACCCTCTGCCATCATCATGAGAATGTGACCTAGCCTGGTAGGCTAGCCTGCTGGAGGAATGTGAGAGACACACAGAGAAGGGTTAAGGTGCCAGGCCAACAACAAGCATACCTACAGCTTAGTTCATGTGGTTAAGTCTCCAGCTGACTGCCTGCTGATATCTGAACACTAGCTCTGTCTCACCCACCCCTAGACTGAATCATTAGCCTACAGACACAGGAGCCATAAACACTTACCATTGTACCAAGTTTTGTGGCTGTTAGTACTTGGCATTTTTTTTGTGGCAATGAATCCCTGACCTTCACTGTATCTCAGTATTTGTTTTGGCACAAGTGATATAAAAAAAAATGTTTTATGGGAAATAATTCTATACAACGGAAAAAAATTATAGCAAATAGAGAGTTTAGAGACTATGCTTTTCGAATATTTTTAAAGCAGGAAAAAATAAAAGGAAATTATATCTGGACCCACAATATATAAAATGCGTTAAAAGAGATTAAAGTATATGCATGAGAAGGGTCAAGAACTGAGCCTCACTCCTACTTCTCACCCATCAGCCACCCAAAGGCACTTACGCAGTGTCATAGGGCTCTGCTGGCAGAGTTTGAAAACCACATCTTGTTTTAACCACAAGTTGGTCAAGGTCACAAGGCAAATCAGTGGCAGAGCTAGAACCAGAAACTGGGCTTCCTTATGGGACTTGAGAGTTATTAGAGGCTCAGAATAATGCTCAATGTGAACATTTCTTGGTGATCTACCTGCAGTAAATTTCTAACATCATTTCCCAGAGACTACAAACCTGGGACCCATTTTTTACGACTTCTCAGACTCCATTGGTTGACCACAAAACACCTCTTCTGGACACTATCTGGTAAAAGGCAATAAACAAACAAGAAAAATCACCTACTTTTATGGGAAATGATCTCAAAGTGTACAAACCATATACAGCGTCACTAATTTAATGTTACTGTTCTATTCTCCCTTAGAAATTATCCTTTCCTTCAATTAGCTTTTCTTTTGCTGTGGCCATAGCTTCCTAGTCAGTTCCTCTGCATAATCCCTTTGCTTCTTTTTATTTTTCTGGCTTTTACACTTTCTTCTTAAAGCCTTGAACAAATTCTCCTGACTTTTGTCCAGTTTCTCCAAAATACTTTTATTTTTTATCACAAAGCCTTTTTAGCCTCCCTGCTTCCAGTATTACTATAGTTCTACTTCACTCATCCTCCTGTCAATACAAATATCAGCATATCTAAAATCCATGTTTAAAACTTTAATAGTTTTTCCATAGAAAACCATGTTATGGTCCCTAATCTACACAGAACATACCCTTTTAATCTTTCCCACCTTTCTTTAAAGATCTATTAAGAATCCAAATTGGTTATTAATTTACAAAATGTCTTTTTTTATTGTAGCTATCATATCAGACATTTCCTCCCACAATATCTTATAGTTCTAGAATTAGAAGGTCAACATAGCCACATAGTCTGCAGTCATTGTTTTTTCTCATTCTTTTTTTTTTTTAATTTTTTTGAGGGATATCAGTTAAAGAGACAAAACAGTAGATCTTGTTACTTCGGTAATTTTAATGCATGTTTGACTTTTCTAGAAATATCTTCAGGGTGTTCTTCTTTTTACTAAGCATGTAGTAAAAGCCACAAAAGAAATAGTTTGCAGTTGATTGCAAATTCCATGGAGGCAAAAATTAGAAATTCTATAGAAGAGCCTCTCTGAGAAAGTTGTTCTGAACCAATGACCAGAAGAGTGAAGATATTTTTCTCATCCCCTTAAATTATTTCAATACATCAAGTTGAGAGACCTTTGGAGAAGTCAGTACAGACTATATGTCATAGAGGTTCTGAAAAGACTTAAATCAGCAAGTGGTTTAGGATTGAATTAAAATTAAGATTTTGTGAAAACCTGTTCTACATACTGATGTATTTGAGCATTGTCATTTCTTTCTTGACTTTAGATAAAAAAAAGATGATGTCATTCATTCTGTTCTTACATATGTTTCCTCATTTCTATTTAAGTTTTCAGAAGATACACTCTTTAAGCAATAGCCACTTATAACCACTTAGTCTATGTTTTTTATGATTTCAACAGACTATTTTTGACACTCAATAAATCCTTGTTATTAACAATTATATGTGTTCAATTAAATATGTTCAACGAAAAAAATTTAGGAGAACTTTTTGAGGAGTACAAAACCAATTTTGTACCATCTCTGACATTACCAAGGGATGGTGGTGGAGAGATAAGGTTGAATGTGTTTAAGGGTACCAACTTGTAGAGTTAATAAGCCATAGAGATCTAATACACAGTATCATGAATATATTCAATAATACTATAATGATATAATGTAATCAATATTGCTGCAATGGCACTAATATTACAATATGTAAATGTTTCAAAGTAACATGCTGTATGCCTTAAATTTGCAAATTATAACATATAAAATTTTTCCAAGAAAAGAAAAAAGTCACCTTCTCAACCCCGAAGTGTGAATGTGTTTAGTAGTGGGTGTAAGATGTGGGAAGAAATTTAGGCTTGAAGGAAGATTTGCTATAAAAATCCCTCTCTTCATCTGCATACAAAAAGGCTAAGAAACTGCCATCACAATCTGAAGACAGGTATTGCTGTTCAGCATTACTATTATTCATCATCACAATGCATCATCCTTTTGCTTATTTCTACTTTTATGGCCTGGGGAGAGACATGAATAGGGCATGAACACCTCCATTTCTTCTTCAATATAGAAGAATGAATATTTAAGCATCCACCATTACCCCCGCATGTCACTTTCCTGAACCTCTAAACGCTAGATGTTCTCAGTAATGTACTAGCTAGAAGTTTACTTTCTTAAAGGAAAAAAATTAAGAAGACTGCATACCAAATCTTCCAGATGATTGATCAAAATTTGAAAAGAAAATATCAAAAAGAATATAAAGATATTGTGCTGATGATATTAAGGTTAGCTGTATGATTGGCTTTAACGATGTCAGTAAATTAGGAAATCACGTAAATTGCACTGATTACAAGGATGTAATTATTGATGCCAAAAGGCAACTTTTACTGCCTTTGAAGATAAACTCACTATTGCTTTGTCCTCTTTACTAACAGGAAGGCACATTTACCAAACCCATATGCTTTTTTCATTGTGCCCTCTGCCAAGTTGGAGCATTTACTTTCTCAGACACTTGGGAGGTCCTCAGAGAAGATAGTTATAAAGTCCCTCATAGGCTGCTCTACTCCCAGTTGCTCTGAGAAATAAGCTTCCAGAAGCAAAAGCTTGGTCCTCCGGCCTCCTTCTCTCTAAAAGAAGGGAACCATTTAAATATAAACAATAACACTGTTGACCCTCTCGGCATTCTCTCCCAAATCAGGTTGATCACTCAGGAGCAGACAGTACGTCAGATGCATTCTCGTTTCCTAAAATATATTCACATATGCCTGATGATTCTTGGCTCTCCTGGGTCAGAAAAAAAGATTTTTAATACCAACTTTCGTTCAAGTTGCTGGTTAAAATACACACTTTGACAAAAATGTACTCTAAATAAATGTTTGAATAAATGCATTTCCAGTAAAATATTATCTGATGATAAACCAGCCAGTGTAAATGGTTTTTAGCATTCAAGCTGGGAATGGGGTGCAAAGGCAGGGAGAGACTCCACTGGGGCAGGGATAAAGTAGGGCACCCCAATAAGGAGGTGGGTAGGCAAAATGACCCCACTCTGGACCTACCATTTGGGGTGGAATCAATCTTTTTGTTGTGACTGGGACAGGGGCAAACCGAAGCTCTTTGAGAAGGCATTTTTGTCCAGTTAGCACAGGAAAGCTGTTTGGTTTTGTATGATTTGTAAGGAGTTAATCTCATTTTTAATACAGGCACTTTATTATAGAAGAGCTTTGCTCCCAAGGGGTTTGTTAATTGAGGTGTCACTAGATTCCCAGTGATTGTGAATCTTCATCCATGGAGGATAGCTATGACCTTTTGGAAATAGCCAAAAGTCATTTAGAACCAAGCAGGGTGAGTCAAGCGGGAGATCTAGCTGGGGAATACAGTCTGAGGGCAAGACAAAGAGAGGACGTAAAACAAAAAGACAGATTCTTCTGCGAGGTCCAGAAATGGGTGCTGGAAGCAGCTGGAGAGAAGCTGACATGTTTGGAGCAACATCATTAGAGTAAATTTATTACCTTCCAAAGTGACTCCTCAGAAAGTAGATTGCATTTAAATGTCAGCGTTTGGGTATGTTGATATTAAGACTAAAGTCACAGTGTTATAAAATGTAACATGCAATTCATACTATTGATATGTGTTTTGAGCTCTTTATTTTTTTTAGATAACATAGGTATCTTTTAATTACACTCAAAAAAATCTATTTCATACTACTATTATATACCAAGTAATATGCCAGGCAGAGCATAAGCTTCTGGACAGTGTGCAAACGCAGTTAGTTTATACAAGTAAATTAATTTCAGCCAAGCATTTTCTTATGAGTGAAGCTGAACAAAATGATTCATATCCACAAGAACAAAATAAAATTGTATTCATAGTCTCATTCTGTGGAAATTCTAGGCTACTTCTGTTTCCTCTTAAATACCTCTGGAAGTATCTAAAAAAGAAGTGTCTTGTTTCCCTGATATGAACAAGAATTTTTAGTGAATAATATTCTCTAAAATGATATGGTTGGCTGGATTAGGAAAATAAAAATATAGGACATCCATTTGAACTTGAATTCCAGATAAAGACAAATATTTTTAGTCTAAGTATGTCCCATGCGGTATTTAGGACATACTTAATAATGAAAAATTATTTGTCATTTATCTGAAATTGTAACTTAACGGGGTGTCTTATATTTATTCTGGCAATGCTACAAAAGGAACTAAAAAAGGAAGAGAGTCCGTGAGTGGGGTCTTTGAGCTTCCTTCAGCAGGGAATTGCAGAGTCTCTGGCATTCTTAGAACGTCACAGACAGGTGTGTCTGGGTGGCCCCAGGGAAAGAAGAAAAAGACTGTGCAGGTGTCTGAGAGTGAGGGGTGGAGGGAAATAGAGGGGTTTAGGGAAAGAGAAGCTCGAGAGACCCTGTTGTGTGTGTAAAAGAATAGAAAAAAAGAAGAAAGGGGAGGTTTTTTTCATGTTTTACTGTAGATTATGAATTGAATCCCCTTTAATGTTCCTTAAGAGAACAAGTAAAGATTAAAATTGCTTTTTAAATTACTTTCAGTTAACTGGATTGTGTTTCTTTCAGTGATGCTGTGCTAAGATTAAGTCATAAATCCTCAGGGATTTATTTGGCTTTCAAACAGTGTAATTTTTCCTGTTTTCCTCCTCTCCAGTTCCCTGTGGTGGAATATGATGCTGGATTGCCTGCCACCCATGAGGCCACTGATAGGAAACTACTGGGCAGCTGCTGAGACCAGATATTTGACCCTGCCACCTCCTCTATGTCTGATTTAGGCTTCTCTCTCCATCTCTGTGCTATCATAGTCCAAACGTGATCAGGGGAGTTTGAGCTTTCAACATCTAAAAGATTATTAATGAAGTAGTCTGCCCCACATGTGTGTGCATTATGAATGTATGTGCTAATGTAGTTATTGTTTGCCTTCTATTAACAAGGATTAGAAGATACTCGACAAGACTGACTTTATTAAAATAAGAGGAAATACACAAATAAGATAAAGGCATGTCTGTGAACTCAGAGCCTTTTAAATTACAAAACAAATAAACAAGCAAACAGTGTGCTGCTCCCTCCATGTTCAGGTGGCATTCTGGCTTTCTTTGGAACTGAGTCACCTGTCAATGACGATCTTGCTTCTCCTTGAAGATATACTTTAACTTAATGTACCAAGTTACGTTTTGGCTTCTGTTTCTCTCCACATAGTTCACTGCGGTATCTACTTAATTATCTACGTGATTAAATCTATAGCTTTTACCGCACCCCCCACCCCCCGCCAACTCCCAGAGATTGGTATTTTTTCATGTTTCATTTCCTTATGGCAGTTGCACCAATTTCTTAGTTAGAAGTAGCATCTTTCTTGGACCACAATGAAAGTTCACTTTTAAGTGGTAATAATAAATTTAAGAAAAGTTTTTTGTACTTCTGAGAATACATATGTAATGTTAGTTTCTGATAGTTTTGCCATCCTTTAGTTTTCTTTTCCCAATGACTTTTTCCCTCTTCCTTCTAAGAAATGTGTATTTGACATTTGCTGAAATTCCAGGTACTAAACCAGAAATGCCAGATGCTCTTCTTGCCATTCAATAAACCTCTCACTCTTGCCTTAAAAATTAACAGGAAACCGTTATTGTGACAGAGTAACTTGTAACCATGATAGGACATCGTGAATTGGCAAAGAATTTTTATCGATGCACTAGGTGCTTAGGAAGGAGGCTATTTTAATTTCTAGATTCACACCTTTGTAAACTCAGTTTTCAGTGGGAGAAGGTGATTCTTTCACTAGTTTATCCAGTTTCTCAGAGCATTCTTAAATTGCATTTTTCCCCCCTCATCAGAGCCAACATTTCATAGAGAAGTAGGTAGCCACCATTCTGTGTGATTTAAGGGGTGATCCAAAGGCTGGTTTCTTCTGCAATATCTCTACCACAGCCCTTTCTGCCTTTGGAAAAGAGAAATCCTCATCAATAAAAATTCTCTAGCACCTTATTTATCTTTATGTTCCAACAAGAGACATGTAACACTGTGGTTTACCCAAATTAGGTAATCCTTGAATGTAGGTTTGTGGAATGGAATTCAGTTACTTTGTTTGAAGGCAAAGGACAATTAAATTAGAAACTAAATAAACAAATATGCTTAAAGAGTGAGAATTAGGGCTTGGAAGCTTTCTACAGGTTGTCCCAGGCTCTTTCATCCACCATGGCCTGTACAATATAATATTGGAAATGAAGAGGGGGGAAAGGCTCATCAAATTTACAGATGACATAAAACTGCGAAGAATATGATAAATGACTAAATCATGATCCTAAATATTTTTGACAAGTGAGAGCAATAATAGGCTGACTAAAATGATTAAATTTAACAAGAACAAATAAAAGGTCTTGCAGTTGGGCTCAAAAATCTTAGCCACATATAAACAGGATAAGAGAGACCTAGCTTAGTAGCCTTTGATGTTTAGTTAAAAGGAAGTTCAATATTATCTGGGTCTATCTTACAAAAATTGATATCCAAGGATAGGCTAGAAATGAAAATCAACAGAAAAACAGAAAGTAAAAGTAAGAAACCAGGAAAGGTAACCAGGATACAGTTTAAAGAATGGATCAAGAAAAGTTCCTGCATACAAAATCCATAAATGACAACTTGGTGCTTGGCACTCTCTTAACTAGCTTCTCTAGAAAGTAGAGCCAGAGTCAAGAATTAAAGTACAAACCCAGGGTGTTGGGAGAGAATGCAAAAGGAATGTAAGGTAAAGAGAAACACAAATCAACACGATGTGATTTGTTCTCATGCTAGCTCTGCTTTTCAAGTTCTGAAGAAGCACAGCAGGCCTGTCTGTTTGGCAAACAGGATTTCTCCGGAAGGGATGCAAGAAGGGAGAAAGGATGGGGAATTTATCTGGCTCCTTCCTTTCTCCTGTTTTCTATTGGGCAAGAGCCAAGTGAACTCTCCCATAACTTTCAGGTTGCATTATCCAGCCACTCGGTGGCCGCTTATGAAACCAGATGCATCAGTGGGACTTTTCATCCATGATTGGAAGCAAACTCAGCATGGGTGGGGTGCTGACCAAGAAAGAGGAAGGTGAAGATGATCAAGGAAAGCTGAAAGATACACAGAGTTTTGTCCAATATAGAAACCTTTAATCTGGTTTCCAGCATGTAGAAGATCGACAGTCAGGACAATGAAAAGAAGCCACATTGAGCTAGAAAATAAAAAAAACAACCATGTGGTCTCCAAAAGAAGATACTGCCATCATCAGTCACACACATGGCTGTAGTGGCTCTTCTATCTCCCGTCAAAGATGTGAAAGACCCACCAACAACACAGCACTTACAGCCTTGTTTTTTTCAAAGGCCTATAAAAATGTTTTAAGATCTTAAAAGATTTACTGTTTCCAAAATACAAAATTGATAAATCGAAATTAATAAATGTTTAAACATCTACAAAATGTAACATGACTTCAACGTCATTATTGGTTATATTTAGTGTTCATAAAAATTTCATTACACTTGAAAATTTGTAGGTTAGAGTCTCTCATTTTATAAGAATTCCTGAGTATGCATGATGCTTGCCAAGAGATCATTGCCAGTCATAAATTAAATGAGTTACTCTCATATAAAAAAAAATTATTTCAAAAGCAAATGATTTTTTTAAATCCCTTCAGAAAATTTACAACAGAAAATAAGTTTCACATAGGCTATCATTGTACTTTACTTTGTTTTTTAGGATGTAGTGGAGAGTCCAAACACCTAAGAGCTGTTAGCTATCATTATGAGGAAGGAGATGATCTCCTCTGTCATGGACAAGCTTTGTAAGAAGTACTGTCTTCAATTTCAGGTGCTGTCCCTTAAGGGAATAACTCAAACTAGAGACTTTAGAGTCAATCTTTGTTCAGACTCCCGCCTACTACATACTGGGTCATTCACATATGAAACCAGACACGTTTCTTTATCTCTCTGAGCCACAGTTCCTGATAGCTAATACAGGTTTGATAACGGCTACTTCGCAGGGCAGTTGAGAAAATTACAGGCGCTAGCCTAGGACCTACTATACAGTGGATCCTCGTAAACTGTTTCTAGCAATAGTGTTTTAAATTGTGAAGTCTGGAGGAGCAGATCCAGATCATGGAGGCCTCTGTGTTTTATGAAAAGTTGAGAGAACTTCAGATTGAAAAGAGAAGTAAGCACAAATGTACCACAGTCATCATAGGTGAGAGGGCAGGTCTATTCAACTTTGCATATGACACAGTAGACACCATAGAATGCAAACTGAATGAATTAATGAGTAAATTCATAAATTAAAGATAGCTGGGTTTAATACATAATTGACTCTAAAGTGAGAGAGATGTGAAAAGTATTCTTTTTAGCTCTAGAGGGCAGAACCAGGGCCAGTGGTTCAAAGTCACATGGAAAGCAGATATCTTCTTACTTTAAGAAACAATTTTATCACAATTAGAACTGGCCCACCTGGAATGGGTTTGCTTGGGAGGGAGTCAATGCCTTATGATTGGAGATGTGGAGAAGAGACTAGAAGGCTAGCATAGAGGGCCAGACTAGAGGATGCCTGAAACTCTCAATAATTTTTACCTTTCTGTTACCAGGTCAGCTTAAATCAAACAATAACCTGATTGTCAGTATGTTCTTAATTGTAATTCCCAACCTTTTGGCACTGAACAACCAGATGAGATCAGGCCTCTGCTATGAGCACAAAGGGAGAACTTACTAGTCTGTCAGAGAACTGCCACCCAAACAGATGTGAGTTACCAGGAAAAAGAATGGGAGAGTTTGCCTCACCCTCTCCATTGAGAAACTGTTATGGCTTGTCTTGGCTGCTTTCTGTTCACTTACGAATATGAGTCTCAAGGAACCCATAAGCACTTAATAAAATATGTTAGGTAGGAGTAAAAGAGAAGACTGCCAAAACTCTGCATCACAGTCAGAAACTCTGGGATTAAACAGAATTTAATCTAAATGCTGGCTGAATTGTATAGTCCTGTGTAAAAATATTTCTGAACAATAGCTGGTTCAAATGAGGTGCCATCTCTGTTATGATGCTTAAAATCTGTTTGGGGGAATGGTGTGTAGGGTCTTATATGTATTTCTTCTGGAGGTCTAAGGCTACAATTTAGTTGCTTGACTCCACATCTGTAGCATTCCAGCACCTCTTTTTGACTGTTTGATATTGATGACTTCTTAGTTATTTCTCTGAAGGACAAAATCTATCTGGTTAACTAAGTCTGCATTGCACAAGCTAGCATGGCCTGAAATAACACAGCAAAGGACTGAAAGGGCCGTACAGACATGTGCGTGTTATATGATGTGCCTTCACTCGTTTGTTTCCAAGTTTCTTTACTCAGCTGTGGCCACTCCTTCCTTCCCTCTGTCCTCAGGTTTTGTCTCAGGTTTTGACTTGTGAAACAGGGCTGGGTCCTTTCAGGCAGGACTACAGGAGTCCCCTCATTTGTGCCCATTTATATTTTGCCAGAGAAAACTACAGATGAATCATGACCACATGTTTCTTTTCTACCTTTGGCCCAGTCATGGAAAGAAGATGACTTTCCAGCTGAGAGAAGAGCTAGCACATGATGCAACTCAAAATGCCTTTGTTTATCTCTTCGTATCAGCAAAGCAGTCGCTCTGTGCTTGTAAGAAGTTGTGGCGTTTAGTTTAGTGGGAAGTCCCGGAAGACCTAGGTTTAGGGTTTAGGTCTTGAATCTCATGTTCTCTGATTGCTTAATATTGTGTTAAAAAAAAAAAAAAAAAGATAATTTTACCGTTCTGGGTCTTAGATCTTAACTTGCAAAACTGAAATAAAAATTCCTTTTGCTACCATTATACAAATATGTGAAGAGAATGGATAAGAAAATGTGCTTCAAGGAATCCCATCTTTCGACCTTAATAAAAAGCTTTTTACAAAACATCTGCCTTGAATATAGTACGATGATTCCATTGAGAAATGCCTTGAGCTGTTTTTCCATCAGAGGAGGGGGATTTATGCTGTGTCATCCCCACTCTCTCACCTGGCTTCCCTGGGGACCCTGCAGGCTGACTTTGGGGTATAGTCCAACTCTAGGAAACAGCCTTTTTTTTCCATTGTGTGGAGCTAATTGGTCCTTATGGAAATTGGACCCATGCCCTAGGACTAATTAACGCTATTGCCTATTAGCTTCCTCAAACTTAGACTCACTTTATTTAGTAGATAGCAATTTGCATTATTAAGCAATATCTATCCATAGCCTCTGGCCACCAAATATGCCTCTAATTCCATACACACTCAGAGCAATGCAGATTTAACAATATGCTCTGGCTCCCGAGGTGTTAGGAGCTATTTAATACTTTGTCAGTGTGGCACAGGTGGGGTGGGAGTAATAAAGTATGGGTGTAGCCCTGACTCTGCCACTAACTAACTAAATAACTTTCCTCAAGGAAGTGATTAGCCTCACAGGACTCATTTCCTCTCCTTTAAAGTGAGGGAGTTAGACTGAATGATCTCTAATGCCCATTCTAGTTTTCGAATTCTATGATCCTTATCATTACATGCTTTGGGAACATGTAGCTTCCTTAATAAATAGCAGTATTCACCGCTAGTAGGAGAGAAAGGCTCAGTTAATAAGCAAGCCTCCTCCTCATGCTCCACACACATAATTCTTAATGAAAATTAATGGGAATTAGAAATATCACTGGCAAAACGATCGATGCCCAGACCTTTAACCCATGACCTCCTGGTCTGTCGTTTTGTTGCCTAGATCTCGCTGGTCTTTTCTGACTAGGGAAACTTTGACCCTGAGCAAAACGGGCTGAGAAGAGACTGACGTCAAGACACATTGATCTTCATGGGGGAGATGCTTTCTCATCCAAAGCGACTTTCTCATGGCAGAGCAGAAGCCAAGATAGATGGAGAAGAAGGAGAGGCACATGCCTCGCACCCCATCTTTAATGGTGTCAACAGCCTGGTCTCGAATGAGATGCATGGAAGGGAATCCTCTTGATGAATTTACAGGGAGATGTCATCATGTGCCCTTTTCATGAAGCATTTTCACTGTGCACCATTGTCACTATGCACACAGTGTAATTTGCCATGTAGGTTATTAGATCAATAGGACCTGGCGATGAATTATACAATTAATTGATATTGTTTAACCAATAACACATAATTTAATGTAAATTTCCTGGCTTATTTATACAGGAGATTGGCAAACCCACAGTCTAGAACAGATCTCCATGAAGCCCTGACATTCCTCCATTGGTGGGATGTCTATGCTGAGTACGGTCTCAGCAAAATCTGCTGCGGTTTTCTTTCCTGCAGGAACCAGAGATAGCAGATAGGAGAAGCACATGTGAAGGAGCCTTTCCTGCCTAGCACCGGCTGGACACTATCTGGGATTTCTCACTCTTCCCTGCATTCTTACCCTTGACCCTTTGGTGCTATTCAGTTTCCCCTGTGTCAGGTTCCTCTGCAAGCTGTGATTTCCTCTCCTGACAGGCAGCAGGAAGGAGAGAAAGCTGCAGGCCAACCTTTGCTCTGAGAGCAACAGAGGGTTATTAACAAAAGGGGCACATGACAGGGTGTGCTCAGGAAATATTGATAAAGTGAGAGAGAGAATGAGAGAGAAAGAGATGCCTCCCCACACCACCTCCCTCCACCTAGACCTTCTCTCTCTCTCTCTCTCTCTCTCTCTCTCTCTCTCTCTCTCTCTCTCTCTCTTTCTCTCTCTCTTGCAGTTTGAGGTATGTGAGCTATTTTAAAGGCTGGCCCTAATAGAATTTCTGTACTGCATCTCACCCTACTGCAGGATTGCTTTCAGTTAAGAACTCTGTCAGATGAAGGCATGTTTTCTTTGTCTATAAAACAGAAAAAATATTAAAACCCACTTTATAGGAAGTATATGAATTAATCAATGTAAAGAGCTTAGAATACAGCCTGAAATAAAGTAAGTACCTTTTAAGAGTGCATTAAAGTTAGTATTCTATTAGTAATTATCACGTGATTAGGAGAAAAGGTAAAGGCACCACAATAACAGACCATTTCTCACTTTGATTTTGCTCATGTTATGGTCAAGAGAACCCTCCACTTAGAAGAGCAGCAGTGTATATGTGTCCTCACTACTCCCTTGACCTTTGACTTTGTTCTGTTCTTATAGACTCTAATTTTTTTTCAGCAGATCTTGGCCTTAGACCACTTAAAATTTGCTACTTTTATTTAAAAAAATATATTAGAAGCATTAAGTAAGGCAAGAAGCCTTTATCTGGCCTCAATTCAGATATTTATCAGCTAGTTAGCCTTGGACGAGTTCCTTAGTATTTCTTAATGGTGGTTTACTCATGTGTAGAATAAGACAATAATATTCATCCTGACCACCTCGTGGCATTACTTTAAAAAAAATCCATTGAGACCTTATAATGTGAGAAGACATTGAAAAGGGTAAATAGCTATAGAGACATAAGCAGAGTTTAGATCTTTGAGTTAGTTTTTATACAATGGCCAATACTTGCTATATAGTCTTTACTGATAATAAAGATTGGTCAGTAGGACTAGGAATAGCCAAATTGCATCTCATCATACCTGCATCATCATCTTTAGCTCAAAAATCCCCGAGCCAGACATGGAAAAAAAGCTTTATCATTCAACACCATTCGATACCACCATTTGCTAACTCTGAAGCCCTCCTCTCTTCCTCCACTAAATTCTACCATTACGATCGTGCTGCAGGCTCTTTCTGTTTCAATGGAGGTTTTCATCCTTTTCCTTTAATGTAAAATGACAGCCAAATCTTCAGAAATTTTGGTGTTAAGATTATGTCTTTTACATTTCTACAGTCTCTGTTGTTTAGTTTAGCTTGTCAGGCTGTCAGATAAAGGCCCATGGAGCATTCTACAAGGAATTATTAATGAAGATTCGACTGTTTTTTTCTTCTGAAAATGGATCACTTCACTTTTCATCTCACTGGATTTTTACACTAACAAACTAAAAATAGCCATGAGTATTCCAGGGAAGGAATTATCAATATTTGGCAATGTATTCTTTGCTTTCCGGTTGTTAGATTTGGTTCTTTCCCTATTTAGGACACAGATAAACGAATACATCTTAGCATAATCCCCAAATCACTATTCGTGTATTTTTACTCAAAACGTGAAGAACTGAATCTAGTCTCAGGACCTGATTGCTTTAAGCACAGGCCTTAGTTTGCTTACCCTAGAAAACAGCCATTTAAACACCAAGTTTGACAACGACGGCTTTAGGAAAGTGACCCACGTTGAACTCATAACTATACCAACGTAATCGCTCCCCATCTGCAACTGTCCATTCCAAACAATGTTGACAGCTGAAGCTCCACTAGCTCTTGGCTCATAATCCACACGTTCTCGTTTATGCGTGTAAATGTGCCAGGGTGTGTTGCAGCTCTCCGCTCTGCAGAATCCGTTGTAGTCCACTCTCATCCAGGCTCCTCTCTCACAGAGACATCCACATGTGTCAGAATATTATATGGATGAAGTTTGACGTCTTTATTCATTTTCTATTTATGGGATGAACGTACAGTTAAAAGGTGGCCTGAGACCATCAAACCCATGTCTAGCTGTGATCTAAGTGGAATTTAACGTAGGTCTCCTGAGGTGAAGGGAGAAATGAAGGAAAGAAATGAAGTGCCTGTTTCAATTTAATATTTCAGGCTTTTTTTATATATAAAAAAAAAATCAAAAGACTGGGACCTTCCTTGGCCCCCTGAAGTTTTAGGGTTTCAGATGCTTAGAGATACAATCTGCGTACTTTTCTTGGCATCTGTTTTTTTCCAGACAGTATATTACCACTATAAAGTAGCCTGAACAGTGGGGTCCTCCCTACTGGGGGCCCACTTCAAAAGCAACGTTTGAAGTCCCCTGATGCTGGCTGTGGGTGAAAGGCTCGATTGTTCTTTTTAGTTTATTAATTACTTTAACCAGAAAAATAGAAACTAATTTTCTTCTAAATTTCTCAGCTTGTGTTCCTTCTATGAATTAACATCCTCCAATTTGTTTGTTTCTCTTTTTTTCTTTTTGTCATATACATTTAGTTCCAAATATTGGTGTGATGTAATTCTTTAATGCCTTTTAATATGGAGATATTGGCATGTCTTGGGAAAAAATACATTGCATTTCTCCCTGTTATATTTAGAAAACAGAAACTTAGAAACTAAGAGATACCAATTTACTCTCCCAAAGTTACACCATGAAACGTGAATGAAGACTAGAAGAGGACCCAGATTTCTTGCTCTACTTTATCAACGAAGGAAAATTCTTCCCAACACATTGGCTTCCACACAAACCGAACGTTCCATCGAGTTTTATTTGCAATCCATTGTTTCACACCGACCACAGCCAGCTTTTCGCTAAATATTTTCTTAAAACTAGAGCAAGTCAACAGAGTTCTCTGTGGTGTGAAGCAAAACAAAAACACCCTCAAGTTCATATGTTGTCACTAGACAAAAATTTGCTAAGAACAAGCAAAAATGAGGAATTAATGTATCCCATATGTGGCCACTAACCTAGGTTTATGAGATTTTCCAAGAGATTTCGGAAGAGATTCCTGTAGCACACAAGATCAAACACTCATTTTCCTGTCAAACAGGAATGCTCAGTCCATAGGTCCTCCTGCATTTACCTCAGTAAACACAGAAAATTTGGCTGCAGTATCTGCCTGCAAGCTGACCACAACATATGGTAATCCCAGAGCAAAAAAAAAACATTTAAAGATGTAACTTATTTCTTCCCAGCATAAGTAGACCAGCCATTGGAGTCTACTGCGTGAGATTAAGTTTATCCTAGAGAGGAGGGCTGACCAATCAAAGGGAACACCTATGGAATTTTCTTCATCCAGGGAGATTGCACGTAGGCAAAAATAACTATTTTCCTCCAATGTCAATCAGCTCCTTGAAGCTTCAAACTTTATTCAGCAGAGTCAGGAAAGGCATTTCCTCTGCCTGTATTTCACTATTTCATGGGGCAGTTCGATGACACACAGTTTCCCAAACACGGTGGCTGTGGCTAGATTAGTGTTAACCATCTTAGGACAGGGCAGGGAAAGATTTGTTGTTCTCATTGTTTTTGTTGTTGTTGGAGTGGAGGCAAGGCCACCTTTGGGGTTAAAATAATTTCCATTGTTGTTGTTTTCTTCCCATCTTTATATGTCCTGAACTCTGAACTGTAGAAATGAGAGCTCCACTTTTATTGGTGAAGTGGCTTCTGTGAGGAAATTCCAACCATTAGAATGTCCTGTGAATTGCAAAGACAACCACAAAAGTCCTGGAAATTAGTCTGTGGTATGATTGCTGGGCTCCCTCACTGCTTTCCTCCTCCCTCCAACACGGAAATAGAATCCACCAGACAAGTGAGAGAGGAGTGGATGGGGGCGAATTGGGACAAGAGGTAACCTGGCTGAAATGTCTGGCTATGAAAAATGTATGCTTTGGGATAAAATGACCCCTTTAACCAGTTAACCAAGAACAGGCTGCCAGCAGAGGCCTGAAGCGTCCTGCAAGGCGCCTTGAGTCTTAGAGCTGCTTGGTGACAGTGAGATGTGTCTCCCCCAGACAGATTCATGAATTCCAGAGCCGCCTGAGGCCAGTTGAAGAGGGGTGGAAATGCTGGCTGTGTGGGGAGTCAGCGGGATCTGTAGAGATAATGGAGTATTCAGTTTGACAACCGAAACTGGTGGATCCAGAAAGAACGGGATTCTTGCTGGGAGGGGAGACAGTAATTGTTTTTAGCATGACAGATAAGACAATCTGGCTTCTGTAGATTCCCCACACCTGGGAAACTACTTTGGATGTCAATGTCGGTGCTAAATATTTAAATGAAGGCATGCAAGATCTTCAGCTTCTCTCTACCTCCTCCTTCAAAAATACTTTTAAAAAAGGAAGTCCTTCGTTGGTAATTTTACACTGAGATAGGTAAAAAATGGAATCAGTTTTAGAGGATTGTTTGATTTTAATCTGATCAAAACAGTAAGTCACCAAGAACCTTCTAAGAGATTATAGGAATCATTAATTGTGTAGCTAGATTGGGTTTCATGATTGGAAGGAGACTCATAAATAAACCCTAGGACTTAAGCCCAAAAGTATAAAAGGAGAGAGAAAACAGAAGCTGTGGAGAAAGATTCCTGATGTCTCCTTTTAGGTGAAAGTATATAAATAGTTTGTTCCCTCTGGGGTTGTGTACAGTTTAGTCTCTCCTTGGGTGTTCCCACTTCAAGCTGTGGTCAAGTGAACAGCTGGAGATGTTACTATTACTTAAAAAGAAAACCAGCTTTTCTGTAAAGAGGCCAACCCAAGATTATGTGTGTGTGATGGCTCTCGCTCAGTGTCCTTTCTCCCACGGCTGACAGATATTTGACCTGCATAAACATTTGTCATTGGGGAGAGAAGACACTATTTTCTCCTCCTCTGACTCAACCCAATTCTTCAAAACATCAAACAAAACAATACGCAGAATAATGTCGCCTCTGAGAGGGGTTTTCCCTCCAGTTTCTCTCCCACTTCTGCTCTATCAGTCTGTTTTTCTTTCCCTCCCACCCTCCAACACCCCCTCACCCGCCCCAGTAAACTCTGGAAAAACAGTAGTAACTAACATTTGTGCCTTTGGCAATAAAACCACAGGCCTCGCAAACCCCAAATGGCAAAAAGACATTTCCATTCCAATCCCAGTTTTAAATTAAACTGTAATGAAAAATCAGCAGTGGCAGCTGGGACCAGAGACACTGATTGTCTCTAGGAACAAAAAGGAGGGGAACAGAGGGGGAGAGGAAAAAGAAAAGAGACTGCAAGGAAGCCTCGCTCTGGTAATAAAGCAGCTGGTAAACCTTCAAGTAAAAAGAAATTAGAAAAACAAATCTAGTAGAGAGACAAGCAAAGATGGCTGTTTGCCTCTACAATCACAGTGAGGCGGTCACAAATCACCCGCCACTTTATGAATGGACAAGGAGGGGGCAGGGAGGAAGGCAGATGTGTAGGCCTCTACTGACACCTGGAGGCAGCATGGGGAAATTCTCAGGGGGAATTTGGCCCCACCCCCATGCCTGGGGAAGAAGTGGGGATTTGGGCTTTCCCCAGGGTCACAGACAATAGTGAGGCTCCTCGGGGCTTTATAGAAAATGAGAGGACCTCATTGCCTTTGTATTCTCTATAAAGAAGAAAAGTGCACTACACTTCAAACATAAGTTTTCTTCATAGCAAGAGTTGTTGCTAGGTTGAACTTAGCCCTGCAGCTTTAAGCATGATTTTAAAAAATGTATGGCATAGATGTCTTAAACAAAAATGAGGGAAGAACCCAAGATTTGAGCATTTTAATTTGTAGCTTTCTAAAGCTTGCAAGACTCTGCAGCTCTTTCAGCATATGATTTATGTATATTATCTGAGTCTAAAATAATATACATAGAATATTATTATTTCAAGAATATTTTTAGGAATCCAGAAAATACCTGTACTAAAATACAGGTACCAAAGATGCTACTGAGTGGTTAAAGATCAAGACAATGAGTGGACTTCTAGGTAACATAAGAATTAGAGACTGGGAAGCCAGCTTCCTTAACCTTATTTTGTTCCCGATCTCTCGAAGAATCTAATGGAATTAGTGGATCCATTTCTCAGAAAGAAATAATATACTGTACTTAGGTATGCACATAGTTGTACATGCTCATGCCTGATGAAGACTATTGTAATCAAGCATGAGGAGAAATTCAGATAAAACTTAAAATGTACAATTGCCAGTTAGATGTCAAATTGCGGTAACCAAAAATACACAAGATTTTTGCAGAACAAACAGTCTCTTCAAAGGATATCCTTCTGATTGCAGCTCTGGAAACTTGACAAACTCTGGGGACACTGATGACATTTGGAGGCTCTTTCTTCGAAGCGGGGCATCCTCAGCACAAATGGCAATGCCAAAGCATTTATTTAAGTAGAAAATCTACATAAAATTAAAATGGTTTATTTTAACCCAGAAAGTATTGTGTGTCATACATCTGGGATACAGAGCTGAGTATGTGCCTGGTAAAGCTCTGGGTGATCATTTGGGTAGACACCAGACTCTGTCCTGGTGTCTTGAAAGAATTAATGCATCTCCCAGTGGGTCCAGCTGACCTTCCCCAGCTCTAATAGGAGCTGTGGTTTTCATTGCTAGTATTTTACAAAATAATCTTAGATTTGGCTATTATATTTTGATCCGCTATGCTAAATTCCTTGTTTCAGTGACAGTAGTTGAAAGCAGAGAAACAAAACACAATAAAAATGCTTTGGTCTAATTATTCACTCTCCTAGATTCTATTCTACCTTCCTATTTTCTCTTCTCGTTTCTTTTGTACTGCCTCACTTTTTCGTCTCTCTGTTAGCACTAGAGGGTGGTCAGGAGCAGAGAGAAGAAACCCTCAACTTCCTTAGAAAAGACTGGATGCAGAAGAAGGTGGAACCCAACAGTCTAGTTAAAAATGTTTCATTGTAATTCGTATTTGTTGTGGATATTTAAACCAGTTTTTCCTTGCTTTTGATTCTATGTTCAAAAGTTATCCACTTCAAAGAAACAACTATAAAGTTTAGAATAAAAAAACTAAACACTAAAGAAAATATTTTATTCCATTGGTTTGGCAATGCTGTGGATTTTTCACCCCATCAGATTTAGCCTTGAGCTATGATATATATCAAAGCTTGTTTCTATTTATGCTATTATATGGCATTGGGTATGTTTGAATAATATGGTACCTTCCCAATAAATAGATATTTTGCAGAATCAAAATATTTGCAGAATCAAGATATTTTACAGAACTTTTCTGATTATAGCTCTTTATCTATTGTTTACTGAGATATAACTACAAATATCTGATACATGTTTTAGACCTTTTCTTTTCCCTAGTCTCTGATTTTTGTTTATTTATTTGTTTATTTATAGGTGCTTCACATATTTGTGTGAAAATAGTATAGATGCACATTTTGTGGCATTTAATGGCATACAGTAAATTTTAGCTTCAGTTATAAATTAACCTCATTATAGCTAACTGTTCATAAGATTATTTACTATATTTTGGACATCCTTCTAAGGACTCTACATGTATTTAGTTTTTGACAGAAGTTCTGAGTGGTCATCTCTTTGTTTAACAGGGGAGGAATGAGGTTTGCTCAAGTTCTCCAGTTGGTGACAGGGCCTGGATTCAAACTCATATGTCTAACAACAAAGTCTTCACACATAACACCCCACTACTGTCACCACTGAAGGGGTGGACCTCATTAAAGTAAAGGCTGGAGAAAAACCAAAAGGGGCCTGAGCCCCACACCAGGACTATTCACTTGTGCCAGGAAAGGCAACCCTATGAGCAGGCCTGCTTGATTCCCACCCAAAGTCCACCCAAAGGCTAAGTGAAGACACAACCGTGAAATGGGAAGAGTTCTTCTTTAGAGACACTTACTACTCTAGCAATCTTCACCTCCGGCATTGCAGGGCATTTCCGGTTCCCAGGCACTTTGGGCTACTTCTAAGAACCCACTGAATTACTGTTCTATGCTTCTGAGGCATGGTGAACCCACTCTACTTTCAAAAAACAAAGAATTTTCACAAATAAATATCAATTTAGAAACAAAACTCTTTGGAGCTGTTAACCTCAGAGGGTTGCTATTTTCTTTTTTCCCCCTAAAAATTATTTTCACTAGAAAAGAAGCACTCTTCTTAATTAAGGTCGTGGTCAGAGACCACAAATGGCTATTGATAATGGTTTTTGAACCTGAAACACCATGGGGTATGTCTGTGTATTATTTCTGAATCATAACAAAGAGACTGAATTCTTTTCTTATATTGTGAAAGGTTTTAAATAAGAGTATTATATTTACTAGTATGCTGTGCACAGAACCAATAGAGACCACAAATGGTTACACAGAATTCAAACACATAAAATCCATACATCTGTGGGAAGTAGCACAAGCTGTATATTTTTAAATACAAAAATGCATTCATATGCATAAACCCATGTATGCATATAACGGCTCAATCTTATATCTCTTCCAAACGATCCTCCCCAGTGAAGGATTTATGAGTGGTGTTTCTCCTCATGGGTCCTAGGTCTGACCTGCATCACAATCACTTGCATTAGAGTCACACGAATGCTTATTCAACATGCAGATTCTTGACCGTACCAAAAAACGATTAGAGTCTCTGGGGTAGAGACTTGGAATTCTCATATTTAACAAATACCCCCAAGTGACTTTTAATTTATGCCAAAATGTGAGAACCACTGATAAATAGTATAGAAGAGTGTCTAAGAGCATTGACTTTGGAATCATACAGATCTTGGTTTAAACCCCAGTTGTCCCATCTATCGAATGATGATCATCATCTCTACCTCCTAAATCTATTGTTGGGATTAAACTAAATGATGCATGAGAAGCAGAGCCAAGAAGACGAAAGCAGAAGTATTCAGATCTTTTCTCTGCCTTCCTGAGTGGATGCTTTATGCTGCTGTTCTACTCCTGACTTGACTGAGTTGATGAGAACAAGGAGCTACCCATGAAGGAAAAGGAAAAATCTAGAAAGTGTAAGAAGGGAAAGACTGTGACAGCGAGCTAGCAGGAGCTGGAAGTTGGTGGGGGGTAGGGGAATAGTCAGGGGGAGAAGTGGAAGAGGCAGAGAGATTGAGACAGCATGGAGCTTTGGGAGGAAAGTCGGGTTAAAAAGTGTTTAGGCATTTTTCCTGTGTGTTATATCCTAAAATTCTCCTTTTGCAATTTTTTCAAAAGAATTTTAAAAATAAAAGGCATTTTTCAAAGCACTTAGGAGTCAAGTTTGAATTTCTTTTAGATGCATAACTATTCAGAGACAAATCCTAATACTAGAAGATTGAAATAGTTGTTAAATTAGATAGATAATAGATAGATAGATAGATAGATAGATAGATAGATAGATAGATAGATAGATGAGAGAGAGAGAGAGAGAGAGACAGAGACAGAGACAGAGAGATGAGACAGATAGATGAGAGGTAGATGGTAGATAGATAGCCTAGCAAAAAAAGTGCCCACTTATCAAAATATGTTTTATTCCTAAATGATACAATTGTGTCACCTGTTCTAATTTTATGCACCACTTTATTTTTTAAAATTTGTTCCTACCCAAATTTGTCCTAAATTTTCATTATTCTTCTCTTTATTTCTTTTATCTACTCATCTTCTGATGTACCTTTTACTTGTTTGTTTTCTCCTTTCCCCTCTCCATGATTCATTTTTTTTCTTGCCTTTTTTCAAGACCTTCTCTTTCCTACCACCACTTTTTAGAGCAGCCTTTCTCTGTAAACTCATAGGATCCAAGCTTAAAGCAGCACATTATGAAATACCACCACCTGACTTTCTGACTCCAGGGACTTTCAGCCCTAAAGTATGGTAATATATGTCTGAGATTTTTGCTTTCTTCTTTCTTGGCAGCCATGTCTCTTGTCTCTGTAGACATATAGGAATGAGCTGAGACCTCTGGATGCCACAGGGTCTTACTGCAGCTGTGAGCCCTGAGGCCTATTCTTTGATGTTAGACTCTCTGAGTCTTCTATAGATTCTTTTCATTCTTTCAGAAACCATTGGACTGTTTTTTTTCTGCTCAATATCTCTCTCTCCAGTGCTCCTTCTTCATCCTATGTGACTCTAGTAAAACTGTCAATCATGTGCTTGGTGGCACATGACTTAGGCCTGGCCAACCATGGCATCTAATTCCTCTTGAACTGCATTGATTTGTTCAAAGACAGCCATGTGACCCAAGTCATGTCAGAATATCTAATGAGTTTCACATTTAGATGCTGTCTACTGGATTGAGTACTGTGGGAACAATGTAAGTTAGATCTACTTGGAGCTATCTTTTCTAACTTCAGAGAGAAAGATACATGCAATGAGAAAATAATATGCCTGGAATAATCCTCAAATATTAAACAATCGAAGTAGGTGGATAAATATCCCAGTTTTCTCATCACCCAGTGCTATGATTCTGGGGCATGTTCCACATACTCTCTCAAGTGTTCCCAGTAGGTTGAAATCCAATTGCCCACTATAGTAACTTGATCATGAACACTTCCCTTGCTTGTGTTTCTTCCTTCTCTGTCTCACTGTCCACTCCTTCACAGTGCTTCCTGAAATCACTTCCCCCAAAAAGTACACCCAAATCCTTGTGTAGTAGGCAGAGTAATGTGTCCTCCAACCTCTCGCAAAAAGAAAAAAAAAAAAGATGTTTACATCCTAATCTTTCAGAACCTGTAAATATATTAGGGGGATAAAGTTTACAGATGAATTAAGGTTGCTAATAAACTGACCTCAATATAGGGAGATTATTCTGGCCTCAATTTAATCACAAGTGTTTTTAAAAGTAAAGGAAGGTATTGGAAAAGATAACCAGAGGGGTGGCCCTGTGAGAAGTACTTGGCCTGATCCTGCTGGCTTTGAAGATGGAGGAAGTTGGTCATGAGCCAAGGAATTCAAGCAGCTTCTAGAACTGGAAAAGACAGTGAATGAATTCTCCCTAAAGCCTAAAGGGATGTACCCTGAAGACACCTTGGTCTTAGTGCAGGGATATCTGTGTCAGATTCTGTTCTGTGAAACTGTACAATAAATTTTTGTCATTGCAAACCAGTAAGTTTGTGGTAATTTGTCATAAGGGCAGTAGAAAACTAATACACCTTGTCTCAGGATATTCTTTGGGGAAAATCCAAATTTAAGATGGCAATTGCTTTTCTTATTATTCTTGTGGTGTTCAGTCCCATTTTCCCTGATATATAATGGGGTAAATGCTTGTGGATTTGACTGCCAAAACAATGTAGAAAATTGAACTAATTTGGAATGATGTCTGGCTAATTACATTAAACCTCTGTCTCTTTGGCAGAAGAGCACTTACCGTGGCATGCCAGAGAAGTCTCACTAGGGTACCGGTTTTAATTAGTCCAGCTCTATCTCATACCCAATGCCTGGTTCTGCATCTGTTGATATTTCTTATTTAAAAGATGAACTAAGCTAAACATTCTAGTATTAAAAAATAATTAGTGTTGGAGACACTGGTGGGTTTAGTTATTACCTGGATGCAAATATTTTACTGTAAAGAAAATGATTTCTATCATTAGAAATAATGTAATATTTCTTAAAATCTCCCACTGCAGTGGTCCTTTAAAATGAAAGCTCTGGAAATGAATGACCATTACCTTCTTATTTATTTATTTCTTACATCCTCAAACTATTGGCTCATCTCATTTTCTTAGTCAGAGCTTCTTCCCCGTTTTGCCCTGCTAATGACCTCAGTTCTCTCTGGATGCTTTAGGACCAAGAGCTCTTTGATTAATCATTCTCTGTGTTAATTTCAAATGGCTCTTGCATTCTTCAAACAGATTGCTGCTTCTGTTAAATAATGCCCTAAATATACAGAGCAGATAAATGATGACCATTGAGCCAAGGGGAACAGAACTGAGCTCCAAGACTAGGTTGCAATTATAATGAAAAGACACGTAACTGATGGGCTCCATATCTGAACTTAAAATGATTTGTGAAGCTTAAGATCAAGAGAAGTACAGACTGAGGTCTCAAGTTAGAGTTGCTATGATGAAGTATAGACTGGGAATAGAAAGCATTTTAAAATTGCTTGATATGTGTCTGAGTATATATTTTTACTTTGAAATGGTTAAATGCTTGGAGGAATAGAGCCTCTTTGTGGGGCAAAGGCCCAGAATGATATGATCAGAGTTTTATTTCATTTTAGTCTCTTGCTTATTTTAATTTATGAGGTGTGGAGAATATTAGTTTTTAGGATGATTTAATATTTTATGTTGTAAGTGATCTTCTGCAGTCAGTTTGTTAATTAGATAGTGCAGACAGGCTGTTTTAATATTGTGTGTTGACTCTGCAGGAAAAAAAGGAAGAGAGAATATTTCTGAAGGTAAAAAGAATCCAAGACACATGATCAAAGTTCTCTTACAGACCATGTGTTGGAGGCTCTTTGCTATAGAACAAATTGTATTTTGCCCTTAGAAAAGCTCCCTGAGAGTGCTAGGGATAATTAGAGCCCTCTCTTGCTCTGCTCCTTTAGAAGTTTTCTGGAGTCATGCAGGAAAAGAAGATGGGAACCTGTACTTTTTATTTAAATTAAAAAGTCAAATCTGAGAGAATTAGAATACTTTTGGAAGCCTAGACTCCATTGAAATACATTGTCTTATTTTGATTTCCTCAGAGGACCCAGATTGAATTGGTGGCCATGTTATTAACTCCTGGCCCTATTCTCAGTACCAACATCTCCTAAATGAAGAAATGACATGGACTCCCAGCATATTAGTTATGTATTTTTCTTTTAATTTAGATAATGTGAGAATGGGAAAAAGATGACATTAAAAATATGGATGCAGTCTCTTCCATCCATGCCAGAAGAAGAGGCTGTCAGCTGTCTCTTTTGGTTGATGTCTACTATATGGGTTGGCTTTACTAAAACTTTGCAAGAAAACTCATCAACAATGTGTTTTATCACACAATTCCAATACATATGCCTTATTTTCACTTTGAGTAAAATTAGTGTGGACAACTCCAGTAAGATATCTTTAGTGAATGAATATTCAAAATATGTTATAAAGTCAAAAAAGTAATAAATTGGGTAGTTCATTTTAAAAGAAGTTCAGGTACATGTAACTGAAGACTAATATTTCTCTAAAATAAAACTCCTGCCACAAGAGTTCAATTTTCATAAGGAACCCAACAATAACAAATTATACAATGGCGTATTATAAAGCTTTAAGAGGTTTTGAGCTGTGCTTTGTAAGAACAAAATAGTGGCACATGGTATGAATAAGAGAGCTAAAAATTTTTTCTCAATACAAATAAAAACGACATGTAACCCCATGGCCACCAACATAACTGTTTTTTTAAATTTATTTCTCTACTTTTTGTCTAGAATATGTGAATATCCAAATTATCACCTTGCTTTTCTGGAGCTAAAGATACTGATATTAGTATATGACACATAAAAAATATTTTTCACATAAAATAGTTTTTTTCTGAAGGCAAAATAATCAACATTTGTTATTTTTTTATTTAGGTTTTATGTACCTGGTATAACGCTAGTTAACAGATAGTTGAAACAGTGGGATTTATATACATATAAATGTATATGCAAAAGAAAAAATGAAAACCCCACCACTACATGTTATATATTATACAAAATATATACAAAGTATATATTATGTTATATTATATGTAGTGTGTAATGATGGGGTTTTCATTCTTTTATTTTGTTTTGCTAGCATATATCCTCACCATTATTATAAGGTTTTACAATCGAATGTAAACTTTCCTTCTATAAAAACTTATCATCTGAGATATTTTCTCCCAATCATGTTAGGATATGTCAGCATAGATGCACTTTTTGACTTTTCCAAGAGTTTATTCAGAAATGAGAAAAATAAGCACAACTAAAAATGGGATTAATGTTTGAGAATTTAGTAATTAGTGAGTCACTTTAGAATGTAGAAAGTTTAGACACACTACAATCAAGATTTCTTTCTCTCAAAAACAAACAAACAAAATCAAAGAACCTCCTCCTCCTTATTGGAAGTAATGGGTACAATGTAAACACTTAATTTTCAGAATTGAATGCTGAACAACATTTGGTACACAATGGATATTCAGCAAATGCTATTGGTGGATGCTGCTATTAGAACTTTCAAGTATGCTCTTATGTATCAGTTGCAGTTTCACCTACAGAACAACTTTACACATTTAATAGAGAGTCATAAGAGATGAATAGAAGGTTGTCTTGATTCTTCAGAGAAAAGCATTTTGCTCTCTTAACATGGAGGGTTTTTTTTTAAACCTCAAGGATCTGTTCCAATTAATTATAATATACTAATCTAGCACCACTCTATGGAAATGTATGGAAATGTATTATGTACTTGAAATATATATTTACTGTGATAATATCATCAAGCAAGCACAGCTCTAAAGAATGTTTCTTTTTTATTTTTTCTTTTCTATCTGCTGTTTAATTTTATTATTATTTCTAAAAATTCTCTGGTGGTGTACAGCTGCTCCACTGTTAATAGCCTTGAAATAGAAATGTGTTACTTTGCTTAGTGAGAGACATCTGCATACCGTAGAAAAACAAAATCATTTGATGTGATTAATACAGGGAGATGGTTATTCGTATTTTTAATGCATGTTGTTTAAGCTCAAATATGTTTGCCTTCCAGCCATTTTTAGATATGTTATTCTGATCTATGATTTAAATATGTGATGATTTTAGGATCTACATGAAAAAAATGAATGTTTGCCAGCCTATCCCATACCTCCTGCTGCTACTTGGCTGGGGTTTTTTGAATGTCACAAACAGAGCCTTCGATATGGTACCCATGGGGCTCTTCATCCAGGATAATGTAAATAACTACTCCCAACATTTGGTCGTTCTACCATCTTTGATCATGTCATCTTGAAATTTGCCCTTGCAATGAGCAAGAATCTTTACTTTCACATTAGAAGAGCTCATACTATATTTGAAAAATGTCAAAGTCTATAAGCCCTAGAGGGCAATAGGACAGGTTCAAAAGTTTGTAGGTAGAAGGATTAGTACAAGCTTAGAAATTACAATGAGAGAGAGCATACATGTCTTCTCTCATTCTCTCATACTCAAACAGATCTCTTGCTACATCATAAATCTTTCTATATCTATGCTCCCATTCTCTAGCCATTTCACAAGTGGTCAGTCTCAGCCTCAGATTTACACACAGAGCCCTGGAACTGACCTCACTGGTGAGCACGATTTATGTGGTGGAGTCAGTGACTGAGTGTGGAATATGATCCAACCCTCTTGTCAAGCAGCTCAAATGCTCTCATCAGACTGTTGCTGCTTACCATTCATGGCATGTTAGTGCTTAAAGGGACCTTGGAGTTTAGCTCCTTCCTTTCACAGGTAAAGACGAAAACCCAGGTGAAGCAATTTTCTTGAAGATTACACACCAAAGAGAACTTTCTTTCTCTACTCACCTGGAATGCCTTCCCCTGTAATTTCTTTAATAACTGGAGTAAGTCAGAGGAGAAAGACAAATGCCATATCATTTTACTTACATATGGAATCTAAAGAACAAAATAAATAAACAAAACAGAAACAAACTCATAGATATGAAGAATATTTTGATGGCTGGGAGAGGGGCTGAAAGATGAGAAACAAAAGGGAAAGAAATTAAGAAGTACATATTAGTAGTTATAAAATATCATGGGGATGTAAAGTATAGCATAAGGAATATAGTCAATAATATTATAATAATTATGTATTGTGTCAGATAGGTACTAGACACAGATATTTATATAATTTATAAAGTTATATAAATATCTAATCATTATGTTGTACTCCTGAAACTCATATAATATGTATGCCAAATATAATTTAAAAATTAAAAAATTATTTAAAAAATTAATTAAAAAAAAAAGATGTGGGCTATTCTCCTGCCATAACCGGGAGACCAAAAGCATTGATGAGAGAATTTAAACCCTAAGTATTCATATTAAAAAAGAGCAAAATTCTGCCATTCTTGCCCATGGTTCCTGGAGCAATGAAAGAGCCCACTGGGAACCTATGACAAGGCTAGGAGACCCAGAAGTTCTTCCCTGCCTCACAAGGCAAACCCAGCAGATTTCACAATGGGCGAATAAGATGCTCAAATAATGTGTTCTTTAATCTCCATTCGATTCAACAATGAGCATTCCTGAATTTAATATATGTTAAAAGTGGTACTTGAAATCAGTGAGGAAAGATGGGCTATTTAATAAATGATATTAAAACAAAAGGATAGACATCTGGAAAAAATAGAGTTAAGTTGTTACCTCCCACTCTACACAATGATACATTGCGAATGGATACGAGATTGAGAAGTTAGAAATTAAACCATAGAATTACTAAAAAATAAATAAAAAATTCTTAGAATGAAAAGATTTTTTTTAAATGATTCAAAATCTAGAAACCATAAAAGAAAATACTGGTAAATTTGAATACATAAAAATAAATTACACACAAAAAACAAATACACACACATACAAAGAAAACAAATGCACACACAAAACAAATACACATACACAAAACTCATAAGCCAATTCAAAAGGTGGGAAAACCCACATACTATGAAAAAATATTTGCAACTCATGTACAAACAAAGAACTAATTTCCCCAATAGATAAAAAATTTCTACAAATAGAGAAATAAAATTCCAACAAGCTGATAGGAAAAACTGGGCAAAAGATATAAACATAGTTCACAGAAAATGAAGTGCAAATGGCTCTTAAACATTTGGAAATATGCTCAACTTCACTCGTAATAAAAGATATGCAAATTAGAACTATATTGAGATACGGGTTTTCTCCTATCAGGTTGGCAAAAATCCAAAAGTTTGATAACACACTTCATTGGTGAGGCTGTAGGAGTACATGTTAGCATAACCCCATATGGAGAGCAATTTAGCAAAATCCATCAAAATTACAAATGCATATATCTTTTGCCCCAGCAATTTTACTTCTGGAAATTTATGTCACAAATGCACTTGCAAATGAATGAAAGGACATATGTTTAAGCATCACAGTATTATTTGTAAGACCAAAAAATTGAAATAACCTAAATTCTTAAATTCAGTAAATTGCTTAAACTGGTTAATCACAATACATTAATACAATAGAACATTATTAAACTTTTAAAAATTAGCATAAGCTGACTTTTTGTATAGTGACATGAAGAGATCCTTGAGACGTTATTGAACAAAGAAAAGCAAAATGCAAAAGCTACCTTTTATATTACAAAAATAAAAATAAAAGTCAGTCAAGATAGCATAGAGGTTAGACACTGTGTTGCCTCTTCTCACAACCACATTAAAATTACAACAAAACTACAAAACAGCCATCACTGGGTGTTGTCTGAGGTCTGGTTGATCAGAAGTTCTACTGTTGGGGACATACATAAGAGGCGGCTTAGAAACTGGTAGGAGGGGCAGAATGGGCTGGTCTCACAACCACATATGGCAGTTGAGAAAATTGGGAGGGTTAGCTTGGCTACAGAGGTCCCCCAAGAGGAGCAAGGGCTCCCAGCTCCACACTGGGCTCCCTATCTCAGGATTCCAGTGCTGAGAAGAGAAGTCTCCACAACTTCTGGCTGTGAAAAACAGTGAAGATTGTGGCTGAGTGAGACAGAGGGCTACGGGAATCATAGACGGTCCCCTTAAGGAACCCGCATGTGGGCTCACTCACTGACAAACTCACTTGCTCTGAGCTCCAGCACTGCAGCAGCTGCTCAGAAAGCATCAGGAACAATGGTTGCTGGAAGAAACCATTGTTCCTTTGTTGAGCCCTCCCCACTCCCTGTGTTTAAAGGCCCTCCCCACCATATATGAGTCTCCACCAACCTGGCTAACACAGGTGGCCTTGCTCATGTGATTCCCTGAGACTCTGCCTCTCCCAATTTGTGGGTCCACCCAAGCTGCCTCCAGTGGATTTTTCCATATGAATAGCCCACAAGAGACTCACTCAAATCAAAAGACACGCACAGACTGAAAGCAAAAGGATGGAAAAAGATATCTCATGAAAATGGAAATGAAAAAAGAAATCAGGGGTAGCAATACTTATACCAGACAAAATAGACTTTAAAACAAGGGCTATAACAGGAGACAAAGAAGGATCCAGTAATTCCATGTCTGGGTATTTATTTGAAAAAAAAAAAATACTGTTTCAAAGAGACATGTGCATTCATAAGTTTCTTGAAGTATTGTTTACAGTAGCCAAGATATGGAGGCAACCTGGGTGTCCAGCAATGGATGAATGGATAAAGAGGTAATACATATATACAATGAAATGTTACTCAGCCATAAAACAAACAAAGAAACAAACAAATAAAAGAATGAAATCTTTCCATCAGCAACAACATGGGCGGACTTTAAATGTATTGTGCTAAGTGGAGTAAGTCGGATAAAAACAAATGCCATATGATTTCACTTACATGTGGAATCTAAAGAACAAAATAAACAAATAAAACAGAAACAAGATCATAGATACAGAGAACATTTTGAGGGTTACCAGATGCGGAGGTGGGGGGAGTAGGTGAAAAGCGGGAAGGGATTAAGAAGTTCAAATTGGTAGTTACAAAATAGTCATGGAGAAGTAAATTATAGCATAAGGAATATAGTCAATAATACTATAATAACCATGTATGGTGTCAGATGGGTACTAGATTTATTGGGGTGATCATTTCATAAATTATATAAATGTCTAATCACTATATTATACTCCTGAAACTAATATAATATTGTATGCCAACTATAATCGAAGAAATATTTTAAAAAAGAAATAACTTGAGTTTATATTTATTATACACATAAAGAAACTGGGAAAATGTACAAGAAACTAAATATAGTAGTTATTAGTTAGAGGTTGGCATAGAAACTGGTGACATGGGGTATAGGAGGAGCAAGATTTCTCACCATTCATCTTTATATATATAGTTTAGAACCTTGAAAATATGTGATATTTTTTCAAAAATAATTTTAAAAGAAAAAATTGAGTTCCATTTTTTTGATTCTGAGGATGCTAACAAATCTCTATCTCAGCACAAAGGTTAAGACTTCCAGATTAACATGGGTCTGTCCAGAGGCTTTATCCACTTATTTGTTCTTTCCTTTATTCATTCAACAAATATTTATATACAATTGACTGTGTGACAGTTGCTATACCAGGCTCTGCAAATACATGAAGGACAAGACTCACTTGATTTTGGGTTCACAGGATCAACATTCTAGTTCAGGGTCTCTTCCATTTGGAGTCTGGGGGCCCCCACTCAGCACAAAAGGACTCTAGGACCCATATCAAAAAATTTCACTTCATTACAATACCATCTTAAGTGTAAGCACACTAAATCTCCATTGGTACAGAGTCACAAATTTAATATCCTTGATTTTTATGAGCAAACAAGATGTGTACAGGCCAGAGGCATTTTTGGTTTCTCTCAGTGACACCTCTTTGTAGAGTTTCACAATATCTTTTATTGTGTATAATACAATATAGTTTGAATCTCTGTTTCAAATATGGCCCTTGCTTATACTTATCCAGAGTTATAATAATTTCCTGTGATTTATGTTGATGCCTTTTTATTAGTATTTTAGAACTATACAGTGTATCTCTACATTCCTTTTGGTTTTTTTCTTCTTAGTTTTATTAGTTTACATTCCATTATGATTAATTTTTCAAGCCAAATATCTGTTCCTGGGTGTTTATACCAGTGCCTTGAATAGCACTCCCATCTTCCTTTATTTTCCTTCCCCCTTTGAGACCAGATGAGAGTTGATAGTAAAGCTCTAAAAGCTGAATATCTGTTCGTGCATGAATGTGTGCACATCGATAATCACATCAGCATCTTTTATAACTGAGCCCATTTAGTTAATGAAACAGTGCTTTCATGGCTGTCTAGAACTTTCTGTGATGATTGAAATAGTCTCTAGTTTTGCTGTCTAGTATAGTAGCTTGTAACTACTTGTGGCTATTGAGAACTTCAAATGTGACTAAAGCAACTGAGAAACTGTATTTTTAGTTTGATTTTATTTAAATTAATTTAAACTTTAAAATATGGCAGTAGAAAGATAAGATGTGAATGCAAGGTATATAGCCCCAAAGGGAGCAGCCAGCCAGATTGTACCCTCTCAAGGTTGCGAGGTCACAGTAGAGAGAATTTCTGAGCCATGGGTATTCCAATCAGATAGTGAAGGCTTCTTGCTTTGTGATGAGTAGTCCACACAGATTCGAGATGGTTTCCAAGTAGTTTCTGAGATAAGACTGAGCACAATGTATTCCTCCCACATTCTATCATAAAAAGAAAGTCAGCAAGCTTCTAGGCAGGCTTATTAGGGTGCAAGGCTAAATTCCAGTTATTGTACACACATCAGTAACATGGAAGAAAATACCATCTCATGGACTAAGACCCCAGTCTATGTTTGGGGGAAAGCAGATACCCAAAGGACAACATGGATGCCAGACTGAGGAAAGTACATTTTAGACTTCACTCAATGGTGGAAATAGACTCTTAATACACAGTCTACCTGGGTACATATTAGCTCAAGATCTGACTGCAGTTATGCCAATGAATGGAAAATCTTTACTATCAGTGGGTAAATGAGCTCAAGTAAGTGGAAACTGATAAGCTACAAGTATGTCCAGCTCAACCTCCTTCATTTGCCCCTCATTACCTACACTGTAGGTACATAAACCCCAGCCTAGCATTCAAGACTCTGTACAACATAGAGCTCAGCCTTTGTCTCCCCCACACTTATACTCCTGGCAAAGATCCCCCACACTTATACTCCTGGCAAACTTGGCTGTGCACACTTCCTTAACCATACTCCAGCCTCTCCCAGATCCATGCCCTCATTTAAGATGTTTTCAGAAATGCCCTCCTCCAGCAACTCCATCTGTTAAAACCCCATCTCCCCACACAGTTCATTTCAGGCCATGCATTCCCTGAAGCCTCTTCCCTGGAACCCACAACAGCATGGCCCCACTCCCTCCCCAGAGTCCAGTGACACTTGGTTTGAGCTGCTATTTGGCTGCTTGTTTCACTCCTCCTTCTGTTGCAGGCATTAGTGAAATTTGTCACTAATTCGATGAGCAGTTTGAGGGAACTGTGATACTCACATTCTGTATGCCTGACACAGGGTTTGTCTCCAGGAATTATCTTTGAACTGGATTCAAGGCAGTTCTACACCTGGAGAGAACTTTAGCTATAGTAAATGAAAGAGATATTTTGCTACAGAATATAAGAGGGCCAAATGCAGGTCTGAGCATTTAACTGAAATGTGCATTATTGTGGCATGGAACATTTTTCCGATAAAAGATGGCAAACTGGTGATCTACTCACATGTGGCCTACATGAATATATTGTTCAACACACAATGCTATTTTTTAATTGTCAACACATTAAAAATTTTGGAGAGTTCACATAAATATCCATGTTTCCAGATTTTCTTGAAAAAAAAATTAGATCTGTCATACTGGTCATTTATTCTCCTCTGAAAATTTGCCAGTTCACCATAGTCCCTGTTTAACCCATTGTTCTCAGATCCTACAGGCAGACCAACTTTCTTATTTTTCCTTCCTCAAATCATATGTGCATAGAATCCACATACCTTTAACATAGATAATGATCCAACCATGTAATTTATGAAGCTCAAATTGCCTATTCTTAAACCATACAAGCTCTGATGACTTTAATGGTTATTGTTTTTAACCTGCTACTTTCTGTCCCACTCATCAAACTCCCAAGAGTGCCACATGTATTCGGATAAAAATATGATTTAGATTATTTTTAAGGGGTGTAATGGCAGTTTCTTGCCCATTGTCACTTTATCTGCAAGTGCAATTTTTAGACCTTAGAGAATTAGTCAAGGGACACAGGGTGGCAGTGCAAAAGGCATAGTGTTGAAAGCAGTTGAAAAGGAATAAAGAGAGTGAGACCTACGTGATAGTAGAGGTTAACATGATAGTATATTTTAACATTTCATTTTGCACCCATAGCACCTCTTATGTAAAGATTTCCAAGTAGATTTTGGGCAGTAATTGAGCCTCACAGTGCTTAATGAGAAGGGAAGTATTTTCTTCATTCTCTGAAAGAGGAAACCGAGGCACTATTTGTTCGCTACTGCAAGACTTCTCTGCAAGAGAATGGGCAGTTAAATGTTATTATCTTCATTTCTGGCTCCTTCCTTAATCACTCATTCTTACTCTTTGGTTTCAAGGGTAATTTATGTTACATCAATTTAGACTCACTTTCAGAATTTAATCAATACCATCTGTTCTCTTTGGCTAAAGCTTAATCTTCGGAAAAATGTAGGGACTACAGAGCATAAAAAGGCAATATATAAAATCATATGGGCCACTCCCTGATGTATAGGTAAATACTAATGTTTCAAAATCCTCATCTTATATTTTACAATGGTCTCCTCACCTCACACCCTCCAACACTAGTTCAAGCCCAGTGGTAAAGCAGCTGCTATGTTCAATACTCATTTTAACATCTCTTTTTGGAAACATCTTAAGGGAGACTTCTAACTTCTTTGACCCATGAGAACTTCAAGAAAAGGAAGTTTTGTTAGCTAGATCAACACTGTAAGTGTCTATCAAGTGCTTTCAGTTTAGAATGAAACAATGCACTGCCTTTGACTGTTAAATCCATTACTCTAATCACACTTTAAATGAATCATTATGAGGCATTGATTTATTTAATGCCCTTGTGAACACAGTATTTCTCGAGTGTAGGCATTCATTGTATTTTGAGTGGGATCTGGTCATTATATATTTGTAATAATCATTAGTGATCAAAATCACCTCTCCTGAAACATCATCTCTTCAAGGCTATCTCCCTAACAAAGTAACAAAAAATAAGTGGAGAGGCAGGAATTAAACACTAAATTTTGTTTTGTTTCACTGCGTTCATAAACTAACCTTTCACCTCTGGAAGAATGGGATTAAATATCACCTGGATAAAGGTAATTTAAGAGCTCTCGCTTATATATTTCTGGAACGAAGGAAAGAAAGTGACTCTACAGGCCTATCTAGAAATTCTCGTTGTGGGGGACAAAATATACACCAATATTTAGTTTGTGTTTCATGCCTCCATAGCAAGACCTTGATATCAGCAGATGACAGTTTTCTCCAGCGTTAAGTAGAATTTCTGATGCTCCAAGTCAGGTGTGGGTGAGGAAATAAAAGCTGTACCAACATAAGCTTAAGAAGATTGTTAGCCTTGTTTCTCCTCGTGCGTGGCCAGTGTCCATTCCCAGCCTAAGTGACTTCTGATTCGCCCCATTAGAGCCGTCAGCTGTGACTGGGTGCTACCTTACCCAGTACATCCTTTTGACTTCCATTTGATCATCAGCTTGTTCTGTCTGTCATCTCTTCTTATAGCCAGGTGACCTGCCTTGGATCATTTCATGTTCTGTATTTTCCTAAATTACATTGTTCTCTGGAGTCTGTTGCCCAACTGAAAGAGTTACATATTCTTTCTCTGTTGCTTACTGAAGGTATCAATCATTCAGTAACCACCTGTACTACCGTTAACCTTCTTCCTGTCTTCCAAATCAAAACCCATTTCTCACTTCCATATGTCAACACTAGCCACATTCATTGATTAAACGTCTTTTGTTTGAAAGCACACAGTCCTGCTCTCCTTGCCTATGTCTGAATGCCTCCCATATGCTCTCCATGCAAGCCTAATTCTTCTATTCTCTTCCTCTGGAAAGTCATTCTTCATTGTAATAAGTTTCCCAAAGTAAATGTATTCATCATCTTTTTCTCTGACAACCATGTTTCTCTACTATGGGAAATTAAACACTGCAACATATGGCCTGAGCAGCAAACTTTAGTGCTTGTTCGCTCAATTGTTTTAACACATTGCCGCCTTCACATAATATTCTGTTTGCCACTAGCATGTCAGGCTTCCACTTGACATATGCATTAGACATGTTAATGGCAAGACAGATACCAACTGATGGTGACAATATGACGAAAGAAGGGTAAGTGCCTATTAATTACTAAAATTCACTTTTTTCCACTATTTAGCAGGGGGAAAAAAATTAATGCCTTTAGAACATGCCACAACATTAGCCTGCTGTGGTACCATCTGACAGTTTTTTAAAACCCCAAGTACTAAGGAAGAGCTTTGTGTAGATTCAGAAAGACCAATATAAATGACACTAACATTCTTCCCATTGTCATCGACCCTATTGGTCTGCTCTTTCTGTTTCCCCTGTCAACCACTTAGATGATGGACAGGCCATAGTTGCTGAATTTTTTATGTAGCTGTCCAAACACCATTGGTACACATGCCAGGACCCTTTCCTCTATTACTTACACATGTTCTTTGAGTATATTCTAAATGCTACATACACTTTTACTGAAAATAGTAAAATACATTTTTCTTCCAGGTCATTGCTTCAGAGATTAGATTATTTAATTGCTTATGCATCTTTGGAGTTCTATTGTCATTCCACCAATTCTGAATTAATCTTTTGTTAAGTAATTTTGATCTTAGAATTAGTAAGAAGAAGTTATTATTTATTTAAAAGCAAGTTTTCATCTAGCTTTTCACTTTTTTATTAATACCCTTTAATTTTCAGGGTGTATACTTAGGATTCATGCATATCCTTAAACAATAAAAAAAATTAAGTTTTTTGGTGGATACTGTATTGAATTTTCTTTTGCACAGACAAGTTAGAGCTATATTTGAGCCATGCTGGAGGACATCTAACAGCCAGTAGGTTTCCTAGAATCTCTGAGTCTGATTAGTCTCTATCTGTATGACATTTCCTGAGACATTAGGAGTCTACATCACCTAGGGCATCTCCCTTTAATAACAGAATTATCTTGAACTCAGTGTCAGCCTAAAGTTACCTAAAGCCTAATTGAAAGAAACAATTTATAAAGGTGTCCTGATTCCACTCATGACTCTGACCCTTTAAAAATCTGTCCTGAGATTAAACTAGATGGCAGAAAGCTGTGTCCCTGAACCTCATAAAATTGGTCTTCTGTACTCTGTAGACTTGCTTTTACATTGACTTCAGTGTCATCAGCCTATAATCAGAAGCAGTCCTGTGAAGCTCTCTGTACTTTCTGTGAGAAAGTTGTTAAAGATATCATCAAATGCATTGCATAGTGTCATCTCTATGAGGACCTATGTGACAAATTTCTTTCAGGCTTTGTACCTGGAATATTTAGGCCATTCACAAGCACCTAGTTTCATCTTATAAAGAGTAGAAACACTTAGTTTCTGTTTATGCATTGCCTATTAGAGAGCTTGGAGCACGTAAGTAGGTCCTTGCTACTTATATATATTTTTTCTAACTGCCCTTATTTTCTATTGCTCTAATTTTCTCAACTGTTTATTTCTAACTGACTTGAACATTAAAATATATGCATATACCTTGTCCAGTGGCCTTATAATATTTTTGAAATAAGATAGGTTATAAATATATACTTTTAAAAACCCACAAGACTTTAGAAAGTATACATTTATGCATACTTAGAGTTATATCTTTTTTAAAACATTTTTCAATATATATCTTCTAGCATAGAGAAGCATACTGGGTGCTTATCTTTACTATGTTTGATACAATACCTGTATGAGAATTTTATTTATTCTATGAAGAAAATACAGTTCCAACTCATGAGTAGGAAATTATAAAGGAAATACAGGAATACATATGTGCTATGTGTTTACAGACTTGCTCAAACCACTACATGAAGAAATACACTTCAAAGTTAAGAGGTTACTGAGAAGAAATCCAGGAAAGTATCTTTAGAACACCTTGCTCTACCAATCTACACATGACAATAATAATACTGTTAATATTTCCAGAATAAGTACTTATGCATGTCAAGAAAATGTTTATATCATCAAAATCTGTATTCACTTATTCCACAAACATATATGGAACCATGTGTTAGGCACAAGGGATTCTGGGATGAATGAGACACAGTTCACTGCAATAGGAAACAGGATATTTATACCATATGCATAAAGAGAAGCATCCTGCAGTATTTGATAAGTCTGTGAAACATCCAATGCCAGGCACTCTGCTGGCAGAACTGACGGGTGAACAAGCTTGACCTTCCCCAAGTCCCACTCATTTTTTTGTGCATCACAGCTGTCTCTCTTTGAACACAACTATGTGCAGGACAGATGATTTCAAGATACATAAAATTGTGTTGTCCCTGACTTATTGTGCTAAGCTCCTATGTAGGATTTACTTCTTGAGCTTCTATATTAACAAATTAGTGCTGCTATTTCATCACTTTGAATCAATGAAGTCTTACAGCAGAGTATGAAAAAAAAAAAAGGTCTTGAAATCAACTTGTCTGAATCTGAATTCCAGCTGAATGCTAGTTACTACTACCTATGTGGCTTTGGCCAAGTTCTTTTTATCTTCCACCAAGCCTCAATTTTCTCACTTGGAAAAAGGAGGTGATAACTAATCATATCTACCTCTAAGAGTTATTTTTAAGAATTAAACATGCTGATGTAAAACAACTAGAGAAGATAATTTAAACAAAGTAAACCACTCAATAAATGTTTTCTACACTATTAGTATATACCCAGTTTACCCACAGCTTATGTCTTCTTTGGGTACAGGAGAGCACTGATTCCTGATCTTGTTCTTAAACTGTTGATTGCTTCAGTCCCTTGCATAGGTCCTTCTCTAGGAATTTGACTCTGCTATTTTCTTAGTTTTCCTAAGGAGCTGTTCTACCAATAGCTCCCAGCTCAGCTATAACCTCAGCTCAGAGTTTGCCAGGGAGACCTTTATCTGCCCACCGTTGCCATTTTCCACTCACTGAATTCAGGTTAGCAGCTGCATCCATCTACTAACTTTAATGAATCCATCAGCTATGGTTTCCCTCAGGGCAACTTTCCAAGGTTACCTTATTACAACACAATATATTTAATCATATTTAATCATACATTGAAATGGAAAAACAAACAACTCCCACCTGACTATAAAGGGATCTCTTTCCATATTATGTGTAGCTATTTAAGGATCTTCTTCAAAAAGCAATATACAAAGTGTCTTTTGTAGCTTGAATAATAGTAGAATTGTAAGTGTTCAGGGACATTAGAGGTAGATCGAAAAGTCACTGATTTTCTTGAATTGGTTGAATGATCTAATAATCTATACCCTGGAGATTATGTTGAGATCAAATTATCTACTACATAAAAGTCTGGCTTGTTTAAGAGTCAATTCAACTTTTGAGTGGGAAAGGAAAGAGTGAGAGTGAAAAAAATTTTTTAATTCAATCAGAGGGAATGGTAAATTAATGTATTTACAGTTTTCTTTTCGTTTTCCAGCCCATAGTCTCGACAATTCTCATCAGTTATAGAGCAAATCCCAGTGTGGACCAAACAATCTAAAACTGATTTTACAATTCTCTATCCATTGGGGATGTGGAAGACTTAGAAGCCTTGCCCACACACTAGTTTTCCCAAGCCCAGCCTATGGACCAGAGCATAAGGAGACTAGCTACACATGTTCTCCATCAGCACAATCATGCTGGTGAGATGCCTGGATCACATCACATGAGATCTGGTTAATAAAATCTGGTGTGATAAAAATAAACAGTAAAACGATATTTTGCTTTTCAGTCCAGCCTTTTAATCTGTACATGGGAGAGAATATCCTCAAAGCTCTTTCCCCCAACAATGCACATGCATAACTTTCATTAGCATCAGTGAGAGAAACATGTGTATGAGGAGGAAGATTCTGAGACCCCACAGTGAGCCATAAGTGAACATAATTTTGGCAACCTGTGAGATGAGAGCATGGGGCTATTCTGATTGCCTTATTTTTGAAGGAAATAATAGAACCAAGATTGCTTTGCATATGCATGTACTCATATAATGCCCAGAAAGACCCACATATAAAATAGAAAAAACAAAATGAATTTGCATTGGGGAAAAGAGAGGTGTGAGTGTGTGTGTGTGTGTGTGTGTGTGTGTATGTTTTAATACAGTGCAGAATTATGAGTTTATCATAAGTACATATTTGATTTGACCAAGCAGAGGTGTTATTGCAAGCCCCTTCTATCTCTTCCAAAAGGAGTAAGTCGGGAAACAGGATGCACTTTAGATTGTATCACAGGTAGGTTCATGGGTCCTCTGGCCAAGACTTGATCCATTGGGTAACAGCCACTGAAAATGGCCACAGCTTTTAGGAGCCCTTCCCTTCTTGCATGTAAGCATGGCAAGCACTTGCAAAGTAACTTTTTCATTTGTATTTTCTCTGCATGATGCTAACCAATAAGACTACTAGCAATTACAGGGTCATGCTGTTATTTTCAAATCAGAAAAAACTTCGTGAGCAGCCTTGTCATGCTCTATCAAGGAAAAGAAAAATTAGCTCCTGGTTGGAGGACGATGAGCACAGACCTTTATTCTTGGAGGCCCTGCCACGTTGCAGCATGTAGCTACTAGCTGATGACAGGAATCTTTGCATGTCTGCAGCCTCGTGTTGTAGAATTTGCCCCCTTGCAAATATAAGCACTTTAGCAATGAGGAATATACGTGAACTTTTGGAAATGCTTTTGATCCTGAACTGAATAATCAATCCTTTTTTTTTTTTGAGAGTGTGTAATTTTATTCAATTTATACTTTAAGCAATATTTCATATGTATATATAATTTTAACATATTTACTAAATTATAGTTAACACATAAGCTTAACACATTAAAAGTATATAATTTATTAAGTTTTGCCATATGCCATATGCATGCACCAGAGAAGTTATCATAATGAAGATAATGACTATGTCCCATATTCTTAAAGTCTCCTCATGCCCTCTTGTAATCTCTTTATTCTTCCCCTCACATTCACTACCCCCAGAGTTCCCGTGGAAACACCTGTCTGCTTTCTATTGTTATAGATTAGTTTGAATTTCTAAATTCTCAAAATTTGAATTATATAATATGTAATTTTATGCTGTGGTTTGCTTCTTGGCTCAACGTGATGAAGGTGTGGTATACAGCATAGGTAATGGAATACTAGTCAGCTTAAGAGAGTAGGTCTCTTGTTGTGTTAATAAAAAGTTAAAATCAAATGAAAAAAGCTTCAATTATTAATCTTGACACAATTAAAGAAAAAATGTGTATTTAAAGTTACACATATACTCCAGGAGTAATTCTTTGTATCTACATAGGATAATGTATTTCTGACATGGATGCTTAAAAGATGATTCTTAATAATGGTATTCCCTCATTTTGCAGTGTTGGCGATTAATTAAAGGAAGCATCTTGTTTGCTTTGCTCAGTGGTAGTATGGGGAGGAGAAGGAAAGAAAAGTAACATGATGACTGCTATTTTCAATGCATTTGCTATGTGCCAGGCACACTGCCAGGCACCTTCCCATCGTTATCTCAACTAATCCTTGGGACACCTCAGTGACATAAGTGCTATGTTGCTAATTAACAGATGAGGAGATTGAGGCTTAAGGAGGTTTTAAGCAACTTGCCCAAGATCACACAGCAAGGAAGTAAGAGATTATGACCAAACTGCTCTGCTACAAATGCATGGTCTTTAAACTCTATTCTACTGTCTACTGCTTCTCTGATAGAAGAAGGCTTCTCTCTCCTTGCTTGAGAAGAAAGAAAGTAAATGAGGCCCTGGGAAGTATTAACAGAATGTGAACTGCCCACCCGGGAGAGATCCTTTTGCTCCTTTCAGCATTAGTCAGTACTGAAGGCTGTGTCTGTCCTCTACCCAAAATCCCTCAGGTCTCTTTCTATTTTTAAGCACACCAGCTTCCAGCTGCTAACACCTGCCTCTCTTTGTCTGAGGGCAGCCCCTTAGGCTGAAGGAGACTGTTTTGTTCACATGGACACCATGTAGTACCTGGAAATTTATGTTTCCATCGGGGCAGTCCTTAACCAATGACTGACAAGTAAGGAAATATAAATACCCCATCCGCTATTCCCTGATAGGACAATCTAGGTGTGACCAATACTGACTCTAGACTCTCTACTGGATTAAACCAAAATTATCCTGTGGGGCTTGGTTTGATAGTGTATCCTTGTTTGGTCTCCTTTCCTTCTAGGTCTCAGTTTCCTATTCCCCTGCATTCTCTCAGATGCAGGTGAAGCAGTGAGGAAGAACTTCACCAGCAGAAGAGAAGACTAATGGGTTGATATGATTAGGAGCACACTAAATTTTCTCTATTCTACTCTCAATAGATTGCCAATCAAAACAAATAAACTATATGGGAAAGAATATTACAGATAGATATAAAGAAGACTTCTTGATTTTAAAGGTGACTGAACACTGAAGCTGTCCATCTCATCATTAATGATATTTCAAGGGGAATGGACAGCTACCTAGATTACTACAAGGTAATGGTATAAACATTTGAGAGAATGGATTTTGCTCTCAAATGGACCTGGGTTTCGGTCCTGAATTTTCCATGAGTTGCTTGGTAATCTCTCTATACCTCAGTTTCTTCATCTATAAAATGGGGATAAGACCTATCTCAACTTGTTGTTATGAACCTTAAGTGAGATTTTATGTACTTAATTTTCTTAGTATATAGCAAGAAATCATAAATGGTAGTCATTATTACTGATTTTTATGTTTCTAAATGCAGAATGGCCCTTTGTGATTCTTTCCAGGTTTATAATTATATGCCACTTTTCATCTTTTCCAAAAGCTTGACACTGGAAGCAGGATCATGGGCTGTATCATTACTGGGAAGAAAAAGAACCCAAGAGAGCTGGTAAAAAGTGCACCATCATCACTTTCCAGGGAGAAGAGTTTTTACAGATATGTGCATCACGAAAGGCAATGGCCCGCTACTGGTTCTAAAAAAAAAATATTGCCCTTTCAACTGAGTCTCACAAAATAAGATCAATTTATGAAGCTTTTACTATGTGCATTTAATTTATGGCATTTAATTTGTGCAAGCATTTATTTATTCTACCTTATTTAATCCTCACAACAGTCATGTGAAGCAGGCATTATCCCCATTTATAGAGAACACTGAGGCTCAAAGCAGTTTTTAAATAATGTTCTCAAGATCAAGTGGTGGGGCTAGATTAAGACCCAGGTTTTCATGCCTCCAAACCCCTTTCACTCCATTCCATGCAGAATTTCAGAGAACGTGTCTCTGGTAGATATTAGTTCTTCTGCCCCTATAAAACCTGGCATTGGGAGGCTATACTATATACATCGATGTATGGATATGCACATTATCTCATGGAGTAACAGCTACTCAAAAGATAATGTCAATTCAATAAGGTCATTGAAACCAAGAGATAATTTCTATCCAGGTGTGATCTTCTAAAACCAAGGCAATATCCTACCTTATCATCACAACCCCTAACTTTGAAAGAGTAAACTTCAGCCAGCAGATGAAAAGCTACCCAGCATTTCCAAATTATCTTTTTTAGAATCTGTTAAATTGCTTGAGAAGCCCACTAGAAAAAAGCCCACTGGCAATCTCTTTGTATTCAATCCTTTTATGTCTACAGACTGCTGGGGGATACCCTGGTGGTCAGACATGGACATGTTTCAGAAGGCTGTCCAGTTTCCCTAGCAGTCCTCCAACCTAATGAGTCTGGAGAGGAATCCCGAAAGATTCAGGGGAATACTCTAAGAAGGACTCCTCCCTCCCACCTCCCTAAAATTGTGTGCGCCTACCAGGGCCAGAAAGCAGGGAGAGGGGACAGCCAGATGCCTCTGGCATAAAGACTGGTACCACATTGGATTCCTGCTTTCACCTCCTGCCGAAATTTTGGAAAACTTGTGTGAGGGTGACTGCTCTCTCTTGTTTTGTACAAAGTTTGGGAAGAGGCCAGGCATTTCTCCACCGCCTTTTTTCAGACCAGCAATTCCCTGTGAGCCTAACGCAATTTGCACCCAAGAGGAAATGATTCTTGTGAACAAAGGTATATTCCTTTCAAATGTTTTTTGAGTAATAATGGTAAGGGTTTTGAGGAAAAATAAAGCCCAAATTTGTACTTAGAGTAAGGAAGGGACAGTGTTTTTAGTCTTTCCGTTAGACAAAGAACTAGTATTAAGACAAGTGCAGTAAAATTCCCTGCCCTGTGTTCCCCTGTCAGGAATCCATTCTTTTTTATTATGCCATATGCGTAGCTTGAGGTTATATTGGAATGCATAAATCTCTTGTGAGTCACAAAACGTTAAGCTGCCGTTGTCCTCATAATTTCATTATCTCGGTTTCTGCCCTAAAACGTTTAACACTAATTGAACACCCGAGGTTTTCCTGTGAAGTTTATTTTCTGAACATTATAGAAGTGCTGTTGATAAAAGTCAGAATTTATGGAGTCAGCACTCCTTAAAATGCCATGATAGATTTAAGCAGGAATATATATATATATATATTTTAGAGCAGGAATATTTTTTATGAATTTGCCTGGAATTTCAAAGTCTTTCAATCATTTTACATTATAAAGCTGTCTATTTCAAAGTGTATTTTTCAAGAACCAAATTACTTTACTGAACCAACCTGTTCATCTACGGTTTCAGGTTGGACATAGTTGGCTATCAGATTTAGCTTGCATTTCAGGTTGTCTCTTGATGTTTATTTTGTTCCCCATTAAAAATACTTGACTTCTTCCCACCCACGTACATTCTCCATGTTCTGGTTCAGGTTACCTGGAATAATGTACATATTGGCAGTTATCTCACTAATGGCAGTTCATTCTTTTTCTCTGAAAGAAATTCATTTGCATGACTCAAAGCTATCAAGCATCCTTTAGTCCTCCGAGGAAAGGAACAGTTTCCTGTAAGTTTCAAAAAAAGTCATAATAAAGAGAAGCCATGTGTTAAATCTATCTCTTGGATATTGTTTGCATTTCAATTAATTTCACATGTCTCTGTCAGAAAGTAATTTAGTTAAAAAAAAAAGAGTTATGATTGGTCTGATTTGCGTTAATATTTATGCATATGTATGCATTCACAAGTCACACACACACACAAGCACATACAATTTATGACATATAGTATTCAGAAGTGTAGCCTTTACAAAGTATCTGACTGTATTTTGGCTTCAGAAAATGAAGCAAAAACTTAGAGTTAAGTGTCCATTTCGCATTTAAAAGAAGTAAGTTGTTCCTGGTTACTATAGTAACTGCCAGAGACTAGCATTTTTCTGTCATTATTATAATTGGAAAAGAAAATAATCTATTTTAAATTAGAAAGCAGGGAGAGACATGCACAAGTGTCCCTTAACTGGCTAAGAAGGAGGAACAGCAGACATTTGCCACACTTGGGAATGGGACTTCACTCAGACGAAAATATGGTTTCTGAAGGGCTAAGCAAGGATAAGTTGTTTATCCTGGTGCAGGAACTACAATGACAGAAAAGAAAAATGATATGGTGTTTTCATCCTGGGCCTTAAAATAAGTAAAAAATTCAAAACTGCTTTCACAAGGTGATACATAACTAAAAACCTGTGGTTTTTTAGTATTCTAGAAACGTAGCCTGTATCTCATTGTACATATTCAGCCTCTGCCCTCTATTACTGTACGACCATCATCTACAAGGGATAATTTATTATACTCATAAAAGAAAAGACTTTCTCTCCCTTTCAATGAACTCTCCCTGTATTCACTCCACCACCACCCTCCCACCCATTAAAAACCTTTCTTTCTGCACAGAAAAGAAGCTAAAAATAAATAATCCAAAGTATTAATGATGGGGGAGACTGAGTGAACTTTACTTTATATTTCAATGTAAAATTTAAGTTTTATATAATGAATATGTACTTATTTTATCACTTGAAAAATTTAAAAACATAAAAAATTAGATAATAAAAAAAGGAGAACATTTTCCTTTCTTCTCCATTTTCTTATAATTTCTCAAATATCTCTCCTTGCTCTTGTGCTGAACTTTAATGACATGATATTCTGTTTCCTCCTAAAAAGCCAGGAGTTATTCCTCGTGATTTAAATCCACGACTATCCTGCGAAGCAACTGAATCATTGGATTTAAGTCAGATCTCCCAATCTCTTGAGGCCAGCTCCTGAAGCTGTTTTCCAGTGTCACATCTCTGTAGGGGTTCTGTTGTAGAAGCCAACAGAGCCTACTCCCTCTGGGTAAATGTCACAGCTATATCCTCAAAGATCAGTAAGCCTATTTTCTGGCTCAAACTTCTGGAGGTTCTTGTGAGCATCATCCATACAGTCCAAGAGGGAAGAAGCTAAAAGGTGAAACTGATGCCACCTGGTGCAATTTGAAGTCAGTGAAAAAAGTCTGGGCCCTTAGGCAGCAGAGCAGCTGAAGGTTTTGTAATAGCGTACTCTTTTTTTTTTTTTTTAATCTTTAACAGCAACTTAGGTGATTTTCATCTTTCTCTTTTTCTATCTTACTCCACTCCTCAGTTTATACCTTTCATACCTCTGATCATCATTCTTCAAAGCTATAGAAAGTTTTAATAAAGAATTCTGATAAGACAGAATTTAATAGGACTACTTTGCCAAATATATGATCTCTTTTGAGACTATGTAAATACAGTGGCCAGTCCATGTATACCAATAGAACTCTGACCCTCTACAACCTCTACAGACATCGGTCCAGGAAGCTAAACCTTAACTTGTGTGGCAATACAGTCCAAGAGAGAAGCCCCTCAGAACAGTCAGCACTAACCTATGACTTCCCGCTTCCCTATTTTCTGTCTCTGCTCCTTCCCTCCATCAGTTCAATTCAGGATCAACCAGAGAGGGCTAAATATGTTCCCCACACTGTTCACATAAAACACCACACTTCTAATTAGCCCATCTCTAGCTTCCCCATTCCAATGACCTCCACCCAGAGAATACTTGAAGCCTTCCATTTTTTTTTCACTCTAAAGCTTTCCATTGTTCTGCCTGCCTTTGAATCTGACAAAATGCCATTGATGGGGGCTGACTTCCTTGCTTTAGGAAGCTCCCATTAAATAGCCTGTTTGTCCTCACTCTCTTTTTAAATCTTTGTTTATCGCCATAATTCTACTATATATTTCTTTATTTATTTCTACTATTTCAACCACTGGTAGCTCAAAATAATTCAATCTCAGGTATCCCCGAGGAATACTTACAGGTACGCCAAGGAAACATTGAAATTCAGATTTAGAAAAACTATATTTGTTCTATAAAGAAATAGAACCCCACCGCTTCAATACATTCACATTAGAGAAGAAAATTTTTATTAAAAAAAATGTTCTTTGTTACTCCTTTTTTCTGTAACATCTTTATCAAGATTTAATTCACATATCAACAATGCACACATTTAGGGTACATAATTCAGTGTTTTCTGTATATTTGTGGAGTTGTACAACTGCTACCATTTGCATTGTTTTTAGGTTTCAGGACTTACAAGATTTCATCAGTCCCAGATTGAGATAGTAAAAGCTGGCATTTATGGAGCACTTACTATGTGCTAGGCGCTGTGCTAAGTGCTTCTCCCATACTAGCCCAACGGAGTCCTCATGTCACCCCTATGGAGTAGATGTTATTATCACCTTCATTTTACAGGTGAGAAAACAGAAACACAAAGAGGTTTGATAACTTTCCTGGAGTCACATTGCTGGTAAGCATGGAACCAAAACTAGCACTACTTCAGTATGGCTTCAGAGCTTTGTCTTAATGAAATCTGCCCTTATTTAAAAAATAAATACATGTATACATACATACATACATACATACATACATACATACATACATAGTCAAATAGACTTTGCTGTGCCTGTGAGGAAACTCCTGTAAAAGAACAATTTTTTTTCTTAAGTTTTCATATCCTCACTTCCTGATGTAGCCCCGCCAGCTTTCCTCAGTCATTTGTTCCCTGTTGAGTAAGTGGTATTTCCAAAAATAATGTAAATTTTTCACATCATCTACTTCTTGCATAAGTTATATGTTTATATCATTGTATTTTAAAATAGATTTATCCTACTATTTAATTGCTTCTTTTATTCTCTCTTTTCTCTTTCCTCTTTTCTTTCTCTACTTAAAAACAAAATTACTTCAATGACTAGGCCTTTTACGCACATAATATCTTCATATTTATTTCCACGAAGATGAGCAGTGAACCATTTTTGTCTTAGGATGTTTTCCGTTATCCTAAATTATTCCTAAATCAGTAACTAAAAAGGCCTCGACTATATCAGTAAACGATCAAGATTCTAATCGCTTATGTGTTTATGGCTCTCTTAACATTTTCCAAATATTTTTACCTCTGTCCTTCAAATGTTTGGCATTCATCTGGACATTTCCAAATAGTCCCTGTTTTGATGCTGTTTACATCTGATGTCTCTTCTTACTTTATGTTGCCCTCTTAGAAAAAGGTTTATGTGATAGGGAGGGGGGCATTCAATGTGGGGTGAAGCTATTGTCATAAAAACACTGTCATTGAGAACATCAGTTCCTCCAATCAGAGCATTACTTTAATAAGCAAAAGTTTTGATGGATAAAATTTAAATTTTGCCAACAAATTAAGATTGTACTTTGCACTGAGCTTGGATAAAGGAGGGCTTTGGAAGTGGTTGCCTGCCAACTGATTCCATGGAGCCCTGCTGAGCTCCACCTGGCAGTTGTGCCTTATTTGTTAAGACAAAGGACAGATGTCCTGCTCACGAACTGCACAGGAGGGGTTATCGGTTGGAAACTAGGTTGGCTGTTTCTCAGTGACTGAATATGCTTTAGAAACCTTCCTTTTATGACTTAGATGAGATTAGCTGCCAAACTAGCCACTGATATTGGCCTATTGCACTGTGAAATTTGTTTAAACAGCAGCTAATATTCTCACAGGTCCTCCGCATGCTCTGGGCAAATCACAGAGGAACAGCCATGTCCTATAGAGATGTCGGGGTCGAGGAGTAACTAGTATTGTCTCCTCCCTCATCCCCTAACCCCAGTCAGTGTGCAGGAGAGGAAGCCATGTCAGCCCCCTCGTGTGAGCCAGCTGCACTAATCTTGCTGACAGAGAGCTTTGGTATTAGGCAGGGCCATGCAGGCAGTTAATTATACCCAGAGTTAATTGAGTGGTCATATTAACAGTCTAGTCTCATGAGATCTAAAAGAGGATTCCAGAAATTTGGGTGTATAAGACCCTCAAGACGAAGTCAAATGAGACATCATGTTCTTTTTGACCTTCCCTTTCAATTTGGAATGATGATTTCATTAATCAGGATTCCTTCCCCCTGTCATTCGCTTCTAATTGACAGATGCTAATTAAAATAGCAAACAGGATCCTCATGGGCAGTTTCTTCTGGGTTTCTTCTGTGACTATTTTATTCTTGACTGATTTAGCATGGCTCTTTCCCCTCAATTAACAGACAAGTTAAACTTTATATTCCCCTAAATTTTTATTACTCGTAATTAGGAAGTAAAAAAAAAAAATCATTTTGAATTTTACAACTTTAAAATGTAAAAGTAAATTGAGTACTCACATAATGAGAGACTAATTGCCTAAACTGAGGTGAACCAAAGTCAGGTTGCAAACTGTTCCTGTACTTCACCCCAGCACCCTACTCCTAGCCAATTTTCCACAATAATGAAATATTTCAAGGGATTTAATTTTTAAATTTACCTAATAGTATAAGATTCTAAACATAAAATCATTGAACATAAACAACAAAAACGTTGGCTTTCATTCTAAAGCCTCAGTGGAGCATTATTTCCATTCCTGCATTAGATGTACTCACGTTTGTCTAGCTTCTTGGGGCCAAGGAATATCTCATTTGGTTCTGCAATCCTGTGTAACCCAAGCTCAGCACAGTGTACCCAGTATGTACTCAGTGACTCTTACTCAAATGAATGACTCAACTGTATTACCCAACTCCATCACTTACGCTTAACTTTATGTTTAGTGCTCTTACACCCCTTTTTAACATTCAACTACACTTCACAGGAGTAACTTGAACACTGAGGATCAAGTTGTAGATGCTTGTAATGGCCTTTCTTAAAAGTGTTGCCTTAGTCTAGTCCCATAAGTAGTAAATACTGATTATACCTCACTATGAAAACAAAAAAGAAGAAATTAGCCATTAATTAAATAATTTATATTAAAATGAAATACACTCAGTAATTACCACTAATAATATTGATTTTTTTAAACAAGAATTTTTATTAAAATGTGATTTTAATTTCTTGGCCAATATGTAGTTTTTCTCCTCTGAGTGGAAAATAGCAGACTTCAACTTGCTACTAACATTTTGTCTTTTAAATATAACAATGCTCTTTGCCTCAGATGTAAGATAAAAAATTACCTTTGTGGAACTACATATTTGGGAAGGAAAGGGAAGCAGGATGCTGGGGAGGAAAGCGGAATTTCTCATTTTTCATTCTTCTTCAGGAAAGGCCTTGTCATTAAATATCAACAATAATTTCCGTATTACATTAGGAAGAGATAAAATATCAGTGCAGTCGCCTGTAATCACAGCGCAGCTAAGGTTTTACACAACCGCCCCGGAGAACTCAAAATCACTGAGAACTAATGGGTATTTACACCCTTGGGTAACACAAATGCATTTATGAGAATCACACCATCACAGAAATGTCTCCGGAGGCAGGCGAACAGGTTATCCTGAAAATTAGCCCTGACTCTAAGCTAGCTGTAAGAAACCATTCTCTCCTCACCTAATTCATAGATGTGCCAGAAGGGCAAACCCCTGAAATCCCTCCAGGACCAGAAGAAATTTCAACAAGCCTTTGTACAACAGCTAGAAAAGGGAGCTGTGAATATTTGTGGATAAATTGTAAGCAGTATTCCCTTCTGCTATGGAGTCCCCATAATAAAATGAAGGAAATTGACATTATGAAGTAACCAACAATCCCTCTTGGTTTGCCTGGAACTAAGATATTTCCAAGGAAGTAGGATTTCTGTGCTAAAACTGGCAGCCTTGAGTAAACCTAGACCATAAGAACTATCCATTTCTGATTACATGTGTTTTGGGCCCCACCAAGTTAGGGTTATTTAGACACAAAGCAGCTCTTCTGTTTCAGAATATGGTGGCATTCTAGGATCCTAAATTTGGGGATGAGGTTAAAATTTGAGAGAACTAACCTGCTGGGGGTGGGCAGGAGATGGGAAAAAGACTATTGGCTGATATTCCCAGGAGAAGAATGAGGTAGTGCTAGATTTAAAACAAAGGAGAAGGGCTATTTAAACACAATCAGCCCATGAATCACCCAGTGTCCCAGCCATCTCCATCTCCTCATCCCAAGGAAAAAAGTAAGGTTCCCCTACCCCGTTTTTCATCTATTGGTGTCAAGATACTCTTTTCTTCCTTAAAGCCTGGTTTTAATGCCTTTTAAAACTTTTGTATACAACATTGGTGGAGGTACATCAGGTGATTAAAACTGTACCCTGTAGCGATGGCCTTACTTAGGGCTTTTCTTCTATGAACTCCCTTGGCATACAGTCATCAGACATTGACCAGGGGATAGTTTGGCAGACAGAGGAGTTCAAAGCTCTTGGGTTAAGATTTCTTCCCCTTTGTTATTTTGTATTGGGCAATGGCTCCACCCACAGCCATCTTGCACTTGCACCTACCAAATAGCCAGGTTCTACTCTTAAATTTTTCAGTGTTCTGATAGGGGCCATAATTCACAAAAACATTAACACTCAGAAAACTACTGTCATATGAAGCCCTAGAGATTGAATTTGCTGCTGTGAATGTTCCCACTCCTTACTGTATGGTAGAAAGGACCCAAAACAGGGAGTAGATTGTAAAATACTGCAACAGAGAAGGGACTTATAATGTAAATGAGTCCTCTTTCTTTTTGGAGATAGGCTAGAAGCATCTATCACTTTGTTTCCAAAATAGCAAATAAAAAAAAAAAATCCCCAAGTTTGTAGGTACTAGATTGGCATTTTCTTAATGTTCCTGCCTAGACTTGAAGTGTCTACAACCACTGAAATGAGGGTACTAGCAGCAGCTGTTGTTTTTATTAAGAGACATAGAACTTACGTGGCTACAAATATTTTGCAGTGCAGGGGTCAGTGTGCCTCAGTTTTAGAGCCAGAGTCACTTCTAGAGGTGTGAAACCTTATATAACTTGCTCAACCTACCCATGCTTCAGTTTTCTCATCTGTAAAATGAGGATAGTAATAGTCATGATCCTAGGAGGTTATTGAGAGAGTTTAGTAAGAGAGTGCATGCTGAATGTTTAGCAGAGAACCAGGTCCATGGTGCTATAGATTTTTATCATAGCCCCTTGCACTTGCAGAGCACAAGGGACTGTTAATAATGGCACACACCTACATTCAGGACTTAAATCAGTGGTCTCAACTCAGTGGAGTATTTAAAAATTACTAAGATCAGTGGTTGCAGAGATATGGGGAAGGGTGAATAGGTGGAGCACAAAGTATTTTTAAGGCAATGAAATACCCTGTGTAATACTATAATGATAGATACATGTCATTATACTTTGGTCCAAACCTGTAGAATGAACAACACCAAGAGTAAATCGTAATGTAAACTATGGACTTTGCGTGATTATGTGTCAATGTAGGTTCATCAGTTGTAAGGAATGTATCACTCTGGTGGGGGATGTTGATAATGGGGGAGGTTCTGCATGTGTGGGGCAGGGAGTATTTGGGAAATCTCTCTACCTTCCTCAATTTTGCTGTGAACCTAAAACTGCTCTAACATTTTTTTATTTAAAAAAATGAAAAAGAAAATACCAAGGACTAGGCCCTCCCTACGACCAATTAAATTATAATCACTGAAGAGTAAGGCCCAGAATTTGATGTTTTTAAAGCTCCTCAGGTGATTCTCAAGAGCAGACAAGGTTGAGAACCAATGATGTACAGACTCTGTTGGTTGTGGCTTAAGATCTAATAGAAATTAGCTGCTTTGTGATTGCCAACAATTGAATAGGCCAACGGGTGATTCTACTAAGACTCAGGCTATAAAGGGTGTGAGCAGAGTTCTGGAACAATGGTTTTCAACTTGATCCTCCCTCACCTTGAACTGGTAAATTAGTAGGAGGAGCATCACAGAGCAGTGCAACAAGGCTCTGAGGGTTGAGAGGTGGTGGTGACAAGTAGGAGGTAATTCTTGGCTCCTTCTCGAGTGGCTTCTCAGAGCCCCCCTGTTCTTTCAGGAAACATAAAAAGTTGAGAAGCTATGACTTTGGAGTTCTAAATTAGAGTTCAAACTGGAGTACATGTTCCCAAGGGAGCAAAAAGGAGGATCTAACTTGTAAATCGGACCACGATCAAAAATGAGCAGTTAGGAAACACACAAATAGCACATCCAGCTCAGAAAGATAGTAACAGATTTCTCCTTCCTGATCTCAAAGTCAGGAGACGGTTCTGAGTTCTATAAACTTAGCTGTTTAAGAATGATCACATCTCTTTGAGGGGCTGGTTTAGCTTCTTTAGATTAATGAGGATATTTGAATTTGCATTAAGCTATCACCTGCATCTTAAAGGCCTGATATTTATTTAAGTCATTCTCTAAGCTGATGTTTCCCCTACTTTAAAATAAGAATAGTAATACCTACTCCTTACTTTCCTCAAAGGAAATTTGTGATGATAAACAGAAATAATGTTCCACATAAAATTCAGTTAGAGCTCCTAGAAAAACAGGCATAACTTAAATCTAGGTTATATTGTTGTCATGAAGGAAGGTGCTGGAACGAGTTAATATTTTTATTCTTATCAAAGTACTGTATTTCTGCACAAAGCATAAAGCTTCCCAGGAGAGATTTCTCTCAAATATTATCCAGTAAATCCCAGCATTCCATTCTTTCTAATGAGCCACACGTTGAAACTTGCTGCCAAGACCTATAAAATGCCCAACAATAGTACAGCAGTCAAAAAAGTTTATGTTAACTTTAAAATAAGTTTCAATCTATACCCTGACATGTTTAATAATGTTTCTAGTCTCCTCCACTTTGAAATGAATGCCTCATTGAAGTGAGCAGTGTATGCATTTCACACATTTGTGCTTGCTATTGTTTTTCAGGCCACTGACACTTTTCTACAAGCCTAGTTTAACAGACCTATGGGGTTTATGATTATAGAAAATAACGTTGACTAAAGCCTCCCAGTTGAATCTTAAATACTTTTTTCTTTCTTTTCCATAATGAACTGTTTCAGTATTATTAAATTGCAACCAATTTTGGACCACCTTTCTCATCTCTTTGAAATGCCTTTTTTTTTTAACTTAAGCTCACTATTTCTTTTAGCTAACTATTCTTTCCAAAGACTCTTATTAACATTTCAAACCTGATAATATATTACAGCTTTGAGGTACATCAGATCTTTTGTACAGCCTGTCTCCCAAAATATTCTCAAGAATTAAAACAGGAGAACAAACAATGCACTCTAATTTGTTGAAAATTCTGCTCTACAAAATTTAGGCATACGGTATGACTAAAAGCTGGACGGGAAGGAGAGGCAGAAGTGTGCAGGAAGGTACAAAATGTTTTTAAAGAACTGAGAAGTCAGGGATGTGAAAGATAGCAGGCAAAGTGATATATGTACAGATAAGAACTAAACAATGATTACTTGGTGGATACAATGCAGTTTTGGTAGAATGATTATAATAATTAAAATATTATCATGATCTTTGTTGTGTGTTCACTTGGGAAGTTTTTAATCAGCAGATGGTAATTGACTGATGGATCTCTATACTACTGTTAAACACCTCTTCCCTCTTGCTCTCTAGAATGCTTTACGGTTTTCTAGTAGGCAATAAAAATGACAGGAAACTGATGTCTACTAGAATAGAGGATCATCAAGGAGAGCAGAATAGAAATCTTGTGTTCAATAGCCATTCATCCTGTGGAAGCAGTATTTCAATTTCCTTCTAAAGAATTGCTTCCTCTTGTAAAGCCCACATTGTATGGGTGGGAGTAGAATTAAAGTATTGCATTTCCCCACAAATGTATACGTGGCCCAATAATAGCCAGTGAGATATCATGAAAATCTGCACCTTTCCCATGGAATGTCCTAGATCAATAGCAACCATCTTGTACCACAAGATCTTTCCTTAAAAATAGAATCCACATATTTTAGGAGGCAGAGGTAAGAGATGATAAAGAGAGGCTGGGACCCAGGGACATCACTTGAACAGCCCTGAACTGTTAAGTTATGTGAACCACTAAGCTGACTGTTTGTTCAAGATATTTTTAGATTGTGTTTTTGATCATTTATGACCAAAATAGCCTATTTAATACTGGCAAAATCTGTGTTTTATTTACTCTATTTTCCCCAGAGCCTAACTTGGTAACTGGCAACTGCTTTATTCATAGGGTATCCAGCTGCCCCAGCCAGCAGAGAAGAGGAAGCAATGCCAAAACAGTGAGAGAAATGAGATTTCACATAAGATTGGGGACTCTCACTTACTGCATGCCTAAGACACTACCCTGAATAATTGAAAAATAGTTCTTTAATGTTTTCACTCTTCCCTTGACTTTTCATGTCCAGTCGCGTGATTACATGGCTTTCTCCACTAGCAGAAACCTTCCTCTCCTCATCAGCTTTGTTCTAGCACAATATCCCAAAATAAATTTCCATTTATTTCAGAAGTTGTTACCCTGCCATTGAATACTGAGGTTACTGACATTTGGATTTTTTAGTTGAATTCCTCTAGCAATGTATTGCCAAACAATTAAACCAAAAGAACATTTTTATAATAGAACATTTGTGACTGGGAGTTGGGAAATTAATGGAAAATCAGAAGCCTCTGACTTTTTCTTTGCTTTGCCAGTAAGTTCCAGCATAACTTAGGTAAGCCATCACTTTACTTGATTTTACTGCCCTCTCCTCAAGTCTTTGAAAAACAGAGCTAGAAATAGCTCAGAGTAGCACAGTCACACTGATTCAGCATTGAGGGGACACTGTATGAAGAAAGATTTATATAACAGGACCTTCAGTCTGTAACTATGACAGTGGATAAGCTGAACACTGATTTGTTTATGAAATACTAAGGTACTAAGAGATACAGAAAAAAAATTGCAGAAGGTACATTTGAGTATAACAATGAGTTCTATTTTCTACAGCAAGAGTAAAGTTATTTTTTTTTAATCCATGAATACAAGACCCATAAATGCATTAAGAGAAAGTTGAAAGAATTGGAATATATTCCAGAGAGAATAAGAGAGTAAGAAAGAGAGAGATAGAAAGAGAGAGAGAGAGAGAGAGAGAGAGAGAGAGAGAGAGAGACAGAGAGACAGAGAGAGAGAGACAGAGAGAGACAGAGAGAGACGGAGAGAGACGGAGAGAGACGGAGAGGGACGGAGAGGGACGGAGAGAGACGGAGAGAGACGGAGAGAGACGGAGACAGACGGAGACAGACGGAGACAGACGGAGACAGACGGAGACAGACGGAGACAGACGGAGACAGACGGAGACAGACAGAGACAGAGACAGACAGAGACAGACAGAGACAGACAGAGACAGACAGAGACAGACAGAGACAGACAGAGACAGACAGAGACAGACAGAGAGAGAGAGAGAGAGAGAGAGAGAGAGAGAGAGAGAGAGAGAAAGCTGGATTTGATTAATCTGGGTCTGACTCATAAAAAAATATTTTACATTTATTTATCTGACTATAAAATGAATTCAAGGGCTCTTATGAGGACTTTATTGCTGAGGTCCTGAGAATACTCACATAAGGAAGACATAAATAGAAATGTTTTTATCCCAATTCACGGGCTTTGAGAACTGAATGGTTTACTACTAGTTACTAGTTGTAAAGTCCTTGAAAATTTCTTCTACTTACCTGTACCTCAATTTTTTTATCAGAAAAAAATGGAAAGATAATAGTGACCACCTGTTTTAGATTCCTATTGCTGTAACAAATAATCACAAACTTGGTGGCTTAAAGCAACACAAATTTCCATGTCATCTTATAGTTCTTAAGGTCAGAAAAAGATCTGATTCGCCTAACGTCAAAGTGCCTGCAGGGTGCATTTCTACTAAAGGCTTTAGAGGAGAACACATTTTCTTACTTTCTTCCAGTTCTAGAAGCTGCCCAATGCCTTGATCCACGGCCTCTTCCATCTCTAAAATCAGCAAACACATCACTCCGACCTCTGCCTTTGTTTTCACATCTAATCTGACTCTGACCCTTCTGCCTCCCTCTTTCATTTATAGGACACTTTTGATTACGTGAGCCCACCCACAGGTTAATCTCCTTATGTGAGATCCTTAATCACAGCTGAAAAGTTTTTTTGCCATGAAAGTTAACATATCCACATTGCAGAGAGATCTTTGGAAGAGGCAAGAGTTATTTCTCTTACTACTTACCATACTACCCAAAGGTTGTTAGGAGAGCAAAGTGAGACAATGCTCGTAGTGAATTTAGTATAGCACCTCAAAAATAATAAGCATAAAATAATTGCTAGCTGTTGTCATCATGTTTATTGGCAGTTCATATTATTAGTCTTAAGATTTCTCATAAATGAACAGATAACCCACATTTTTATGCTTTGAGACAAAGTTTATTTTCCTGAAGAAACTGCTGTGCTTTTCTTCCCAGTGTTCCAGTTCTCTTGAGCTATAGACCCATTTGGTGAACTAGTCCAATCACCATGCCAACCAGTGCCCGCTTAGTTATCTGTCTTCTACATTAAGCCTCTCTTGATGAGGACCTCTGAGTCACATAGGAAACCCAATCCATTCAAGAATTGCTCTACTTGTTAGAAAGGCTCACCTGAATTTTACTTAATCAACCTCCATGTGCTTTTTCTACCTGAGTTTTAATTAATCCACTTCCATGTGCTTTCTCCTCAGGTTCATTGCCAGAGTCACTTCCAATCTCTCAGCCATGTGAAAGACCTTTAGATGCCTCAGGACTACGTCATGTCCCTGCTCCATTCTCTCTTTCCCAGTCTAAACATGTATGGGATTTCTTGGCATGACACCTCTGCTGTCTGAAATGTGAACTCAGAACTGTTTGTGATACTCTGGATTTTTTCTGACCATTCATCAATAACTCCCCTTCCTTCTCATACTTTTCAACTCCACCCTCTGAAGTTGTGAACAATCCTCTTTCTATGACACCCTCTACTTAAGAACTACTAGGAAGGTATTATTACAGAAAGAGTGGTCATTTTTATCACATGCCTAACTCCTGTTTCTTATAGATTAGACTTTGAAAGATAATATTTTTGCTTTATTTTTCCAGTGTTTTATATCATCACTGAGAAAATCAGTTAAATATATTCCACCGACTCTAGCAATTTTGAAAATATAATTGGCTAAAAGTAGGCCCTTATATATGCTATTGATGAAAATAGCTGGATACAACTTTTATAGAAGGCAACATATGAAAGTTCTTTTAAATGTCATATCTTTTCTCAGAAACTCTATTCTCAGGATTTATCCCTTGAATATGACAAAAAGGGAATACATATATTTATGGAAAGAATGTTTATTATAACATTATTTATAATAGTAAAAGAATAAAAAGAAGCAGTCTAAATGTCCAACAACAGGGAATTCTTAAACGAATTATGCCATGTTATGTGATAAAGCACTGTTTTAAATTATATTTTAGGACAATAAAATTGTCACACTATTAAATGAAAAAAAAAGGAACCATATAAAATAGAACGTATAGTTTGACTCCAATTTGTAAAAAGTTAAAAACAACAATGACAAAAGTGTGTGTGTGACATAAAAAAAATTCTTAATGAAAATACCCCAAGATATTCATCGTGATAATTTCTGCCTGACTTGTAGTTTTTGGCTTAGCAAAATTTAGTGGAAAGTATAGAAACTTCCTCTAGTCCCCTTTCCCCCCATATATGGACAGCCTTCCCCACTATAAACATTTGCACCAGAGAGGAGAAGATGGAAATGTGTGTGACCTGAATGGGAGAACTCATGGAGAGAGCCATGAAAACTACCCCTTTGGGGAAGCTATGCCTCCCTGAAGCTGTTACCTCTGTGGGTCTGCACTCAAGCTCCTGGTGGCAGACTTGGGGGCACTGTTGTTGATATTGCCAGGAGTCAGATCAAGAACTGCATGCAGAGCTGAGAAGAAGGAAAAGCTGGGCCTCTTGTCTAATGGTCACAGTATTTGATCATGAGATCAGCTTCTGCTTCATGTCTGCTTTACAAAGATTGCAGTTCCCCTTTTTGATCAACTCTAACTTGAACTATCTGGGAAGGGAATTTTGAGAAACACAGTCTGGGCTTTAGCCAAGTTGATAAACTCTAGTACAATATAACTACTGAGTGTATGTTTTTTGTCTTTTTATTTTTTGGTATTTAGTATCAGATATTTTATGCAAATCACAGCCTGCCTGAGAGCAACTTCTGGATAGCCAGTCCCTGCTCTGACTTAATCCTATGAGAAGACAGAAGCTACACCAAGACTCACACTTCTAGCCTGAGTTTGACATGAGTTTGCAGAGCTCCCAGAGCTATATGTATTTCTTCCATCTTTTTCCATGCCAAACACTGCTTCTTGAACATAGCCCCCTCCCCTAGTGGAGTACACATTCAAACTATACTTGGATTGCCTGAATGAAGAAGTCATTTTTCTCTCTGCCATTCAAAGATCTCCCTGTAGCTATGATGTCATCCTGCATGAAACCTTGAAAAATCTTTCCTTATACTTCACAGAGACATCTATAAATACAGGTCCTGGAAGCTATGCATTCGTCCCTGACCAATTTTCCAATTTGATTCATAGTTGACTGTGCCCAAATCCCTAGTCTTTCAAATATTAGTTGTGTAATCTTAAACACATCATTTTACTTCCTGGGCCATAGAATCTTCATTTGTAAAATGAAGTTTAGATTTGACTCTAAGAACTCTTCCATCTCTAAAATTCTATAAGCTAAGTAGAAAAACCCTGTAAGAAAGGCAGTAGAATTTCCTTTCTGATGAAGAGTTGGATATGGAAGAATTCTTAGACATCTTTAAATCTAAGGTGATTTACCCGGTAAAGAACAAAGCGTGTATTAAATGGGAAAATAAGCAAGCATCAGTGCTCTGCCTTTCAGGCTCCTAATTGATTTTTTTTTTGCTCTCAGAGAAGCTGAGTGCTACAAAGATCTGGAAAACAAGGGTTAACTTTGCTCTTTTGTGACTGACAGTGCTGTAGGCTATGACAAGCAATCTTTCATTGTAAGACTAGATAACAATGGAAATAAGGCATCCTCTATTTTTTTATTGAATACAATATTTGCCATCTCTTGTTAGGAAACATGATGCAATTAAACTACCAATCTTACACTCTGTGTTTCTCTCTCACTCACAACTTATTCAAACAAAATGTTGGCTGATACTTTAGAATCTCTCAGGCAACACTCAAAGTTGGAAATGTTGGCTTTATTCTGTCTTGTATCCAACTTCCAGTTTAACAACAACAAAATTTAAAAAATGAAAAAGAAAGAAGGCTTTCCTTGATTGCAAATTCATATGGGAGGTTTTAAATTTTTTGCAGACAAATTGCTTTAGGTATATCAACTTCCTAATTTGCGTGCGGCTAATTGGATTGCCTGATTAAAGGAAACGGCTATTGTTCCAAGACAGAAATGGCTGGACTAGGGTCTTCTGGTAGCTGGAAGGCATCTTGTGTGTAATCCTGCACCTCTGATTTGATGTGATTAGTGGTATGTAAGGCCAAGGAAAGCCATGAGACTTCTCAAAGCGCTCATTCTGGTGAGGATGTATACCGGTGAGGACAATCTTCCCACAGTCTCAGGGATTCTCCAGAGGTCTTCAGAGTCTAGATCCAGAGTCTTACACTAGCTGCCCTGGTGCACCCACACTGGGACCCCACTAACGCTGGGACGCGAATAGGCTAGCCACCCAACCACTAGGGGTCTCAATTCCTTTGAAGATGTCACTACCATTTTGTAGCCTTGCCTATATTTATTAAAACATTCTTCCATAAGCTTAAAAATGTCGAATGTATTAAGCCAACAGGTATAAAAGTTCTATTTCATTTATACGTTCACTGCTAATGCTTTGATGATATGGAATGTCACATAATTCAAGATTTGGTTTAAGCTTACAATATGCCATCTAGATGAGAGAGTGGCATATCTCTAAATAAGGGCTCAGTGCATTATAATTTTGAACTCATCCCATTTTTTTACCCTAATATCTGATGTCCCCAAATAAAAGTCAAGGGAATACAAAATATTACCTAAAGCAAAGTTAAAATTGCATGTTTTAAATTTTTATGTCAGGAAATGCAAAATTAATATTCTCCTTGCGATATTGCTCATTAATACTGTACTTAGACTAAGCTGTAGTTTTAATGGCCTAATTCAAAAGAGTAGAAAATTTTATTTTACTTAATTTAAATCATTTAGATGTATGAGCTCTTTTATTTCCACTGGCACTTTTTCACATTAAGTGTAATAGGGAAAGAAGTCGATCTCGAACTCTCTCATAGAACATAAACTCTTGATGAACTGAAACGAAGCTGAGCCTCTGACTACTTATGACATAATGAACTGGATGGAGAGCAGGCCATTTGAAACTCTGCAGAGTCGGACACTCTAGGGGGATGTCCACGTGATTGAGTCAGAGAGAATGTACAAAGCTACTTGGAGGTCTTATTTTTCGGTATGACTTACACATTCAGAACAGCTGTGTAAGAGTTTGGAGATTTCAAGAGCATGAAAGTGGTGATGATAACCTAGAAGCACCATTAAGGCTGGTAAAGGGAGAGTTAATAGAACAAGACCCCTGCAACAGCAGGCCCAGCTTCAAAAGGCAGTTCGTAATCCCTGTAGCATAGTAGGGTGATAGCTTAGGGAGTCTGGACTCTCACCCCAGCCCTGCTACCACCTGTCCTCAATTTCTCATCTATAATATGAGGGCACTGGGCTGGAAGAACTCTAAATTCCCTGCCAACTCTGGTATTCTAGTCTGTGGTAAAATAACTCCAAGGAAACTAAGTTTCAATCACTTTAATAGCAATGCATAAGAAATAGTCATTCATTCATTAAATTAAATATCTTATATATGAATAGTGTTATAAGTAACAGAACGATTCACAGTATTTTTCTTATAACAATGGCTACGTAGCATACAAGCAAGCATTCAGGATGTCTCCCAAAACTAGATGCTTCTCTGTTCTTAATATTTCTTATGAATATTATTGTGTTCTGTAACACTTTTAGCCCAAATGAAACTGACCTAAATAATGAAAATATGCACATTTTTAAAGATAGTCCAGAAAGAAGGTGTCAGTGTCAGTCAGTGACTTCCTGAGAAATTCTTCTGTTCCTTCATTCATTTTAGCACTGAGTAATATTCTATTGTCTGGATGTACCACCATTCATTTATCCATTTCATCTACTGAAGGAATTCTTGCTGCTTCCAAGTTTTTGGCAATTACGAATAATGCTACTGTAAACATCCATGTGCGGGTTTTTGTGTAGACATAAGTTTTTAGTTTATCTGGGTTAATACCAAGGACTATAACTGCTGGATTGTATGCTAAGAGCATATTTAGTTTTGTAAGAGACCACCAAACTGTCCTCCAAGGAGTTGTACCATTCTGTATTTCTACCAGGGATGAATGAGAGTTCTTATTGCTCCACATCCTTGCCAGCATTTGGTGCTGTTGGTGTTTTGGATTTGGACCATTCTGATAAGTGCGTAGTGTTTCTGTTCCTTCATTCTACACAGTGCAAATATATTAAATGGAATCAAGGCCCAAGATTAATAGAAAAAGGAAATATTTCTATTTTTCTGTAACAATTTTCCTCTCCAGCATAACAACATACAACCATTATTGGATCATCACACTTATTTTTTAGAAAGCAAACTGACTTCAGCAGTAATTCTACAATGAGAAAGGAGAACACTCAGACCAAGTTAACTCCAGAAACAGGGTTAGATATATAGGAGACTATAGGTTAGATAAATAGGCTTATCATAAGAAATATGTCTATCAGCATAGAAATATTATATAAAGGAAGGTGTGGGATTCTGATCAGGATGTAGTTTATTATTTAACAGTAAGACAGGAGCAAGACTGCCTAAGTTCAGATGTCACCACTATCACCTCAACATTAATAGCTGTGACCTTGGGTAAATTACTTAACTTCTCTGTGTCTCAGTTACAGACTTTTAGTTCTGGCCTTTCACTCAACAATTCTACTCACATGTCAAAGTTAATATGTCCAAAACCAAACTCTTTATTTCCACCCCTGAAAATTTGGTCTTCCCACAGTTTTCCACAACTCAATAGAAAGAAATTTCCTTCTATCAAAAATGGCTTATATTCATCTTTGACTCTTCTTTTTTCCCTCATATCCCACACCCAGTATGTCAACAAAATCCTACTGGTTCAACCTTCAAAATACATCTCCAAATGGACCATTTCCCACCACCTCTATTTCTACTACCCTGGTCCATCATCATCTCTCATCTGGACTACTAAAATAACCTCCAATAAGGTCTCTCCTTTCCCATCCTTGTACCTTAACAGTCCCTTCTGCTCAGAACATCTAGAATATCTTTTTAAGCCCAAGTCAGAATATGACTTACCTCTGCTCAAACAGCTTCAATGACTTTCCATCACTGAGTAATCTCCAAAATTCTCACCTTGACCTATAAAACCTTCCCAGATAATCTTCTTATATTTCTTTAACCTCAGAATCTATTCTCCGCATTAGTCACTCTACTCCACACTGACCATCTTGCAATTCCTAGAACAAGCTAAGAAAGCTATTCACTCTACCTTGAACTTACTTTCTTCAGATATTTATAAGGCTAACTTTCTCCTTTCCTTCAAAATTCTGCTCAGATGTCACCTTATTAAAGAGACTTCATAACAGCATTATTCACAGTGGCCAGGACATGGAAGCAACTGAACTTTTCTAGAATAGATGACTGAATAAAGAAGCTGTGGTACATATGTACAATGGAATATTACTCAGCCATAAGAAGAGATGAAATACTGCCATTTGCGACAACATGGATGGACCTTGAGGTAATCATGCTAAGTGAAATAAGCCACACAGAAAAAGTAGAAAATCACATGATATCATTTATATGTGTGATATAAACCTAAAAACAACAAATGAACATGACAAACAAACAGAGACTCATGGACATGAACTATAGACTAGTGGTTACCAGAGGGTAGTGGATAAGGAGAAGATGAAGTAGGTGAAGTAGGTAAAGGAGATCAATTATATGGTAGCTGAAGGAAACTGGACTTTGGGTGGTAAACACACAATAGAATATATAGACATCAAATTATAATGTACACCTGAAATTATATAATCTTATTAACCAATGTTACCCCCAATAAACTTAATTTTTAAGAAGTCAAAAAAATTAAAAATTAAAAATAATAATAAAGAGACTTTCCTAACTCTCTTATATAAAACATCACTCTCTCTTAACACTCCCCTCCTCTCCTTGTACTTCCTAGAATTCCATCTGATATATGCATGTTTATTCATTAACTGTCTATGTCCCCTCACTAAATGGCAATCTATATGAGAGCATGAACTTTATCTGGTTTGTTCACTGCTGGCCTCCCAATGCCTAGAGCAGTAGGTGTTTATAAGTATTTGTTGAATGATTAAATAAATTAATGTGAAATTTTGGGATAATATTTATTAAAATATGAAATAATTAGGGTCATAATATTACCATCACATAGGGCTGTGTGCATTTTAAATAAGATAATGCATGATGTAAAATGCCTATAAGCTTAAAAAATGTTAACTTTTAATGTTAATATCAACCAAACTTGCTTTGTTATCCAAGAGGTTGATCTAGTAGTGGAGGCAAATCTTAAAGTATTGGAAAAATCAAAGGGTTACAACACATTAGCTCAAGAAGAGTCTGTCAAAGATAAAGTAGGACTCAGTAGGTAGTTTGGAGAATCTGGAATTAAATGCAGACTAAGAGAAAAATAGACCTATTAACACTAGATTGCTGGTTGGGGGCCCAGAAAAACTAGGTACTAGGATTCAAGAACTAGCTCCACTCATTGATATTAAAGAATATGATTATTGCAATGTGTGCCATGGGGCTCTCAGGTGTTTCTTGCTTATCTCCTCTTCTACCCCCAATCTCTGAAGGAGAAAAGGCAAGAGCTACATAGATAGATTCTCTCCTGGGCCCTGGGAAAGGTGGCAGGCATGCCAGCCCTTGAGTGCCACATGACTAAAGGTACAGCACTCCTTTAGATCACTCCTACAGCACCTGTATTAAAGCAATGCTGGGCAGGTATATTAGTTTGCTAGGCTGCCATAACCAAATACCACAAATTGGGTGGCTTAAACAACAGAAATTTATTATCTCAGAGTTCTGGATCCTGGAAGTCTGAGATCAAGGTGTTAAGAGTTGGTTCCTTCTGGGGGCTGAGAAGGAAAATCTGTGCTATATTTTGGTAGTTCATTGGCAATCTCTGACCTTCCTTGGCTGGTAGACACATCACCCCAATCTCTACCTTCATCTTTACATGATGTTCTCTTTGTGTACATGCCTGTGTCCAAATGCCCCCCTTTTATAAGGACACGAGTTAGATTAGGGCCCACCCTAATAATCTCATTTTAACTTGATTAACTTTGTAAAGACCACATCTCCAAATAAGGTCACAATCTGAGGTATACACAGTTAGGATTTCAATATAAGAATTTTGAGGGGGACACACAATTTAATAAATAATAGCAAGCAAAAGCTGGCCACCATATACTTACACACACATGGGAGAGACTGTGTTTACAGAAGAACATGGGACCTCCAAAGTTCATTAGGCAGCAGCCGAAGGGAGAACATATACTAATGTTAAGCTTTTCACAGAAGAGTTCAAGATATAGGAATGAGGATTTAAATAGAGAAAAGGAAAAGAGATGAAGCCTGGTTGTCAGTGGTTGCTCTGTTCCTAGGTGGCAATTGTAGGCACACCAAGTTAGATAACCCGGCAGTGAGGGGAACCCTCACCTGAATGCAGGGAAGACATCCCACTGCATAGGGCTTTAGAGACATCAGGCCCTATTTGAATCTTGGTTCTACCATTTACAAACACTTTGACTTCAACAAAATAATGTTAACTCTTTGCTTTCACATTTCTTAACTGAAAAATAAGCATGGTGGTACTATTCTCATTAGGTTGTTGGGATAATTCAGTGGGAGGACATATGTTGCTAACACATAGTTAGTGCCCAATTGCACTGCACTAGAATTTATGGAGAAGTTATTCCAGGGGCATATTTAATGTAGGACTTTTCCCAGAGGTAAATAATAGAAAGAGATTCTCAGGATGTCTAAGTAAAGACAAGTTACCCAAAGCAAGAATATTAATTTTAAGGGGATAGACTACCTGGAGAGACAGACATTCAATCAAGTTTTCAAAATAGCTTGTCTTACTTCTGCGAATTCATTTCAAATAAGGCTCTCTCTTCTTCAGAGGGACCATCTTCATAGTCTCACTTAACTGAAACATGTGTTCTACTTTGTTTTTTAAAAATTATTTGCACTTTTCCATTCTTAAGAATGAGAAGTAACAATATTTTATATGAAAAAAGCATATTTCTTAATTCTGTGTTAGAAATAAACAGATATGCATCATATTTAATAACAATAATAGAAGGACTAATAGTCTACATATTTTCCCTTATGAAAATATACAAACCCTCTTCTCACCTTTAGAGTTTTAATGTTTCTTTCAACAGCAAGCAGGGCTTCCCCTACATTTCTGTTCTCCTGTGTACATGTAAAATTTAGAAAGTGATTCAAAATTGTTTATACTGTGAAAAGTAATCAGAGTTAATATACATAAGAACTAATTACTGTGACAATGGATGGTGTGTTCTGGTTTCTAATAATATTTTACTTGATAAGAATGATGCATTACAAGTGACTTCATTTTGCCTTCATTTAAATAGAAAATAAAAGAAATAATTGATAGATGGAAACATCCACTGTAGCTTCATCATCCCAGAGGTCATGTGACCATTTAAACCCAGATTTCCAGTTGGTTTTGGCCTCAAGCTTCTTGGTCAAGCATTCAGGATGTACAAAACTCTTGGAGCCTGTGTTTCAGAAGTATGGCAGAAGATTCATGTAAATGTTAAGTAAATTCATTTGTCTTTTTAGTTTCTAGAGTACTATAGCCCACAGCTTTTTTCCAACTTTAACGACTTTTTACTTTACAGTCATTTTTAAGGTTCCACTTTTTTTCCTTTATTTCATTTTGATTTTTATCAGTTATGTTATATATGGTTTTAACAAATAGTTCTAGAAAGTTTATAGTGAAAAACAGCCTCTGATTCTACTCTTGATTTCTCTTCATACTCATAGGTGTTTGTTCTGATATTTATTTTCATATTTCTTAATAGCACACTGTTTCTGGATTTTCCATTTTAGATTTCCAGCTGAGAAAGATAATTATTTAAATTGTTTATACCTTTTTTCCTGCCAAACATATTCTCTCTCTTCATCTCTCCATCTTCTCTCTCTCTCTTTCTCTTTTTCTCTCACCTTCCCAAGAAATTATAGCATAAGCTTTGGGTAAATAAATAATCAGTATTTGCTTAATTACTATAATACTGATATTATTACAAGTATCATTAATCATATAAGTATATAGTATACTAAGATTACATTTCTTTTTTATATAACTTTTTGTGTTCCCTGGCATTACTAATTGCCACACCCTCTCCCTCTGTGTTTGTTAAGTCTACTAGCTGATATAACAAAGAAAACTTCAAATCTCAGTGACTTTAACACAAAAGAAGTTCATTTCTCATGCATAAGAAATTCAATGCACATTTCCAGTTGGTGGGAAGTTCTTTCTGGGGTGAATCGGGGACACAGGCTCTTCCACCTTAGTTCTCCTCTATCCCCTAGGGCTTTGGAGTGCCCTGTTGGATCTTGTATATCTGCAGGCAAGCCAGGATGAGACAATACTAGACAATTGAGAGGGATATTTCTATGAGACAGGTTGGAAATGATATGTGTAACTTCCCATGACCTACTGGTCAGAATTCAAAACATACAGCTTAAACCATATTTGATGAAAATTAGAAATGGAGTCTAACTACATTTGTAGGAGGAAAGAAAATGGATTAGGTTTTGATACACATATCGTTATCTTTGTCACTCCAATCAGCATATATGTATTTCACTCTTCCTCCTACAGAAAGAACACAACCAGCTTTCTACTAGGACAATACCTCAAAGCCCTGATTGTCACTGCTTTCCCATCAAAGTAATGCACAGTCCTCTGTCAGGTCCTCAAGGTCCAAGAACTTATTAACTAAAAAGATAATTTACTGCCCCTGTTCTCCCAATACACACATTCAATAGGCAGGAAGAGCAGGAAATCTAAAGAATAAAAGGCACAGAGCAGTCATTGGTACACATCAATTATGGAATCCTGTGTGTGAGATTTCAGCTCCTGGGTATTAGCAAAGATTCCAATTAGCAAATTAGAAAAGGGTCTTTGCTTTGACCCTGATTCTGTTCTCTGGAAAAACTCCTTTATTTCTACCTCCTGAATCTGCCCTCTGGAAAATTCTTTTTTGTCCCATTATTTTTCATGATCCATATGAAGTGGATGTTGATGTGTATGTCTTCCTTGGGGACTGTGTAGGTTTTATAGCACACTTTCTGCTTGGGAGTTGCTTCAAGACTTACCTAATAGTCACAAGCTTTTTGAGGCTAGATTTACTATATCTTTGACAACACAGTTTTCAAAAAATTTGTATGAGATTTTAAAACTACTTGCTTCCAGTCATTTCCATGTTCACCCAAAGTTCTTTTCTTGACATAGTTCTCAATTCTAACTTTCTTATATCCTCACCTATATCACTCTCTCAGGTCAAGTCTAGAAGCCATCTGAAACTGGAGGTTTAGGTGAGAAGGTAAGATCTATAATGTAGTCTTTGCTGTAAGGCTGAATTGTTTTAATTAACTGAGAATTCTTTAAATCTCTTAAAGACTTAAATATTTCATTCTCAAATTCTCCACCAGAGTGTAAACTATCTTCTTTATGTTTAAGCACATTCAGGAACTATTCCTTTTTATTTTTTCTTAAAGAGAATTATGTTCTCCTGTTTCATTTGGGATGGGTTGTTCCTAGGCCTGTTGCAGAGATAAAACATTGAAGTCTCTTTCCATATTCGGAAACTTATTCTGAAAACCTCCTATTTTTGACGATGTTTTAAAGCTCCTGGGTACTAAATCCCATTATCAGGAGATGGAATTTGGTTTTACTCTAGGTATAAAATAATAAGTTAGCATATTACTATTTAAAGTCTGTTAAAAAAAAAAAAAAAGAAAGAAAACAAGAGACTCCTTGGTCAAAAACAAAGAACTATAATTACTATGGCACAGTGAGCAGCATGAGGATCATGTTTGTGTCAGTTCCTATTGCCCCCAAATCCTGTAGAGGCAACATGGAAGGGTGCAGGTGAATGCTGATGCTGTGCACAAAGTGAGTTGCTTCATAAGAGAGGAACACTAAGCTTGAGAAATTGTTGTTTTAAAGTACATGATAGGCAAGCCTGTTCTTTGTCTTGGAGGGAGACATTACCTCATCCTTGAAGGTTGCTTGCTGTGAACATAACCCTGAGAAATGGCCCTCGTAAAGATCATTCAGGGCCTTACATTTTTGGCAAAGTCAAAAAGAATGTTCAGGGACACTCAGAGCCTATATAGACTGCTTATTGAAACATCTGTATAGTATGCACCAAGTTTATACACTCCCCAGTTTCACTCAATTATGATTTTCTTCTCAACAACATTGATGGTCCACCAAGGCCAACATCAATGGCCCACTAGGATTATTAGGAAGGCAAGGACCATATCTGTTTTCCAATCATTGGTTTCCTAGCCTATCACAGTGGATGGTATATTGAAGGTAATCAATTAGTAATTCAAATAAAATAAGAGACTTAAGTGATTTACTCTATGAATATTATATTCTAGAAGGTGAGGTAAATTATACACAAATACATGTGCACACACACTCATGAACACACACACACACACACACACACACACACACACACACACACCCATACACACTAGCATTCTTTTTGGAATCATAAGACTGGAGCTCTTTTTTAAAAAGAGTATCCATTTCTTGATATTGAGTATTCCCTTTTCTCTCCTCAATTCTCTCACATTCCACTTTCTCCAGAGCTTTTCATTGGCAAGCTCTGTGGTTTAGATAAAATAATCTTAGCTTAGAACCCTTATCTGCCTGACTATAAACTTGTGCCTTTTCTACTATACCATTTTGCCTATCATTTTGCTTGAGATACTAGCAAATGGAAGTCTAATTATTTAATTTCTAGTGCAGTGGTTCTCAAATGGGGGTGATTTCCATCCCCCTCCAGGGGACATTTGGCAATGTCTGGAGATATTTTGGGCTGTCACAAATTGGGTAAGGTGTGTACTGGCATCTAGCAGGTAGTGGTCAAGAAAGCTGCTAACATCCCACAGTACACAGAACAGCCCCCCACAATAAAGAATTATCCAGCCCAAAGTGTCAGTGGTGCCAAAGCTAAGAAATCTTGCCCTGGAATGTGCATGGCTGGAGCTTCTCCATACTTAAAATGTTACTGACCAGTTCTTGGGCTGGCTGCACAGGAATCCATTATTGTCTCCCATTTTCCTCCCTTCTTTAGTATTTTAGAAACTTAATTTTTTTTCTCTTAAGGATAAAGCCATTGTTTGTCTATTACAGCTATCTTCTTATTCTTTTTTTGGGTAGCACTTTTGTCTTTATAAAACAATTTCTACAAAGGAATGTAAGTCAAATAGTAGGGACTGAAGATTCACTACTATCCCAAGGTTTCTCTGTGGCCTTCTTATCCCTATCTCCCGGCTATCCACATACCTCACAATGTAGTCTGATTTATTACTCTCTGCTGTTTGGGTAATAAGGACACATTCCATATGACTATATCTTGCCTTGAGCAGAAAAATGAAGTTTGAGATTATTTCAGAAGAGAGCTAGCCCACCAATTTGACCCTTTATTCAAATATTGAATCCACTTAAATCCAAAGTCCCTGGAAGTTTAGAAAAGCTAACCGCAGTAACATGAATGAATGTTTCTGGATGTGTATTTAGGCTGTCAGGAAGCAATATAAACTATAATAATCCACTTCCAGATAAGTCTCATTTGCACAGTAATCTGGCCTGATGTAAATCAGGATAAACAAGTAAATCAATACAGGAAAGTCTGACATGTAGGCTTAATTTCCAGACCTAAGAGATTAGAGATGAGTTTAGAAAGACATGTAAGTACAGACCTACAAATGTACACAGATTGCTTTTAACCCATCCCATAGACAGAATTTCTTTACTCATCGGGCACTGGCCTGCCTGACATTCCAAAGACCATAGTTTGCATCATCTCCTGAAAAGCATTCTAACCCTGGGATTTTCCATTTATCAATAACATTGGAAATTAAATTGCTGCATGGCAGGCTCATGTTCAGCCCAGAACAGTTCAAATCTCTCCTGGCTTCTCTGTTCTCTTCACATGGCTTACTTGTTCTTCCCTCAGCCCTAACACATTTCTCCTTTTCTTAAACACTGTTCTGGTACTCATTCCCAGCAAACCTTCACCCTCCCCTCTAGCTGCCAACTCTTTTCTCCTGCTACCACCCTGATGTCTGGCTCCAAAATGACCCACTCAGCAATGATCCAGACTCATAATTCAAGGGTGTAACTCCACATTCGGGGGCAATGAGCTGTTTTTCCATGAAAGGATAGTTAGTCCTGGAGCCTATGTCTTCTATTACAGGAAATTATGTCAAGCATTAATTTAACTTACAGGATCTCCAATGTTTTAAGAAGCAGGGAAAAGGGAGGTGTAAAAAGAGAAAAAGAATCCACAAATAGATTTTTGTTGAAACATACCAGAAATGAAGCTTGAAGTGCCAGCAGAGTGTTCCAAACAACACCATTTTTTAAAATGATTTTCCACGAATGTAAAGTGTGAATCCAGCACATAGTTTATTACTGGAATTGAAGTTTGCCTGATATGATAGTTAAAAGGGTACAATAGATTCCCATAACTCAAGCGGCTAAACTAAATGAATGGAATGGGAAACTGATGGCAAGTTGAGGGAATGGGTTTTCCTAGGCAACAAGACATTTCTCAAAGCTCTGAGACAGATAGGAAGTGAAGATGAATAGAAGACTGAACCAGAAAATAAAACGGTCACCTCCTTTAAGAAAAGAGGAGCTATTTTTAATGCATTCATCTTCTAAGGGAAGGGGTAAAGAACAACAAAGTTGAACATTTTAGTTAAAAGCTTAATAACAGCTAGTTCTCATTTGGTTTAATTTAGCCTAACAGATTAAGTACCATGTCCAACTCTCATCCAAAACTGTCATGAGACTTTAATACTCTGAATTTTCACTCTTTTACCCTCTCTTTCAGAGTTTATGCTGGCCCTTCTCCCTCTATCTCCTTGTCCTCCTCTCCTTCCCCCACCCCTTCTACTTCCCTGGATTCTATATCTCAAGCAATGAAAACTAGATTGCTACTAACTTTTAAAAGAAAATATCAAGTAACTGAAGCCATTTCAATGAAGGATTATGAAAATGATTACATATGAAATGGTCCCTGGGGTCCTGCTTGTATAAAGAATGGCTCTTCATCACCTCACCTCCCCTCTCCCCATCCAACCTCCAGACCTGCCCGGAGAAGACATCAGAAATAGAGTAAATAGTAAAGACTGTTTGATGACAACATTTGAAAAATGAGGAATCTTGGAATTGGGGAGAAGGATATATGGATCAGGATTAGACAAAGCTAAGGGGCTGTGGGACATATATCTGTTGGCCTATAGAGACTTTCACATTTTTTTTGCATGTCAGCTGTTGAGGGGGTGGTAACCATTGGTAATGGGACAACCATAGACTCTTTCCCTTGGAAATTTTCCAAAGTAGCTTGACATCGTGGGATGGACATAGCCATCCTTGTGTTCAGGCCTGTGAGAGAAAAATGTAAAATCTGAGAGAAAAAATATCTTTCATATTTGTCTGAGGAATTAGTGTCAGGAATCCACTTTGAAAAGGTTAAAAATTCATGCACATATAATTCGTATTATGTGTGTATTTTTATAAACCTCTTTTAATATTTTTGATAGCAGCCCATATATGTAGAAAAATAATTTATAAAGTATGAATTTTATTTCTGTTTATGAAAAAAGCCATAGTCAAAGAATCAGACCACCTGGTATCTCTATTTAGACTTTGCTACCAACAAGAGGTAACCTAAACTTGGTCATCCCTTCTTCTCTGCCTTTCTATTGCTCTTTACTTAAACCTTGTTCACCACTCTTCACAAGTAAAGGTAATTATCTATTAACATATCTTCTCTTTCCACAACCTTAAGCTTTTTAAAAAATTTTAAAAAGTCCATTTTTTTTCAGCCCTGCAACTCCTTGACATATTGAGTAAAGTTTCTGCATCTCAATCTTCTTTCTTGTTCCCCATTAAAGAGCCATTGTGGGAGTAAAATGAATGAAAGTAGGTAAAAGTGTCATTAAAAGGCAATGCATCACCAGTAATCACTTAGAGGACAATGACAACAAGATAAATATGAAATGTGAGCTGATGAAGGAAAGAAATACTTTAAAGGAATTATCCAGCTGACAGTCCCGGGGCTGTCACCACAGCCATCTTACAAAGGTCTAATAATAGCTGAGGAAGACCCAATCTGAAACTATCAAAGGCAAAGGACATAAGTGATTATTAGTCATTGCACTGGTTCTCCCTGTTGTCCAATTTATGAAACTGAACTTCTGTTGTTTTTGGAGAAGTCTTCCTACCCTGATGATCCCAGTAGACACACAGGAGCACATACCTCTCTCTTTGACTTCCATTTGAGGTTGATCTAATCCAGATGGAAAAATTTTCATAGGCATTGTAAAGTACTTCATCTGTGAAGCAAACAAAAGAGAGTAAGAGATAATGAACTGTATGAAAGCTGAATTACCCATTAAAGGGTTATGCTGAGGTCTGATAATGAATTAATTCAATGCTGTATGTGAATGCCAGAGATAAAGTTGAGAAAACCACTTTGTTTCCTCTGCTTGCCCTTTTCAGGGTCACTAAAATTATTAATGGTTTTAGCAGTTGGTGGAAAATATATACTTCCTCCTGTTTATGTAAGCTAAATAATATTTTTAGTTGGCTTTTCGAATCATTTTTTCTTTGTGAGTTAGGCAAGCCCTTTGGTAACAGTGTAACCATGGCAAATTTCTTTTAGCCTTTTGATCTTCAGTTTCCTTATTTTAAATAAGGGGTAGTATACTTAACTCATAAGATCACTGAAAAAAATAAATGACAAAAATTTCTATAAGGGGTTTAGTAAAGTGCATGGTGCATGTTATGTTCTCTGTGTGATAGTAGCAAATAATGTTATCAGGCTTCTGTCAGACAATTTTTTAATAGTGCCATGCTTTGTTGTTTGTTTATGTACTTTATTTTACACTGTCTTTGTCACTTCAGTACCAAAAAGCAAGAAAGAGATAAAGTTTCCCAAAAGCCAAAGGGCCACGGTTTTCCCAAGGTAACAAAGGACAGCTAGAAATTTTGAGCATCATCAAACTTTGAGCATTGATGATAGCTTTAGGAAGACATGTATTAAAATATAGGAGTGTCCACACCCAAGAGGATAGCCAAATTAAAAAGAATGACAACACCAAATGTTGGTTAGGTTGCGGAGCAACTGGAACTCTTATGTTTCATTGGTGAGAATGTGAAATGGTGCAACCACTTTGAAACATGGTCTGGCAATTCTTATAAAATTAAACATACACTTTTTCTGTGACCCAACAAGGCCACTCTAGGTATTTACCCTAAAAAAACAAAAACACATGTTTAAAAAATACTTTACAAGAATATTCATAGCAACTTTATTTATAATAGCCCCAAACTGGAAACAGCCCATATATATCCATCAATAAGAGAATGGATAAACACATTGTGGCATACAATAAACTATTACTCAACAAGAAAAAGGATCAGGCTTCCTGATTTTGGATGAATCTCAAAATATAATGCTAAGTGAAAGAAGCCTTACACAAAGAGAACATACCACATGAATTTTTTCATATGACATTTTATAACAGGTAACACAAATTCATGATATAAAAAAACTCAGAACAGTAGTTGCTTCAGAGATAAGAGCAGAATAGGAAACATTGTGGGATGTTGGGCTTGCACAAATGCATGCATTTGAAATATTCCACAAATGTACACTTAAGGTTTGTAAATTTCATTATATGTACATTTTATATTAAACGAAAGAATATAAATAAATAGCAAACTCAGTTATGTGCAGGCTAAGTATTTAGGATGAAATATACTGATATCTCCAATTTATTTTGAAATGTCTCAGAAAAAGCAAAATGGTTTTACAGATGGATAGAAGCTGAAATAGATGGATAGAGAGTGATAAAATAGAGTAACAGTTAATAGTAAAACTACATGGTAGATTTATAGAAGTCACTGTAAAGTTATTTCAACTTTAATGTATTTTTGATAATGCTTGAGTATTTTGAATATTTGAAATGTTGAGGAAAATAAAGTGGTGGCAAAGTTCTTTCCTGCTTAGAGGAGTAATTCTTTAACTTTTCTTTGTCATAAGAGTCCTGCTCTCTTAAATGAAATTATTCCACAGAGCATGCAAAAAAGAATATATCAAATATAATAGCTTGGAAATAAGAGGAAATAAACAAAAATACGTCCTCAAAAGACAGAGCTAGTTAAAAATAAGTGTCTTTTCAGCACCTTTTCTCTTTCTTGTTTTCTTCTTACTTTTCCACTGATCTAATGGTACCCATTAACTACGCCCTGTCTAAAAAGGAGGGTCCTGCCCATCTGCAGTCTGACATGGGGCTATTAGGCAAGATCTTCATCTTAATCGCAACTAGTTAAGAGAGAGAATAAAATGAAGGATGGCATCAGTTTGCTTCTGCAGAGACCAAGCTTTGAGTGAAATGAGCATGGTGATAGATTTGTGCCCTTACTACAAAGATTGAAACACCTATATTGCCATTGCATTGAGGTAATAAATACTGAGAAAAAGAAAGTGCTTGTTTTTCACTGGGCCAGGAATAAGAGCAATTTCATCTATGAAAAATGGAATTTTCCTTTTGTTAACAGAATCTGGTTTTCTATTTTCCACATTTGGTCTAGCTGGCATGGTTATTTATAGGGCTTGGGCCCAGACATACTAGCCATGTGCTGATTTTGATACTTTTTCTTGTTTAAAATTTATAGCAACATAGAAAAAATACATTATTTAAAAAATAAAATAAAATATCAAGAAAGGCTCTATGAAAGCAAATTAGTTTGTTCTTTTAGAACTATCACAGGATTTTGCTTTTTATAAATGAGTGTGCGATCTGCTTATTTTGGCATAAAGAAAAGGAAATTTAAACAGAATCAAGGGAAATGGTCATATCAGGGTTATGACTCCATAATTATAAATGGGCTGACAACACTTGATTTTAATGAACACATGAGCGAAAGTAATTAAGGATAATAGTTAATTTCATCTTATATAATTTCTAGAATAATTACTTTCAGGAGATAGAGCTTCTGCTAATGGCTTCAAGGAGGCCACCAATAAGTACTTTCAAGCTTCAATAGCTTTCCCACAAGCCTTTTCTGGAAAGGTGATGGGAAGTAGTATTCAAAGGATAAGCCTAGCAGAACCATCAGATATGAATATCATTTGAATCACATGTCATCCAAGACAGCCTCAAAATCTGCACCCTCTATCCAGAAAATATATCTTTTAAAACTTCTTCTAACACTTTACGAAAATTTTTAGCAAGGACAAAGCTAGTAAGTTAATTCATTACCATAAGGGCAAATGGGTCAAACACAATTTTTTTATTTGTCCATCTGAATAAGGAAAAGGTATTTATTTAAGTGTTTTTTTTTATTTTTCTGAAGATAGCAACTTAAAGACAGTATTTTAGTGTTCTACTGCTTTTGCTTTTCCTTATTCTGAAGAGAAGACATTTAGAAATAAGAATGATCATAAAAAGCACACATGACCAAGAAAAATGAAAAATGCTGATTCTCATTAGTAATTTAGAAAATATAAAGTAAAGCAAGGAAGTGTCATTTTTCTCACCTATCAAACTGGCAAAGTTTAAAAATTGGCAAGTTAGTGGAGGGTGAATTCTTCCAAATAACTTGTACATAGGGATATAAATTTGTTACAATCTTTTGCTATAACTTTGCTGGTGAAAAGTTTTGGCAATGTGGATTAAGAGTTTTTAAATATTCTATTTCTAAAGTTTTGAACTAAAGTAATAATCAGAGATATATGCAACAATTTATATTTTTAAAATTTAATTGGTGAATATTTTATAGTAGCTAAAGTTGAAAATAACCCAATGCCCACCCATAGGGGATTGGTTAAATGTTGGTACAATCATATATGTGAACAATATGTAAAAAAGATCACAATTTTTAAGAATATTCAATAATATGTTTTTAATATTCCATTAAATAAAAGAGAAAAATCTGAATGAAAATTATTTAGAGAAGTATTCCAGTTTTATAATATATGTACATATGCATTTAAAAAATCCCACAAGTGTATATATAAATATTTGTGTATGATGGAATTTTGAGTGATTTTTTTCTTACATTTTCTGCTTTATCTGTACTTTCTACAATGAGCATGTTCTACCTGAGAACAATGAATCAATACTTTAAATTATACAAAACAGAATTTATGTTTTGTTTGGATCTTGCAGGTCATTGTCAGTCAATTCAGTTGAATAATGGAATAATTTAGTGAAAGAAAAAAATCAGGCAACCTGGTTGGTTGGCAGTTTGTAAACAAAAGAGTTGGCTAATTTCCCATACTTGTAATTTTTCAACTAGTTGGTTTGGCATCACATAAATACAGCTAACGTTGGAACATTTGAAACTGAAAAAGCTTTCATGCCAAAAATCTCTTAGACCCAAATTGAAAAAAGATGAACATTGAATTTTTTTTTACTAGTTTCTCTCATACATAATTATGAACTAATAAACCAAATCCCTCATCACTACCAGCTATATTTTGAGCATTCTAAGCTATAAATGTAGTTATAAATGTAGTCTTTAACCCCATCTGGCTGCAGAAGAGCAATTTGTAAAGAGTGTCGGGTGGTGAGAGGGAAAAGGGTGGTCCATGAGAGAAGTAAATCGATCCCTGCCTCAGGCATGCTGGGGTTCTTTGCTTTCTTAATTTTTGCCTCATTCCATTGTGTTGCTCTCTCTTTATTGGTCACCTTGGATGTGGTCAAATTAACGATCATAGCTGTTACCTCAGAGAGGTTAGCCAAAGGACTATCAGGAATTTTCATCTGTTCTGTTCATTGCAATGTTTCCAGCAGCTAAAACATTCCCTGGCACACAGTAGGCACTCAAATAATTATTAATTGAAAGAATCTACAATCTAATGTGTATAATCTTGTAGCTACTCAGACATTCCTTTGGTTTAAAACTCTGGAAGACACATTTGAGTTGAAAACTCTCATTCATAGATTAAGAATTTAAATTGTGCTCGGTAATTTATAGGGTAGTCTGATGAGTTTCAGGTTCTTGAAAATGGGTTATGACTGAAAAAGAAAGATCAAAAATGAAATTTCAGGATACTTAAAAGAAGAGAAGAAGATGGTTTTTGTGTACAAATTTTTATATCTTTAAATAAATAGCTCAATAAATATATAAAAAGTGGTTGTTTTGAGAACAAAATAACCTAAAATCTTGCTAGATGCTCTTCTTATATGTTATATTATTTAATTCCCATAACAATCTTTTAAGAAAGTCATTTCTTATCCCCACTTTGCAGGTAGGAAACTGATATTCAGATATATTAAGTAATTTTCCAAAGGACTAATAGCTAAAAAGTGAAAGAGTCTAGATTAGTTTGACACCAAATCTCCAAACTATGGAGGAAAATAAATTAATTAAATAAAAATGGAAGACTAGGAACACCATAAAAGAATTTGGTTGTCTTTTTAGTTTTGTTTAGAGCTGCCAGTTCAGTGGCACTTTTGGTAATCACTCAACAGAAACAAGCAAATTGGGTGGGTTCATGACAGAAGAAATTTGGAGAATGATTTTTCCAAGCAAGCAGGCAATCTGTTGTAAATTTACTGCCACCTTATCTTTACAAGTGCTACAACATAGATGTACCAAACTCCTGGGCAGTAAAAGAAAATCCTTCCCTAAGCACTTCTAATATCCTTAAATAAATACTGGGAAGTTCCAAGTAAATATCCAGAAAGCAAAGGTTGAACTGAGAGCTAAACAACCTTAAATTATTTAAATTCCTGAATATCAAATAAAAGAACTAGACACTAGGTAAATTAGTAGATGTTTACATACCAACTTGATAATTTCTAATCTAATTTAAGGTGGCATTGAAACACTGCTGACAATTTGAAATAAATAATATGTTATCTTAGATTCAGATGATTAGAATACTTTGCAAAGATCTGCTTTATTGTACAAGATTGCCTAGCAAAGAAATATTGCTTTAGGAGATAACTATTGCCAAACTGGGGATCATTTACAGAATATACATGGCTGAAGGTAATTGTATATAGCATTAATCTTATCACTACACAGAAAACTCTAACAAACAAGCTTTCTTGGATAAAAGCTGAAAGTGGACTAAATATGTTTTAGAGTACTTTTATTCCAAGGAATAATTGTGCAGCCTGGCCAGCAGTTGAGAACTATAAACCATGTTTAGGAAGTCAGAAACAAATGTTTTAATTTTAGTAAAAATGTCTGTGAAAGAATATCTGACTAAAACAAGACTGCTCTTGAAATCAAGAGTAAAAACTGACCACTCCCTCATAAGGGCAGCTATCCAGACAAGGGCTTTAAGAATTGGAAAGTTGGACTCAATTCAGCCAAGCTTCCTAATATCTGGAGCTCTGGTTTCCTCTGCTGCCAACAGAAAAGCAAGACATACATAAAAAACGAAAATGTGTACTTTTCTGCAAGGCTTGACAGCTTGAGGTATTCACATGTCTCAAGAAAAAGGAATACTGAGTAATGGCAATGAGAGAGAATTTTAGTCTGTACATATTTCAGGATATTATTTAAGTACCAATTAGTGGTGTAAAATGAGTTTGCAGCGATAAATTACTAGATATCATAATTTTAGAATATTGACTTAAGAAATTAGAAGTATTATGGGTCAAGAGTATATAAATATACATATTTGATGTCAGAATTCATGGGTGTGGGTCTCTAGGTCAACCATGTTCTAATCAATAAGTATAGATTAAGAACTACTGTATGCTTGGATCTAATATCTGCTATGAAGGATGCAGTATCATCAGATATAACTCAAATCCTCTGATAAAGAGGAAAAGAAGGAGATGGAAACAAAGAGTCAACTACATTATGTACCAAGCACTTTACATTTAATGTGGCAGTTCTTCAAGGGAGATGTTAGAATTTCTGTTTTATGAATGAAATGTGCATGAAAGTATAAAAACAACTGCAAAATGATACAAGATAGTATATAATTAAGCCTTACATGAATAATATCAGGTCCTACAAGTTTATAATTCTTAGATAGTAGTATGAGAAGCCCAGAGGGATTAAATCATTATTGACTAGAGTGATTACAAATGGCATCATGAAGGAGCTGGTGCTTGAAATGTATTTGAAAATATAGGTGAGATTGGAATAGGTAAAACAATGTCTGGATGGAAATGGGTTGGGCATTGAGAGCAAGAACTACATAGTCAAAAGCAAAAATTTATAAATAAAAATAGTGCATGGGGCGGAGGTGAATCCATATGATGGCCAATCTGATAGGAAGAGAGGATGTGTTAAAGAGAGTGTAGAATAAAATTATATGTAATAGAAATTATGAATGTTTAGATTCTGGTTGATTCAAAAAGCAAGAAGAGGCAGTATTAGATTCTTGAGAAAAAAATGATATGATGGTTCAAATATTAAGCTAGATTATGAGCAAATTTCTAGTTATAAAGGCAGCTCAACTTTTTGCGCATTCAGGACACATCTGCATAGAAAATGCTATGACACTGATGTTTCATGAAAACATCACTGGTGTCCAAAAAGATCACTGCATTCTCTTTCTTTGTGGGGACGACGGCTTGAACTGTGGTTGCAGCAGAGAACACAGAGAATAAGAAAATGTTTTCAGCTGGTTTAAAGGAAAAATCTGTGGGACTTTGTAATAGTTACAGGATGGCAGAGAGGAAAGCATAAAAATGACTCCCAAATATCTTGCTAGGCAAACAAATAACCTCTAGAAATTTTGCCATAAGTTACCAAGAAAGCACCTAAAATTTATCTCTACTTTACTAGGCCAGCGTCAATGGATTAACTAATTATCTTGTTCTGCCACTTGACATACTTACCCATGATTCAGAACTAGAGCAGGAAGGAGTAATAGACATTGGAGGGAAAGATTAACAACATCTACTTTTTGATCCAAATATGTATTTTTCCCTAAGAGAATATGAGAGTAAAAATGAAGAATATTGCAGAGTGGTTTCCAAACACCAATCCACCAAGTGACCAAATAATAGTGTGATTATGTTAGTCCCATTTTAGTCCCTTTTAGCCGACGAGACTAAAATTGGTGATGTTTTCAGATAAACATTAGACTTCACAACTTAATATCAGTGACCTCACTATCACCCACCACTTCTGCCTTCTCATTCACTACTATCAAATATGGGAGCATTTTACTTGAGGGCAACAGGACTCATAGAAAATATTTTGTTCAATTAGAAAAATGATGCTAAATGCAAGAATGCTGACCAAAATTGAGATTGTGGTCCTAAATGATTCACTGTGTATCTTTGAATCAGATATTCAAATAATGGCTCAGCACTGATGCAGTATCTGGCACACAATCAGTATACAATCGTAACTGATGAATAAATAAATTTTCTTATTTTCATTTTTTTTTTGGTTTTATATGTTGCCTTTGCTTGAAAACACCAAAGGCCTTCATCATTACGGCACTCTAAAGAATGGTAATTAACAAATAAACTTAAGGTGGCTGTGAAAATTAGCAGTACAGTGAAGTAGAGGAATCAGTGGCTCAGGAGACTTGGGTCTGAGTACAGGCTTTGCCTTGAATCATATGTGTGAGTTTTGGACAAATTACTTTCTTTCTTTAGGCTTCCATTTTTTTCACTAGTAGAAGAAAGGGCTGGATCAGGAGGAATCTCAGGCTCGTTCTAGAATAACACCCTCTAAGTCTACGCAAGCTAGCTGAAACTAGTACCAAGATTTGAGTCCTACCCAGAACATCTGGTTGGCTAAGAATTCTGCTCTGGCCTCAAAATATGACTTAGTAGAATTTTCTTTTCATTACCTGACATAGATCATTTGAAGTATCTTCATTGATAACCAGAATAAATAAGGCTCCAAGCCCTTTCAAGGTCCTTAAATAAATATGAGAATTATTATGTGACATCCATGTGTCACCAATGTATTTTACCACACTAGGCATATGATTTGGTAATAATTATCTGTAAGGCCCTCTCACAGGAAACACCTGCCAAAATGTAGGACAGCCCAGCTTCTCTAAATATGAAACTTTTATACATCTCCCTTTAGAGGTAGAGATAAGCATACCAGACTCTCAGTAAAACCTCAAATAAAGCCCACAGCTTCCTTTCATTCTCCCTTTCTCCTATAAGATATCTGTTGGTTCTCCTAGAGACCTCACTTTTCATCTTTCTCTCAGGTAAAAGAACAAAGGGACCACCATTCCCATGTACACTCTTACCAAATATTATCGATTAGATTGTCGTGGTGATATTTGGGTTTTAATTTTTTTTCTTTCCCATTCAAAGCAGCAAAAGATTAGTAGAGCTTTTACTTGGTGGAAAAGTGGTGAGTGACAGGAAGTGGATCAGAATGTAACAGCTGGTTTTAGATCTCTATCTCACATTATCTTCTACACTCTACAGCACACTTCCCATCAACTGTGTGTGTAGCTCCAGGGCTTAGAGTAGTTTCCAGCAACCCCGACTTCATCCCAGTCTCCCACTCCTTGAAGTCAATTGTTTCTTTCAACTTTCTGCTCTAAGACTCCCAGCTGTTCAACTCACTACCTGCCTCCCTAAAGCTTTCCCTTTCTCCTGTGGTCTTGCCATTGGTCTAGGTTGCCCTCTTTGCATACAGTAGTCCGATCGACTCTCGTTGTCAGGGAATCAACAGTTTACCTTAGAGCTAATGCAGCTTCAAGCCCTTGAAAAAATATGCTTCTGAAACATTATTCTTTTAATAAATAGTTATTAAATTAATACATATTAAATTAGATATGGTGATAAAGAGATTAAGAATTAGAAATTGGTAGTTATAAAATAATCACAGGGATATAAAGCAAAACATAGGGAATATAGTCAATTATATGGTCATAATTTTGTATAGTGCCAGGTGGGTATTAGACTAATTGGCAGGATCACTTTGTAACTCATATAACTAAGCATTACACTATACACCTGAAAATAATGTAAAATAATATTATATGTCAACTATAATTGAAAAATGGAAAATTAATTAAATAACGATTAGGTTAAAAAACATGGCAGCAAATAGAGCGTAGAAACAAAACCAGATCAGATCAAAGACCCCTTCAGAAGGGTGTGGGATAAGGCTGGGTATGCACTGGGTTAATAGTGTCCCCCGAAAGTTCATGTCTATCCAGAATCTATGAATGTGACCTTATTTGGAAATAGGGCCTTCACTGATGTAATCATGTTAAGATGAGTTCATATTGGGTTAAAGTGGGCTTTAAATTCAATATGACTAGTGTCAAAAAAAGAGGAAAATTTGACACAGAGATACATAGTGACAACAGAGTAGTGATGCAAACCAAAAGGAGCCAAGGATTGCCAGCGACCATATGATGCTAGCAAGAGGCAAAGAAGGCTCTTCCCCTTGAGCCGTCAGAGAGCATGGCTCTGCTGACACTTTGATTTAAAACTTCTATCCTCCAGAACTGTAAGAGAATAAATGTTGTTTTAAGCCACCAAATTAATATGGCTTATCCTGGGGATTAAGTGCTGGTGGACGAAGCAAAGCCCTGAGGCCTTCATCCATGGACACAGAAAGATGTAGGATAGGGACCAAAGAGTCCCCAGTGTTTAGAGTTAGTGACAAAGCCTTAATCTTCTAATGTACGTGGATATCAGAGTTTGTCAGTGTTCAGGGGACAATAATGATAATGATAACAATGATAAATACATGGTTACTATGGCAAAGGAAAAAAGAAGGAAGAGAAGAAGAAAAAAGGTAAAAGAAGGGAGATATTGAGAAATGATTTTAGAGAAAAATGACAACATTGCTAGTGACTTTATAGCAATAACCAGAGTTCAAGTAGAATGAGTAAGAAAACACCAAAATCTGATTCTGCTGGATAAAATAATATTAATTATGTAAACTGCTTGCCATGTATGCCTAATAACCCTGTAGCACAATAGCAATTATATGTATCATTAAATGTTAGGTTTTGATTATTACATATTTTATTTGCTTAAAGCAGTAAACACTTTAATAGGCCTTATAAATAGTGACTCTAATGTGGTCATTAGCTCATAGCCTGAAAAAAAAAAAAACACAACTATAGGCAACAGTGTTTCATATCACTCAAATAAGTATAAAAAAATAGGGCACGATATCATGCTAGTATGGATTTTACCACCCAGGCATAGATTTAATAATAAAGATTAAGAGACATGAAGCATGTTGTTACAAATGAAAGTGAATGTTGAAAGAACACAACAATTTCCCAGGGATGAGATTTTTTTAGTATATAATATTCCTTGACCAAATAAAAGTGTTTTGTGTTCAACAGAGGACAGTTACACTTTCTTTGGCATACCTCTGACATGTCTGCTGCCTGTGTTTTAACAAAGACTGTTTGTCACTAATATGGACTAGCTGCTTTCTATACCAGTTCCACACACAAAATAAGGCCTTTTTTCATGCTCCCACCAAGACTTAAGAAAAATACCCTGCAAGCGTGAATGCACAATCATGTATAATTGTTGGAGTTCAGCTGAGCCTTGTTGCTTCCATTCTGAGATGGTGAACACAGTCTCACAGTTTTCCTCTCCCAAATATGCCAGATTTTTCTGTTGTTGTTGTTTAATGATCAGTCTGGGTTTAAACAAAATGCAATTTGTTTTTAGAGATATTTGAAACTAAAATAGGAAGTCTCATTATTGGTTTATTGGTCTATAAGCCCGTTCTTTCCTGTAGAGAGACGCTGTCAACATTCAGTGTGAAACCCACACAGACCAGCACCTTTTAGGGATGTGGCACTGGTGCCCTCTTGAGGAAGAAGGAACAAGGCAGAGGAAACAGAAAGTTGAAGGAAGTATAGTTGGAAACTAGGAAAAGAATATTTAGGGAGCTCTGTGCTCCAACAAGTCCAGTCTATCTTAAAGAATGATTCGAGTTTGCCTAGGATGTGTTCAAAAATTTTTTTGCATTTTTTTCTAGCACAATCTCACATATCTTGACATTTATAAGTATAATCTACTCTGTTCCTGCTTTTTTATTTACAAGGTAATGCCATTTTGATGACGCGCTACCTCCCTTGCTTTCGTATAGCTCACACTCAAAAATGATTTTTGACTATTAAATTCATACTGTTACCCTGATAGAATATTTGCCATCCAATCCCTTCTAGCTAACTTGAGCAACACAAATCTTAAAAAGTTATTTTTACTCTCTCTTCTTACCCTTCATCTATTTTACCCTTATTCCCCACTTCGTACTCTGGCTTAATCTAACTGCACATTTGATAATTTTATTGTTTCCTTGCTATTGACTTCAGCCAAGCTCCTAATCATTTGTTTTACAAGTCTTGGAACTCAGTCCAATATTCTGCCTAATTCTGATTTCAAGTATGTGGGCTTTAAAATTATTATTTTATATAGGACAAGTAATATGTTTAGTTAGCATTACTACCCTCAACCTCCAGATTTAAAAAATCCCTTAGAGTTTCCTTGAAAGAAATTAATCTTCTAATGAACAATCCCAGGAAATTGAAGAAACTTTTGGAGCATTTTATCAGACTCATTTTAATAGAATGTCAGCAACAAATTCTCTGGGATTCTGTTTTCATACTGCAGAATGAAGTTTGCCTTTACCTGGACCCTTAGCTCAATCAGGTGACTTAGAAGCCACCTGTCTATATTTTTCATCTCTATTATTATATTACAATTGGTCAAGAGAAAGATGCAAACATGTTGGCTTCTAAGATACAATATACTCTAGTAGATCAGAGAATTAGTTTTAAAACTACATAATCTCAGTTCTAATTCCCTCCTCTGCTATTTTCTAATTACATAAAATTCAGTCAAGTTACTTAACCTCGTGGGGCCTCATCCTCTCATGAATAAAACAGGGATGGTGGAAGTGCCTTCTTAGGCTAAGAATACTTAGGTCAACTCTATAGACACAGGCCAGGACTACTTTTTGGTCATTTGCTAAGTGACAATTGTTTCTACATCTTTGAACATATCAAATTTATAAAACTCTCCTAAGAAAAGTAGTGTGTATGACCCCATTCCAGCAAAACAACATAATACGGTGAAATTAGGGAAGTAGAAAGAGCATAGGGTGGCACAGGGCATTCTTCAGCTTTGTTTTAAATTGTCATGAGACAGTTGTCATGTTTGGCATCCTTGCTACTCTGCAACAGCCTCTCTCAGCACCCCAAGCGAGACATTGCAGCCTGACTCCATCATGTCAGTTTCTTAGGTGTCAGAGAGGAGCAGGTCACTCGACGGAGAGAAACTGTAACTGTGCTCTAGCCATGGTGCTTCTTCCTGGGCAAACATAGTTTTGCCTGATCTATTTAAGAGAGAATTGGTGTTTGGTGGTGGAGGAGGCAGAAACAGACCTTTATCACAATTTAGAACTTTGAAAACCTTCATCCCTTAAGAAGAGCGATCTCAACATCAAAAAGCTAAAAAAAACAGGGCGTGTAGTATCTGATTATTATGTAATATGATCTTGAATCAAAGTAGAGGGAGTTAACTGAAAATTTTTTTTAAAAAACCCTCTGACTCTGTTATCTGTCTCAAAATTCTGAATATCCTTCTCGCTGTCATATAAAAAGAACTTCCTTATTAGCTTGAGACCAAAAAAAATCTGCCCCTATTTTTGACAAAAATTTCTCTAAAACATCCCTGGTAGAGTGGTTGTGAGGATTAAATGAGATAACAGTTGTAAATTGTTCAGCCCAGGGCCTAGGATATATTGTACTCAATAGATACCTGTTACTATTACTAGTGATCATTTCACCTTTGGCTCTTTTGCAAATGTCTCAGCAAGTGAAACAAAGGACTAAGCTTAACCTTAGCTGACCTCCTGGGCCCCATGTTCATGCATGAAAAGGTTTCTGTCTGGGGAAGGGCCCTGCAGAGGCCTTCAAGGACAGGATGTTTGTCCCTTTAAGTCTGGGCGGTCAGACAAAAGGACAGAGATGTTTCCCAGTTTCCCACAGTTGTCACTAACTCAAGTCTCTCCTCCCAGTAAGACTTGTCTCACCATGGTCTCTAAAGTTCTGCTACTAAGAATTCTTTGAAGTATCTTTGACATTTTCTACTGTCATGTGCCCTTTGCTTGTCTCTATTCTAACATCAGTCTCTTTTCCTCATGGGGCCAGAAGAAACACCTCTTTAAATGTGTCAGATGTCCTTTCCCACCAGACTGTTGACAAACACTTAGAGAATTGTGTGTGTAAATTGTTGTGTGCAAATGGGGCCAGATATTGATTGTTTCATTAATGCCATTCAGGATTCTTAGAGAAGAAACTTTCCATATTAAGATATTTTTTCCTCTTTAATATGGCAATTTTCCCCCTGCCCAGACGCCCACACACACCTGTTTTAAATATTCTAGAATTTGAGAATAGGTGGGTTTGGATACAGCATAAAGCCAGTTTCCTTCAGATTGTTACATGTGAATCTATCTTTGTCCATTGGGCTTATTGCTTTGAAAGGTTAGAAAACTCCCAACTTTGTTGATAACAAAAAAAGTCCAATTTTTCTATACTTAACCTCTCACATATCAGTATGGATTAGTCTACTGCAGATCTGACTCACATGTGGGTTAGTACAACAATATTTCAAAACAAGTACAGACCATAAAAAGGCTACGTGGGGAAAGTTTTGCTATGTAATAGTGATACTTGAGGCAAGTGCCAAGAAGAGCAGGACAACCACCTTTCAGAATATCCCCGGAGTGTAACCACCCCATCTGTTTCTCATAAAACCCACAACAGCAACAGCATTTTCTTTTGTCTCAAGTGGCTCATTAGCTTACACAGGCATCCTTGGGATTGAAAATACAATCAAGTGCAATTGAAATTTTAACGTATGCAATATGTGCATGAATAAGGATGTAACAATGAGTTAGGGCATGGTTTTTAAAAAAACAAAAAGCAAAAACAGGACCTAGTGTTATTCTTCAATCATCTCTCCGCTTTTAATACGTTAAAGTCAAAGATCCAATGTCTCAATTCCACCCAATAGAGTTTTCCCTGTTGATTCAATTACTTTGGAGTTCCTATAATGTAGTCTCTTCATTGCTAAAAAAAAAAAAAAAAAAAGTGATTACATGTATTGCATTCTGTGGAAATCTATACTGAGATATGCCTTGTGTTTCTTAATGCTCGGTAGCCAGAAAATAAAACCGCCTAACCAAAATCATTTAGATACCATCAATCACAGAGACTAAGCTAGGCTAAAGAATTCTATTTTAATATTTTTAAAACTGAGTTCCAAATAGATTGTTCAGTCTGCAGTCACAGACTCCAAAATATAAACTGAATATGAAAACGTTTTAACTTTCATGTTTTAATGATAAGAATGTTGTTGGCATTAATATTTGAACACTTCAGCATACCTAGTTCTGAAAGCTATGTCATGGCAGGCTCAGAATCCACTGGCAGAGTATAAATAAAATCTTTCTATAAATATACTTTATGCCAAACTACCAGCAGAATACATTTTTCATCTTCTAAACAGATGGTATAAGAGAAAAATCATGCATGTATATGATTAATCAAACATGTTTTTGCTGATAGAATTTTCATTACCATTACCAGCATGGGTTTTGTGAAATTTCTACATGTTATATTTTCTTTTGAGAATTAGTTTATTTAAGAAAACGATTAATATAAATGAAGATGGAAGATGATAGTCTTTCATGTATTTGATTTCTTTGAGGTCCAGTGGGCCTGAGATTTAATAAGAGTTTTGTTTTGTTTTTCTGCAAAGACATGGCTAAACAATTCTTTCAGGCCTATGGTTGCACTATGTGCTTAGGCTCTCACTTTAGTGTCTCAGAACCTACTCCAAACCCTCACTGGTCATGTGTCAGAACTCATCCCATGAAGAAGTTCATCTTTATCAAAGTCTTTACCGTCTTATTACTTACAACCAGTATGTGAGAAACTGAAAGCAAGGAAGAAATTTTACTGGGGAAAATGCTATGGCAAAGGCTATGATATATTGTAAAATAGCACCAAGAGTCACTATAGTATAGTCACTAAAGAGTAGGGCTCCTCTAGATTCACCCACATAGGTTCACCCAGCCAATCACTAGAACAAAGAATGCTGGTTGCCCATCCCTATATTCATTCTTCCATTTCTCCTTGTACAGAATACCACAAATTTTTATCTGAGCATATTGTCAACTAGAATAAAAGATTTTTTTTTAGAGCCACCCTAGTGAATACACAGGCCATGGGATTAGGTTGTGCCCTGGGACTAAATTTTAAACAAGATATAAGTAGAGTAGATGACTTATATTTTGCCTTTCAGTGTTTTGTCCTGCTTCTAAATTGTAATGTGTGTGTGTGCACGCACACGTGTGTGATAGCTGGATCTCCAGCAGCCATTTATGGCCAGGAGGTGACCATGAAAATAGAAATAACATGCTCAAATAGTATGTAAATTCAAAACTGGAGTCTAAAATCACTGAAGATCTACCATATCAGCTCTTGTAGGCCTCCTGCTACGCTTCTTTTATTTAAAAAATAAATACCTTTTATTTAACCTACTGGCTGTAGACATTTAGCAAATTACTTAACCTGTCAACACCTTAGTTTTCACACATATAAAATGAAGATAATGATAGCACCTACCTCACAGGCTTTTTGTGGGTGTTAAATAAGATAATACATGCAAAGTACTTAGACTCAGAACTGTTATATAGCAAGCTATTCACAAATACAAATGATTGCTCTTATTAAAGATGTCTGACATGTGAGTAGTTAATAGTTTCAACAGTTAAAAAGTGACCTGGGAAGTTCCTCAGCATGATATTATTTTTAATTTTCTGAAGCATAAATCTGAATCATGCCCTGTGATAAGGAATGAGTCATTTGCCTAGTGGAGAACTCTGGCATCTACATATCAGTACTGCTTTGCTCTCTTTTGCTCATGCAGTAACTCCCATATGGTATGACTACAACATTGTTTCTTCATGAAAATAACTGAAAAAAATAGCCAAATGCCAGTGCTAGAGACAGTAATAAAGAAAATTATTAAGAAACCTAACAACAGAATGAAATAAAGTGTCCTAGTTAAGAAAATTGATGTTTTGGCAATGGTTCTGAACGACTACATGAATATACCCACCATATTCCCATGCAGAGGAAACTTTTGATTGTAAAAATCATTTTCAATGTGAGCATTTCAAATGTTTCTCAATGCATCATTTACAAATGTTAAGGACCTGCTACTGTGTATGATTCACAAGCAAAATCCACAGGTAATAAGAGGATTAAAGTTAAAGAATTAAGGCAAAATAGAACCTGCAGAGTTATGACACTGAGCAGATCCTTGTCTTCAAAAGAGCTCCAAGAGTGAAGAGACTATTTTTATTTTATTCATTTCCATGTTTTCCACCTGCTCCCCCACAAAGACTTCAGACATTTTATAATAAAAGGCATGGAGCTAACAATATCATAGAACAATTGAGACAAGGGGAGAAGAATAATAAAAAAGAGAGGGAAGAATAGTCAGATGGCCTGAATTCTGGTCTAGAGATGTCACTTTCTGTGATTTCACTCAGAAATCAGAGGTAATGCTTAGAGAAGTCCTACTTAGAGCAGAAGGAGTAATGACCACTGAGCTAGATTTCTCCCATTTGCCCCTCCAGATGCCCTCTCCATCCTCTTCACCCTGCCCCTGCACCATGCTCGGAGAAGTTGACCTGATGGTCCATGTCCACAGGTTCCCCTGTCCTCTGGTTTCTGGTATGGTTCAGCCAGAGGTATGCTCTGACAGAAGATCAGAGAAAGTGGAAAGATTGAGATCACAGTATTTATTCTTCAGTTTCTCCCTGTGAAGTAATCTTGAATTGCCTGCATCCCTAGACCCAAGATTACCACTCCACCCAGAATGGCCTATTCTATATGACTCTCTCTTTACAGATTCTCTAATCATTTCTCTTCCTTTAGAGTCTAAGATAAGGGTACTACATTTAGCAAAGACAAATATAGGTATATTTGAATTTCAGACAAACAATGAACTTTTCAATATAAGCATACCCTATGAAATATTTTTGTGTCATATTTATATTAAGAGATTAGTCGCTGCTTATCTGAAATTCAGATTTAACAGGGCATCCTGTATTTATCTGGCAATTCTATCCTAAAGGAAACATCAGCTGCTAACCCTGGGTTTCTGTTGGTTTCCCTGCATCCAGCCCACACCTTTGGAATGAATCCTTTTGTCTAAAGCCATCCTTGAATTATTCTGACGTGAGTGTGCCATCTGTTTTCCCTCAGGATCCTGATACACTTATCACACCTCTTCATTTTTCCCTATCAAGGTCATTTCTTCTCAACTGCCTCTCAGATTTTCACAAGTGTTCTATAGCAGACAACCCAATAAGACTTAAAGGAGATCCTTACGCTTCAGAAAAGAGATGATACAGAGGTAGCAATGCTGACATCTTAGTATGCAACTTTAAAAGCCCAATTTAGATCCTTGTATCAATGTATCTTAGTTTGGCTTTCCCTGAAAGTAGAGTCTGAGATAAAGGCTTGCTTGTAGGTGGTTTATTTCTAAATGTGACCTCAGGAATTAGGAGTCCAAGGCAGGGCAAATGAAATGGTGAGAAAAGTGAAAAGGCAGGGTGTGGAGGGGAAGCCATTGAGAAAGTGTTATTGAATAGGCAATTGGTATGTGTTCCTATTGAGACTTTCCAAAGATTCTCAAGAATATGAACTCAGATCATCTATCCAGGAACTCAAAGAAGGAAGTATTTATCAATGGCCCCTGCCTGCCAGTGGCTTCATCACACAATACATTCCAGGTTAAACATATGAGAGTGCAAATCCATTTCCTGCAACATCAGAGAGGTCTCAAGGCAGAAAAATGAGAAATACTTGGCACGCACCTGAAGTGCAGTACAGTGTGGTACTGTCCAGTTGCAACTCTATAAAGATGATCAATACCTCCACAGCACTGGTTGGAGCCAAGAGGATTTTGAAGGGGTGACCAAGATGTCTCCCATGGCCAATGGAAGACCAACCTACTTCTGCATGAGGTAAGGTAGTTTACCCAGTCAAGTGCCAAGACATTAATGAAGACACTCAGAACCTATTTCAGTTGAAGAAACATGTCCTTCCTAAGATGAGATCTCTGAAGAAATTGCCACAGTTGGCAGTAACTGGAAGGCAGACACTGTTAATTACAGAATGTGCTTCGATGGAATTAGTTGAGAAGAGTCAAACTGAGTTATTCCTTGAGAGCACTATATGTCTATTGTGAATGATTATGAGAGGCCATGTCTGGAACCACCCACGAGAAGTCTTTAAGTGGACATGCATGGGAAATGCAGCTGCAGTTAAGGGACAGTTACTCTGACTCAGGCACAACAAGAATTTCAAGCCCCAGAATCTCTGTTAGTCCTGAGTGACAGAATTATTACTTTGTATGGTGAATTAAGTGGTTTTGGGGTGGAAACATGTCAGAATCTATGCTTCTCTGCCCTGGTGGGCATCTTACTCCACCCACACAGCCAAGAACACCAACGTCGGTTATGTTTCCATGGTAAGCATGGAAGAATCATAGCCAATTATCTCTTTCTTTCCTTTGCCTTGGTAAAAACACTTATAAAAAAGAAGACTTGAACTCAATCTAAGCTATTATTCTTGCTCATCTTTGAACCCAAACCACAAGCCATGGTCTGGTGTAATAAAAAGGCATAGGACTAACTAGGTAGGCAGAAAATTCAATGGTTAGATGTGGGTGTAATTAGAGATTATTACCAATATAATGTAATTTATTTATAAATCACACTGTAATTCATAGGTTTGTCCAGTGGCTTGTCTCATTCTAGTCTCATTTACTTGTGAGAGTCACAGCAGAAAACTCGCTTACCCTAGCTTAGGATATAACTATTCCTCACATAGTGAGCCAGAACTTGGCTTCTAATCATACACTGTGTAAGCTGTAAATTAATTCAGATTATTATCATCATGGGTATAATTCAATGTTTTTACTTTGTGGCAAACTAAGAAATGTGAGTAGTATTTTCAGCATTTTTCTTCTCCATGTGAAATGTACTAGCATGAAATACAGCCACAATCATTTAAAACTGATCCTCTGCTCCTGATAGTTTAGCATTTCAAACATTATTTTTACCTAGACACACAAAAAATTCTTGAAAAGTGAATAAAATTAACCCTTTAAATTAAAAAAAAGTGGGAGCATGGAGGACTGGGGCTTTAAAATATAAAGCAATGATTCTTTCCCACTTCTTATCACATGCTTTCAGCATTCAGAGAAGTTGGGAAATGTGTAAGCCATCAACCCACATGACCTCAAATATTTGGGAAAAACTAAGTCCCTGCTCTATCTTATACTCTGCTCCAGATCATACAAGCTTTTGACCTATCAATAGAATTATGCTTAAAGCAGTTTTGCTTCAACCATTGTAGTTAAATGACAAGACTGCAATGGTTAAGACTGCATTTCATCTGCAGAAAATTTTAGTTTGATCTCACCTTGCTTTTTCACCAATATGTCAGCAATAGATTGCTCCTCCAAAACTACACAGACTGCAAAGTGTTTCAATAAATCATGAGTGGGGGCACCTGCATGGTCTAAGGGCTGAGCATACCTTTGAGCAAGATTGGTAGTTCATATTATTTCAAGGCATCCCAGACATCATACTTCCTCCAAATGCTCTCGGATCATATATACCTTGGTAAGCAATCATAAAGGTAAAATATTAAGATTATTTGCCCTTCTATGATCTGTGCTTCTGTATTCTTTCATAAGCCTAGAACTGTGCAATAACACAAATGGCAGAAAAAATTACCAAACTGAAGACTGTGATAAAATGGGAGAGAGGGAATTGAGTTGTGAGTAAATTACCATCAGATAGACTGGTGCTATAGTAAAAGATGTTTTGACTCATTAATAATTGATGTAACTTGATAAGTGCTGAAAGGAATGTAAGAGATTGATGATGCCTTTATTTATGCCCACTAAGAACAGTGTTGAGCCGAGAAGTAACACCTGACTTTCTCCATCAAAGTGTCTGGCTCCCAGGGACCCAATGAGTCATTAGCATAAGAGGTGAAGGCTGTAGCCATGTTCTTTTATTCCTTCTGCATGGAAACCAAGAAAGGAGTTAAAGGGTTGAAGGACTGGAAGACCATGAAGAAGCTGGCACATAGGAATTCCCTTGTGACTTCTGGCCTCGGCTACAACATGTACAGAGTTTGAAAGTCATCATTACAGTTCTTATGACAAAAAATTGTACAAATTAAAAATTGGTAGTTTTTCTTGGACTTACTAGGGAACTTACTACTAGGGAACTTAGATTGTAGGGCAAACTGCCACTCTGAAATCTGAAAAGATGGGGACATCCAGAGAAATACGGCCAAGACCTGCTAAATTAGCCAAGAACAGAAGCTGTTGGAACAATAAATTGGTAGGAACACTTACATGATAATTTTGATAAATTGCTAGAGGCTAAGGGTGGAGTAATGTGAGAGTGAGAAATTCCTGGGGGTCATAGTCTTAGAGCAGCCCCCACACCTGCATGCAATTTCCTTCCAGGAATCCCACCAAGTTCTCAGGATGAAGATCTGAGAAAGATGCCCTCTAGGCTTTGGGAAAAGGGAAGAGCCTGCTCTATAACAAGGCCTGCTCTCTAAGGCAGTGGTCCCTAACCTTTTTGACACCAAGAAGGAGTGCTCGTATGAGAATCTAATGCCTGATGATCTGAGGTGAAGCTGAGGTGGAGATGCTAGCACTGGGGAGCAGCTGCAAATACTGATGAAGCTTCACTCAGTCACTCACCACTCACCTCCTGCTGTGCAGCCTGGTTCCTAACAGACAACACACTGACTGGTATTGGTCCATGGCCTAGAGGTTCAGGACCCCTGCTCTAAGGGAAAAGATTGCCAGTGTCTTTTCTCAACTTGGGGGTGGGGGAAGGCATTTCTCCCATTTCAGCCCCCTCTAGCCTTCCTGTCTTGTTTAAAGGAGGGAAATAAAAATTTAGCAAGGATCAGAGCTTCAAGCAAATAGATTGGAAAGGAGTAGGATGCAGGGAAATAAAAGCTAAACCTCTGGAGAAACATTTGAAACACAGGCCCACTAAAAGACTAAGATTTAATTAGAAGATTATAGAACACTCCCTCTACAGGTCTTAGGGAATCTCAGAGTATATGCTCCTAGAGTAGCCTTCTAGTCTCATAGATCATGAGATCTATGATCACATCAGCAGATGCTGGCCAAATTCCTGTATCCAGTTTTGGAGCAGGTTGATAACTGGTCTTATGAGTTAACAAAATACCACAATCCTGTGGAATCTACTCTCATGTGGTTCTGTAGGAGGACCTGACACCCAGACTATACCATTGCAATAAGTCATGATGGACAGAAAGAGAAAACAGAGCTATGTCTGAAAATCTTGCTCACTTTCAGTCTCCTGTAAGTGGGCCTGGGTTCCCTGGTACAAAACGTTTCAGGCACAAAGTTATTGTCTGTCCTATGGCACTGGTAGAGTTTTCATGATATTAGTGAGCTTGCTTAGGTGAGTAACTAAAGAACCTTCTTCCTCTCCTTGTCCATAGCTCACCATTAATCTCAGGAGAAGCCTGTAAAATCAACAAGTCATTGACCATATCAATGACACAACTGGTGGTCTAGACTACAGACTTCAGCAGTCCAAGCTGGTTCAGCATGAGGTTCTAGAGTTCTTTCTAGAGCTGTGTGAGCAAGATGCTATTGATTCACCACAAGTCACTTGGAAATGTGCATTATGCAGGTAGAGCAGCTGTCCAACTTGATGTCTTAAGTGCAACACTAAACGGTAATCTTGGTACTCCCAGCATGGAGAAAGTGCTATTAAGATGCTTCATAAAACCTTCAGAAAGGGCTTCCTAGGCTTCATATGCAGGACACTCATTTCTACTAGTCAGGATCCTCTCAAGCAACAGAAACTCAACTCAAACTAGCTCAAAGGAAAAGGGAAATTTATTGGCTTATGCAACTAGGAAATTGGGGGTAAAACTTGTTTCAGGAATGACTAGGACCTAAATGCAGTCATTAAGTCTAGGTCTGTATGTCTCTTGTTATTTCTCTTTCTCCCTTTTTGTCCCTCTCTCTCTTGCTCCTGCTTCTCTAAGTAGATATTCTCCGTTAATTTGGTGATGAAAGTAGCCACAGTAACCCCAGTCCTAGAACATTCTGGCACCAAAACCCAATAGAAAAAGCAAGTTAATTTTTCCCAGAGTCCATATAATAATCTCAAGAAGATTCTAATTGGCTTGTTTGGTCAAGTGCCTTTTCTTTGGACCAATCACTATCCCTAGGAGGAGGAATACAACCGCTACCCATCCCTGTGGCCAGAGAGTACTACAACTGATAGCTCCATTAGCACCTCACAGAATAAGAAGGGGCACTTACCCCAAGAAAGGAAGGGAGTTTTTGCTATAAAAAGGGTGAAGACATTCTGGATGATATAAGCAACAGATATTCACTGTATTCTACTCCTTGATTTTCCAGTATGTATATTTAATCTTTATTGAATACATGTAATTCCAAAAGTGTCCCCACCTAACTAAGAGTTTGATTACTTTTCCAAAACCACGTCTTCATCTAGCATCTCTGGATCATGCACATTACCTTGACTAGGTCCAGACAAATCTTCTCACAACAGTAGAACCTAGGGCAAAACGATAAAGTTAACCATCCACAACACACCAAATATAAAACAGAACAACAGCAATGAAAACTCCCATTTGGTAAATATAGAAGAAAAAATACAAATACCATATTTCATACTTTGCTGGACAGAAATCATAAGAATTTATGTCCCTACGGCCATGGATTTCTATGGGAAGCCCATCCCATCTCTTTTCCTGCTTACAAAAAGGCTTTCCCTTGGCCATTGAACTCCAAGTCGCTCTTTGAAGTGAGAGTAGAGGGATATTCTGGGGTCTCATTAGCAGCCCAGTTCCCAAGGCAGGTTACGGGAGCCTGGGAATTGCCTTAGGAGTTGAACATCACAGATCTTTTTCTTGATCTTAGGTTTCTCAGATAGGCTAACTCTTTAAAACTCTAGTGAACTATTAATGGAATCAATTCTAGAGAAACTCTTTTAGCTCAGTACCAGTGCCAGAAATCTTGGCCAGTAACAATTTGTAAATCTGAATTCTGACTTTCAGTTTCTGTCTCTTAGCAACAAGCCTTGGTCCTCAGCCTATGTTTCTAGCTCTCTTTTTTATGTGTCCATCTTGGTGTCTGCTGTAGGACTATATGAGACAATAAATTTGGGTGGTGAGGCAGAGCTAATCTATCCCTGGCCCCCAGGCCATATTCCTTTGGGGACAGGGGCAATTATTACTTTCATTTAGCAGGAGTGACACAGAGAAGGTAGTATTTAGGAAAGATTTCAGTATTCTCTGGCCTTTCTCTGACTTAAGCATAATTTCCTGTCTTCCTATGTACTAAATTGAGAATGGAAAAGGTATTTCGGCATTTGCAATGCCACAAATACATGATTATCTGACCCTTAATGGTCTTGGCTTTTTGACTGTCAACAGAAATGTGCTATTCTTTTTCTGCTCTCAAACCACAAACCTGTTCCTTTCTTTCAGAGCAATAGTGAAGGCTACAAAAACAGCCAAAGCCCTCCATCATTCTGATATTTCTCTAACAAATTCTCCGAGGCTCCAGGTTTAGTAGGTTCTTAGTTTGAGCCCTAAAATCCCAAAGGCAATAATGAGTCAGCTGCTCTACTAGAGCAGAGCAAAGCTTTGACCTTCCCAGCGTGGCATGAAAGACTCAGCACAGTCCCCTACTTCATTTCAACTCAGGTACGTAATTCCATTCTGTGGGGACTGTCATTGGCAAGGCCCTACTTCTAGATACTAACTTGGCCAAATCATCTTTGCTTGCATATGGCAGTAATCTAAAACAGAGAATTAATAAACTCACATCAATGAAACTCCTGCCACAATCAGATCTGTGGAATACTGAGATTCTCAGGTCTCCACTCCTCAGCTCTCTTCTCTCTAGGAGTTGGTCCCATTCTCTCCTGGAAGATAACCTCCCCCTGTGTGGTAAGGTGAAGACCCTTGACAACCCCAGACACACAGTATCCTGGAGCAGATATCTCAGCAGAATGACAATTGTCTTTCTCACATAATCCAGTTATCGGCCCTATAAAAGGTCACTGATTGACCCTGATTGACCATATCCCTCAACCCATGAACTCATTCCTGTTTCTAGGTGAATGTTTACAATAAAGTGGCTGTCCTGAGTCGTATACACTCCCCAGGGCTAGGGATTTGGTGAAATGATAGGGGTTTTTCACCAGCAGTTCCCCATTACCACGGTGTCCCTGAAGACACAGTAGATCCCGTTGCTAGAATAAGCAGCAAGGGGACACAGGGAGGGCAAAAAGGCACTAACTCTACTACACTGACTCCCCTGCATCCCTGAGGCTGAGATTCCTAAACGCACACTTGCACTAACTTGATGGAGAATCTGAGACTTAGGAACCACAAAGCATATCGGTTCATTTTTTTTAAACCTATCAAAAGAAAAAATGGCTGTTACTCATAATTGTGTCTGATTCAGATACTTAACTTGGGAAGGCTGCAGGGAGAATGATGCCTTGGGCCAGCGAAACAGGACCTGAGAGTGTCTGGACATACCTCCACCACAGCCTCATGTACCTCTCAGAGGTGGCCTTTTCTCTTTGTACCATAGTGGCTAAACACAGGGACTACATGTTGATGCTTGTATCCCCTAGATCACTTTTGGAGTGCTCCTAGAACTATGACATCTGGTTGTGTTTAAGGGGCCAGAGTTAAGGGGCCTGTACCAGATTAGAGTTTCTATGGGCAGGATTGGATTGAGCAGAATCTCACACTGAAAACAGTATAACCAGAGGGATAGGTTTTGTTATAGCAAAAGGCACTAACCACCAGATTCAGGAAGGAATTGGGAGGTGATTAGAGATGAGTCAGGACACTGGTTCAGGACTAAGAATGTGAATGACACCAAAGCCTTGAGACCTGCTTTCATGAGGTTCCTGAAAACTCCTGTACAAATTAGACGTGACTAAATTAAATTGGAGGCAAAAGTAGGACAATGGATTGAGCGTTGGAGTCATTTTCTAAGTGCCCAGTTGCTTTACACTGTAAGGTTTTTTATGCATATTTTATAGATTATGATTTTTTCAAGTGAAGAAAATGTATCTTGCACAATAGCCTATGATATTTGTTCCTGAAGGCTATTATATTGCTTATTTTTACATAATTGACATTCTAAATTGTTTTTTGGAGCACAAGGGGGCTTTATAGAGCACTTAATCCAGTGGTTTTTACACTAGTTTGTTTTTTATTTGTTTGTTTTTGGTCACTAAAACACTTTTTGTTCTGCAAACAAAATATCACAATAAACTTCAATCTGTAAGATAGTGTCATTCATTCAACAAATATCTATGTTCCAGATACTGGTATAAGCACTGAAAAAGGTCAAGAATCAAACCTCATCCCCAGTGGAGACTGGAGGGTCCCAGGACCTCCTCCAGCTTTCTCTGCAGAGTTTATTACTTCTACAGTATCTTTGAGTTTTCTCTAGGCTCTGTCCTCTGTTTGTAAATCCCTATCTAGGCTCACTCCCTCATTCAGAACAAGACACTGAGGCCAGAGGGCAAATCACTCAGATAGCATTTTAAGACGTAAGTATCAGAAAGTTTAATTATATCCATTATTCCTCTTTGTTTAGATTAGAAAGAACATCACAAGTTGCCCATTTTTCACCTTTGTTTTTAAAAAAAAAAAAGTTCCTCCTACATCTACCTTTATAATTCTTTTGCATCAAGTGGAGGAACACAATCTATTTTTTATCTTTTTTGATACTCCTTTTTTACTGTCATTTTGCTTCGTGAAGGAAAACTGTGTGGGAGGATGAGAGTAGAGTTAAATTGGCAGAATTATGAAAGCAAATAATGATCCCTGTGGTGTAGCACAGACTTGGGGTGGAAGAGTAGGAGGTGCAGAAATGTGATTATGATGAAATTACCAGGAAAGAAAAGCTAAAAGTTAAAGTTCAAGAGAAGAGAAGAAGAAAAAACCACTCATCGAGGATTCTATGTGGATCACCAGAGCGTCAGGAATGAAAAAGTGCTGTTTATGAGACATAAGTTGTAGAGGCCATGGAATGACTGAAAGAAATTTATGTAATAAAGACATTGCCAAAAGAAAGAAATTTTTCTTCATGGACAGTCTCTTGTCTTTCCATCTTTGTACTCAAAGAACCACAATTGCTGATCAAACTTGAAACTAATCCATGATACTGAAATGGAAGATGATGTAATTGGAAATACCTTAACTGAGCACCTACCACATAAATCAGGTACTGTGACACACACTGAGGGTTTAAAAGACTAAGAGTTACAGGCCTGCCTCCCAGGAGCTCTCTATCTTAAGAGGTAGAAAAGACCCATAAGCAAACGAATATAACTGGTTCATTCGTTGACCACTATGTGTTCAGTGCTTACTCTGAGCCAACTGGAAATACAGGCCAGCAACAACAGAAACATTTCTTCAACTTTTGGCACACATGGTACATGGGAGAGACAGCCAATCAGACACCAATATTTATAGAATCACCTCTGTTACAGGCTATGAAGGTGAGGCCCATGAAGCTATGAGAACTGAAATGGGGCATTTTATCAAGTCAAAGAACTCAGGGAAGGCTCTCCCCAGTTGATATCTGTAAGAAGACTAGCAATTGACAGGCAAAGAGAGGAGACTTCTAAGCAGAAGAAATAACTCCACCAAGGTCAGGAAACAATGTGATGGAGAGCACTGAGTGCAAAATTAATGAGATGGGATGGGACCTTGAAAGTCACACAAAAGGGATTTGTCTTTGTCCTATGGGTAATGGGGAGCCATTAATGCTTTTTAAAAGTTCTATGTAAAAAGAGCTATGGGCACAGAGATGTTGTAATTAATTCTTCCTGAGGGGTGAGAAAGTCTGAAAAAGCTGAGGAAATGTAACATGTGGGCTGGGCCCTTACAGATGAGTAGGCATTTTTCTAGGTGCTAACATTGGATAAAGTCATCCCAGATAATTTCAATGGCATGAGAAAAGGAAAAGAGGGAAATGGAAATTGACTGTGTTTGGGAGACAGGACACATGATATGCTGGTTGTGTTAACAACTGGTGATAGGGATGGGGCTCAGGGTTGCTGAAGGAAGAGTTTTTTTTATACCTGCCAAGAATTATCTTCTCTCCCACCTCTTTGTAACCAAATAGACAGGATTGACTCTACCATTAGAAAGGAGGTGTTTGCACATTGAGAATCTGGCTCTGGCTATGGGCAGGGGGGTCCTCAAAATATCAAGCTCTCAGCAAGCTGCATTCTCATTTCTGTACTTCATAGTTATTCACTCAGACCTGTGTCTTGATCTCAATATTTAGTTGCCCAGCTAGGGTTCTCTTCATCCTATGTAATATGGACCCTGCCATCTTACATTTTCAAGTTTCCCATTTTGGATTTTTATTCTCCAGCTTTACTTCCCAAGTTCCTTGCCTGTCATTTTCTCACTTCCAAGTCTGACCTTTTTAAACTCTTGGGACCATAGCAGACTATGGAACCCTCCACTACTCTCCCAGCCAATTTGATTCTTTCTAGCCAATTTTTCCCTTTTGCCATCAAGGACCCTGCCAAATTAGTGCCATGCTTGAACCCACCTAAAATAAGGGCCACTGCTTATTCTAACTACTTCCAAGGACCCCACCATTACCCCATCCTGTGCTACATTTACCCAGAGTTGTCACCACACACCAGTGCCCCTGGCATCCAGTTAATGACTAAATCAAACAAACAGAAAGCTGATGATGACATACATTTCTCTGCATCAGCTTCATAGTTCTGGGAAACTGAGTGGAGTTGAATACTTTCTTTTTCAAATAAAACGGGGCCTTGTCAGGGTTTCATGAGATAATGTAAGTAACATGCTTAACCCAGTGGCTCACACATGGCAAGTGCTCATTGTAGGACTGCTACTATTAAATATTTTGATAATAAAAAAATACATTTGTGTTATTTTTCATATTTTCCTGGGATTAGGTTGTGTGGCAACTGGCTAATAAGTAACTTATGTAAATAACTTTTAGAGGTTGACAAACAAGGTAAATGACTTAGATCGTAGGTCAGCAAACTTTTCCAGTAAAGGACCAGACAGTATTTTAGGCTTTGCAGGCAACATGCTCTCACACAACTACTCAACACAGTCTTTGTAGAATAAAATCAGTTAAAGGAAATAGTAAACAAATGGATGTAGCTGTATTCCAGTGAAACATTATTTACAGAAACAGGTCACAGAAACAGGTCATAGGCCACTGGGCCAGAGTTTGCTGACCTCTGATGCATATAGTTGCCTGTGATGCAATATTGACTAATGAATTAATTAGTTTATTAATTTAACAAATAGTTATTGACAGCTACTATGCTGAGTGCTGAGCATATAATGGTAAGACATAGAGATATAGAGATATAGTGTCTGCTCCATAGATGACAATTAAATGGAAGAGATGGACATTAATCAAATAAGCACACATATAAACATAATGTTACAAATGCCATTAGAACTATGAAGAAAAGATATACAATGCTATTAGACTATTTGACAAAGGCATTTGTTTGTTTACTCGTGTGCTTTGTGGGGGGTGGTTAGAGAAATTTCCCTAAAGAAATGTTGGTTGAGTTAAGACCTGAAGGATGGGAATAAATTAACTAGACTGAAGAAGATGTGGAAGCGTATCCCAAGCAAAGGAAAGCCTGTGAGGGAAAGTAACTTGAAATATCCAAAGAATTAAGAGGAGTATGGCCAGAGTACAGGTAACATAGGGATACATGGATTAAGAAATACCTGAGGAGGCTTGATGAGGATTATGGTCTTTAGCCTGAAAATGAAGGCAAGCCAATAATCAGCTTTAAAGCATAATCAGATTTGCATATTAAAAGATATATATCCTTTTAGCTAAGGTGTTGAAAATGGAGTGCAAGGGACACACAACATTCAATGAGAGAAGTTCCCAGCACTGGCTAGATCATTCTTTTGAAAGAGAGAGAATGGGTAGTTTGATGATTTGCAAGTAAAATTGCTTTTCTGCATCATGGAAAAGTCATTTATACTCTTTCTGGTCTACGGAAAATGAAGAAAAAAATGAGTATTTGTATTTGATCACAGCCAACCTTTTATCTTTTTAGTGTTTCTATTTCAGCAGCACAATGCAGATGAATTTGCATAAAAGTTTACTTACACACAGTTCTGGTGACCTACTGACTCAACTTGTTTTTCAACTTGACTTATTTTCCACACATGAAACATTTTGGCTCAGATAGCAGACAGGTTGTAATAAAACATCTCTCTTGTTTGAACTAAAATACTATTATTCAAAACTATCTGGAAGTAAATCAAGCATTTTTAAGATTAAAAATTGATCATCAAACTGTTGGTTTTGTTACCAATAAAATGAGATTTAAAATAAATTGGTTAGAGACCTTAAATTATCCATGTTCTTTCTAATGCTACCAAAAACTTATAAGGTCTAGTTCTAAACTGGTAGTGGTTCCTCCTCCATGGGACATTTGACAATATCTGGAGATATTTTTGACTATCAAAGATTGGAAGAAAAGGTTGCTACTGGCATCTAATGTGGAGAGGCCAGGGATGCCGCTAAACATCTTACAATAAAATGAACAGACCTCTCTCCAACAGAGTTATCCAAACAAACTGTTAATTAATAGTGTTAATAGGCTGGAGAACCATGATCTAGAATAATGTTAATATGCCAACTCCCTTCAGGTCTGCTCCAGGTCATGCTAAAAAGTCTTCCTTCTTTCTTCCTTCCTTCTTTCTTTCCTTCCCTTCCTCTCTCTTCTCTTCTCTTCTCTTCTCTTCTCTTCTCTTCTCTTCTCTTCTCTTCTCTTCTCTTCTCTTCTCTTCTCTTCTCTTCTCTCCTCTTCTCTTCTCTCTCTCTCTCTCTCTTCCTTTCTCCTTATCTCCTCCTTCTCCTTCTTTGTCATCTTTGCTGACCCACTTAGTTGTGTCTTTAGTATGTCAATCATTATCTTTCTCTCATCTCCATGTATCTATTTCTCTGTCCTCCACCACACAGCCTTTTAAACATGCAGCTTAATCTTATCAATCTCATATTTATACAAAAAAAAATTCAGTGACTTTCCAAGAGGAACTTCAAATGCTTTATTGACCTGTGAGACCCTGCATAACCTCTCCCTGCCCCACCACCACCCACTTTTTCAATTTCATCTTGAGCCGCTTCTCCCTCTCACTCCTGCCACACTGGATTCTCCCAGTTTTGAGTAGGCAATGATCTGATCTGTCTCAAGAGCTCTTCCTTCTGTCTGGAATGGTGTTCCCTTTCTTTACTTGCCTAGCTCCTGCTTATTTAGTCTCAATGCAATCATAATTTCTTAAGGGAATCTTTCCTGATTCCCAGACTAGGTAGATAGCATCAGAACACTCATGAATGTCCTTGAATGCTAGTGCTGGCCTTCTGCACCAGACTATATGGCAAACTATGAGTGGATGTTCAAACAGAACCTGATATTTTAGACTGTTTCAAAAACTTGATCTCTTATTTGTAACATGTCATGGATCTAATTTATTCTCCAAGAAAACACTGGATTTGGGCAAAATTTGCAAGTAACTCTGCCATATCACTATAACATTGCACAACAAGCCACATTTATCTGTTCCAATACCATCAGTCTGTCTGTAACACTAGCCTGGCTGATACTATTAGACATCTTTTATGCCTCATCTTGTGTTCTTCTGGGCCATTCTTTAATCTAGCCATTGTGGAAGCAAGCAGTTGGTAAAACCTTAACTAAGCTGCTTTCAGTCCTGATAAAACCTTAACTCTAGCTTTCAGTCCTAGGCCTGATGTATCATGGGACACCTGGGGAAACCTGCCTGGACTCGTGAATGTGCAACTTAGAAATACAAGAAATTTAGCACCCTATAAGGCAACCCTGGTCAATGGTTGATGAAGCTAGTGTTCTTCTACTAGCCCTATATTCTTCAGCAGACTATTCTGAATACATTCTAAGTCTTCTTCAGAAGATCCTGGCTCGATCAAGCCCTTCACTGCATATAGTGATAGTCAAGTCAATAATGCATCTTTGAATTGGCTTTCCTTCCTTCCCTCTTTACTTAATTTATCATTCATGCTCTCAGGGATCACTTCAAAAATAAACTACCTGCACAAAAACTTTTGTCTTAGGCTCTCAATTTTTGGGGAACTAATATATTACCTCTTTAAAAGTCATATCATTAAATGCCATCGAATGCCTCTGTTAATAAAAATAATGGTAGCTGATAATATTTATTAAGCCAAGTGCTTCATACGAGTTAAATTCTGTGCTAAGTACTTATTCTCCATTATTCCCTAATTTTCACATCAACCTTATATGGTTGGTGCCTCTACTATCCATTCAGATCCATCATCTCCCTTCTCTGCCCTGGGAAGGGAGCCCATATAAGATGCTTCAACTGGTTCCCTTGATCTCTGGCTTCTAGCTGAGTTTGGCCAATTGGAGGCAACAGCAAGATTTGTGAAGGGTGAGCGGGCAGTGAGGTCTCTAGCTCTCTCCCTCCCAGATTATTACAGGCCAACCTCATCATGTCAGGTAACTTTTATGTAGAGCTTGCTTCCAGGGCCCTTGCTCCTGCTACCTCTGGAAATTGTCCCATCACTTGTTGCTTTTTCTGAATTCTGCCTATGCTTCTATAAATAGCCTTTGATTAAATGTTCCTTAATCACTCATTTTGTATGTGCCATCCAGTTTCTGCCAGGGTCCTGCCAGGTAGCCTCTAATTTACCAAAAACTAAGGTTGAGAGTGGTGAAGGAGCTCACACATTTCATCCCAGTATAAAATAACCAAATAATGAGATGAATAGCAGAGGTTTCAACTGTTTTTACAATGGTAGGAAGAACTTCTGATATCCTCCCAAACTTTAAGAAAAGAATCAAATACATTGTTGTTAATATGGGGTCTGTCGGTCACATTTAATTCACCTGTATATTTTGCAAACTTCTGCCTTCCTTAAATGCTGTGTTTTCATTTTATAGGTGTACCATAGGGTATTTTTTTAATGACATATGCAAATTTTATAAAAATATATCATTTTCTATCTTGTTTTGATCATCTCGACACCACGTTTTCCTGTTTCACAAACATTTTAGAGTGTGGTTTGTCCTCAAAGACCATGCCAATAGAGAGGAAATGTATCTGTGAGTTGTCTGAGTTATATATGGCCATTTTTGATGAAGTCTGCAATTCTAACAGCTGTGTCCTAAATTAAGAAGAAGTGGCATTTCTCCAAAGATGAACCAATTCATCAAGAACCCATCTTGCACATAATATAAAACTTTAATAATTCACTGGGGGGTCTGTCCAGGTTGAAACATGCTGTTTAAAGAAATGTAGTCTAATGGCTTTGAAATACAAACAAGAACTTGAACTAGGTAAATAGAATGTGGCCAAGCATAGTTCTTAGGAAATCTGCTTGAATGAATAGCTAAGAAAGATTTATAATTGGTGTATCAATTATTTCTATGGGAGTAGATGTTTTGATGATGCTTGAGGGTACTTAAAAAGTTTGTTCTCATAAGTAATTTAAACATTCCTCTTGAAATACTGTTTGCACTATTAATTTATTTAGCAAATTAATCACAGAATCATAACATTTTAGAGCTGAAAGAGGCCTTAGAGAAAATCCAGTTCAACTTCTTGAAAACAGTTTCTTGGATCATTCTTAGTCCCATGTGTGCAGAACTAGGGCCAGCCCTCCACATACCCACCTCAATCCAGCTCCTGCGGACACACTGGCCTACAGCTGAGGGTCTAACACAACTGGCTCCTTCTTGCCTGTAAAGGGAGATCAAAACATGTCATAAGTGATATTATACAATTTCTCCTCTCACTGATTCCCCAAACAGAGACTTTGTTCTGGTCTACTCTTTCCTACATTTTTTTTTTTTTTTGTCAGAACTCAGTGCCTTCATACCCTATGTGCCATACCTTCCCAGTTTCTTTCACTCTAGAAGGCTCAGAGGGAGACCAGCTTCTCAGTATCTTGCCTTGCCAATCTTCCTCCAAACTGTTAGTCCCTCTCCATCCCTCTGGAATTTCATCTTCTGAAATGACTTTTGCCAGTCATTAATAACAGGGTTCAATACGCATAAGACTTGATCACTCCTTGGTAGCATCTAGAATGGTAAATGACCCTCTTCCATCAAAGTGGCTCCCTCTTGATTCACCCTCAGTACTCTGATCATCCCTTCCTAACCCCTTTTGTTGGCTACCTATTTGTTGCTATCTTCTCATTCTACAGTTTAGTTCATGGAATATTACAATCATACCATAACTTTCTCAACCTTTTAGGCTAGTTACTCTCAAGTGCAAGTCCCTGGCCTAGATTCTTCTCCTGAGCTCCTAATTACCTAATAAACACCTTCTGAAGTTCCACAGGCCCTTTAGACTCAGCTTATACAAAACAGAGCTATCCTTGCCCCAAATGTGCTCTCCATTCATATTTTTCTCTCTGTAAATAACAATATTATTCACATAGGTGCTCAAGCCAGAAATATGGGAGTTTACTAGATCATTCCATCATTGGTTTCCCATTGTTCCCAAGATAAAAATCCAAACTTCTTAGGAAGAGAGCCCTGTGAAATCTGGTCGAGGCCTACTGCAACAGCTTCATCTCTTATAACTCCCTGTCAGCTCTCACATCAGCTCCAGCTAGACTGTTCTTCCCAAAACCCTCAGACAAACATTGGCTCATATTCCAAGAGTCAGTTCAAGAATTATCTCCCCTATAAAACTTTTTCTCACCAATATCCCCCTCTCTTGACAATGGGGTCACTCCCCATGTACCTCCTCCTCCATGACACTTAGCTATGCATAGCCCTAAGATTCCAAACAAGGTTATTGTCATTGAGAATAGGAAGGAAGAAGAAAATCTAAGTTACAAAGAAGAAGCAATAGTGTAGAAAAGATTTAAATTGTCTCAATTAGGGTGACTAAGTAAACAGATTTCAAAATGGGAGATATTCAAACTTTTCTTTTTCTTGTGCTTCTTTGTGAAGGATACTTTCATCTAAATGAAATGACTAGCTCTTTTTATGTAATAACTTCTCTGTGGATTGTTTGTTTTCCTTTGGCTGCTAAATTCTGGAGACCAACATCTGTGTGTGCTACTAATCACAACATATTATTGGGGAATAGAAAGGGGAATGATGTAAATAGGGGAAGAATAAAGATGCATGTTTCCTTATCTGATGTTTTTAATCTTTTAAGGCTAGACAGGAGGAGGGTGGGGGAAGGAACAAGTTAAAAGACAGAAGATGCCAAAAAAATCAGTTAAAAAGGGGGATTCCACAGAACCAACAGCCCAGTAAGGATGAAAGTTGATACACTAAGATAAAGAAAAGGATTTGTTTCTATTCATTTTGTCTAGTTAGAGCTAGGATAGAATTGTCCATACTCTTGTACCCACGCTATCTAGCCAGATATCCAGAAATTAATAATATCTCTAAGTTTTTACAACTTACACCAGTCTTTGCTTTCTTTTTCTCAAATTACCTCCAAGACCTCAAATGACCATGATTACTGAAATCAGAATACCAACAGCAATAACAAAGAAGCATTGATGGGTAGTCCGTCCTCACACTCTACCATATAGACATGTTTATTTTCTATTCTGTCCTTGACTATTTAAATATGCCAAATGTTTTTATTTAACTTATCTGAATTCACATGTAAATATTGGTGAAAGCAGGTCTCTTTCACCTATAGGTACTTAATATATGGTTCCCGGGGTAGGAATAAAAATGTGAGAAAATCTGAAATCTAAGCTGGAGAAGCAAAATCTTAACTATCATGTTTCCCAGATGAAGTCTTTTGTAGATTTCTCTCATTAAGTGGCAGGATGAGTGGTTTACAATTAAATCAACAAAGGCTGGTGGCTTCTTTGTAATTTTACTGAGGAACAAAGAGGCGGCTCCACACATAACTAACATCGTCTGATTGAATTGAGAGTTTCTGAATGATTAAGAAACTAGAATTTGACTCAGTCAGAAACCATGTGGTCTAGAACAGAACACCTTCTAAAGAAAAACAACATAAATTTCCAGATGAAACAAACATGATTTCTGTAACTTTATAATCAAGATGAGGACTCCATTTGTCTTCAATTCTGGATAAAGTCCCTGAACTGAGGCCACTCCAGGACAAGGGGGTAAAAAAGTATTTTCAATGACTTCTTGGAAAGAGAAAAATTATCTATTGAAACTGAGCCTTAAAATTTATTTTAATGATGTCTCCATTTTAGTCAGGTAAATGGTGGTTAGAGGAATGAGTTTTGAATTACCTGTTTTACAAGTTAATATACGTGGTTTTAATTTGTCCTATATTTCCAATGAAAAGAAGAACACAGTTCTCACTGGGGAAAAGATACTAACATTTTATGGAGTCTGCCATGGGCTAGACACTGTGAGAGAAGTTCTTTCATATACATTCTCACCTTTAGGAAAAGTGACAATAATGATAGAATTTTATTGGCAATACCACCATTAACTGAGACCTGCCTAGGTGCCAGTAAGTGCTACATGTTTTACACAGATCATGTCATTTTGAAGGTTTTCAAAATTCATCCATGTTGTAGAATATATCAGTACTTTATTTCTTTTTGTATTAAGATAAAACTAATGCAAATTTGTGAAAGATACTGCTGTGACCATTGAATATTCTCTCCTATGGTAGTCTTGTTAGCTCCTCTGTAAATAATGATTTCCCTACAATCTCTGCAGCTCCTGTGAAGACAACCAATATTGTAAATTTTAGGAGACACATAGCATTATAATCCTCCATTACCTTTATTTTGAACTCTTGGGAATATGGGAACTATTTGTAAATCAAAGGCAAAAGGACCCATAGTTTCAGGCCCATCTCAACTCATGTGTGAAGACAGGCAAGATCAGGAGAAAATGGTTTATTTAAAATCTGATGATCTTTTTATGTTTATCACCATGCTAATTATCAATTTTACCGCTCCAGGATTTAGCATCCCATGAATTCTTCCTTGTGATTCTTTTGTGCCTATTATTTAATCTTAATAGTACAAAAATTTAGGTAAAGTGACCAGAATGAGATTGGGCACACCATTTCTACCTAGTATTTAGATTTGGTCATTAGATAATATAATGAGAGAGAGAAAGACTCACAAGGCTGGGAGTAAACTTTGTCAGCATCTTCTTTTTAAGAGGGCTGCCAAAGTCACACAGCCAGTTATTAGCAGAGCCAAGGTTAGAACTGAGAGAGCAGGATATTTTACTTGGTGAACAAAAGATAACAAAAATGTATTTCAGAATCAACAGACTGAACTGTGAATCCTCACCTGCCACTTAGCTGTGGAACCTTGCATAAGTTACTTAACCTCCCCAACCCATTTCCTCATAGAGGTGTGAATGTTAAATATGATGGCATGTGTGAAGTACCAAACATTGTACTTGTACATAATAAAAAGAAAAAGTTTAAATACTTGATAAGTGTCAATTACCATCCATTCTGGGTCAGAGCTCTTTGTATTGGACTTTGAGAGGTTCTCCCCAGGGAGCTGACCAAAACCCATGGTTCTCCTTTGCTTCCTCCACTTCCAGAACAAGAGGACTGGTTATTTATACCCTGGCTCCCTAGGGTAGTGCCCTTTGGTGAGTTGTGACCTGAGTCCCAGTTGTGACCATTCCAAAACAGAGTAGAGGACTGTGTCCTTGATGGGCTCACAGGGCATCCTTCAGTCTAGAAGGCGTTTAATTTGCATCCTGAAGCCAGCAGTCACCAAATCCCTATTATGGTTGTCCCAATCTAAGAAGCTCTGGTAGACTCCTGGGTAAAAAGTAAGTGTATTCTATCTTCTTTATGATTCCCAAGGGTAAGAATGAACCCAGATGTAGTCTGAATTTCCTCTTAGGCCCTAAACACAATACACTACCAAATGCAATCTGCTACTTATAATCGAGTTATATTACTTAGTCACAGTTTTCCCACTGCAAATTATTGTCTTAATTTTAACTTGCATGCTTACTCCTCAAAATCTAACTGAAAATTTTCCATACTACCCAAATGTCCAAGCTAAAGAAACATATAAGCTCTGTCTTGCAGTAATGTTTGTCCCAAACTTCCTCCTTTTTCATAAGTTATTGGCCCAATGTATTTTTGCATTTTGCTACTTTTTACATTTGTAACTTCCAAGATATGAATCTAATGATTCTGAAATACATTTTCTTCACCTTACAACTTTTCACCTCTCACTGACAGGCCTTTAATCTCCTCAAGGCTGTTCCATAGCCCACCCTCAAAATGGTTCACCTTTTGCTTCAGCCTCTTGGAGGGAAAAAAAAACAAGACACATCCCTTGATAATCATTCAACTTTTGGGGGAATTGAACAAAATTATGTCATTTTATAGATGACCTGATGAAAACTACTTAACATTTCTAAGTTTCAATTTCCTCATATGAAGAGTAGAATTAGTAATAGTACCCATTATATAAAATGGTTTTGAGTAATAAGAGAAATAATGAATATAAAGGGTTTGGTGTAGTATCTAGCACACATAAGTAATGAACTTATGTGTTAGCTATTGTTGTTGTCACTAGACAATAAAGAATACAAAGATATTTAAGACACATATCCCCTCCCTCCAGGAGCTTGTAAGATATAAACATGTAACAAGACAATAGTATTAGAGATATCCAAATAAAATATGAGATGCTATTATTTGTCAGATGTATGAGGGACAGAGTGTTGTGGGCTAGAATATAACCTGGACAGACTTTGGATTGATGGAGAAATAATAAGCTAAGCCTTGACAGATGAAGTGCACTTAGACAGATGGTGAAGAGGGAAGATCATTCTAGGTAAGGGAAACAGTAATAACCAACAGACAGAAATAGAACTATGCAAGTGTTTAGAAGACCATGAGTGACAGGTTAAATGGAGAGTTCATGCCAATGTATATTGGAGCTAGATTAAGACAAGTATTGAGTGTAAATATACACTGTTGGTATGTGATTTTAAGATGCAAAGTTGTGGGAGCTTAATGTGGTGGTGGTATATGGGATTCATTTGGGAGGGAGAGACTACAACAGAAAATGAATACATTGTTAATATTATATAAATTTAAGGTGAATTGCAGAGATTTGGGTGACTCTCTGGAAGTAAAAAGGGAAGCCACATCTGAAAGACACTTAGAGGGAAGAAACGTGTCTCGATTTAACAGGCAAAAACAAGGTGGAGTGGGTGTTATACAAAGAGAAAGGAGGCACAGAAAACTCTAGATTTTAATCCCAGAAGGTAGAGAGAATGGGGCATAGTATCATTAATAAAATATGAAGGTCATTCATTTAGTCAATCATTCATCAACATTAATTCTGCACTCTATGTCAGATCTTGTGCCAGACCGTTGGGGTCCAGATGAACTCAGCAGTCCCTGTCTTTCAGGAAATACCAGTTTAGTCAGAAGGGGAAACTAGCTTGGAGAAGAAAGATTAGTATTTACTCATAAATTGATAGATTTGAAAAAACTTAAATGTCATCCTGAGTACTTCTCACTTTGCCCTAACTGAAACAAACTATAAAAAAATAGAAAACTGATGTCCAGAGAGTAAATTTCACACCTCTACTCATATGTTCGCTCAGAGCTAACTCAGAATTCTTCATCTTTCCTTCTTTCCTTCCTTCCTTTCTTCCTTCCTTCCTTTTTCTTTCTTTCTTCCTTTCTTTCCTTTCTTCTCTTTTCTTTCTTTCTTTTCTTTCTCTTTCTTCTTTCCCTCTCTCTCTCCCTCTTTCCCTCTTTCCCTCTTTCCCTCTCTCTCACTCTCCCTCCTCCCCCTCCCCCTTTATCTTTTTTGAAAGGGAAGTTATTGGTGAAAGGAAGTAGAAAGGTGGGTAATAATCCAGCTTGTGACCTTTATGCTCATGCGATTCCAAAGGAGAATTGGACCTCTATTTATACTTGAGCTTGGCCTGTAGAAGTCAGACCTTTAATGAAGAAGTCTCGATAGGATATTGGGAGTGGGAAGGCAGAGGGATGCATGGGACCTGCTTTTTCAGCTTTACTTTCCCAAAACTTTCCTTTGTTAGGCTCTGGAGAAGACAGGTGTTTGCAGAAGTGGTGTGAGGCTTCTTTAAAGGCCTCTTCTTGAATTCTCACCATAGGCAGATGACACAGTTGGATAAGGGATGCAGGGGAGGACTACAGGTCAGCTGAGAAGGAAAAAGCCAGTTTAGTTGCATCATTGATTGCAAAGCAGTTTGTCTGGGGGGAAAGAAATGCATACTGGTTAATGGCTGAGCCCAGAGGGATAAAAGACCCAAGTAGATTACCTACCTGCTAGTGCCATTTCAGAGAACCAGATCTAACTGTCTTGAACTAGCCTTAAGCCCAGAGTGAGACTCTCTCAGCCAGGGAGAACACAGGCCCCTGCTAGTTTCAAATGTGAATTCAGGAGTTGTGAACTTTGACCTTGGTTCTGCCACTCACTACCTGGGTATGTGGGAACCACCAACCTCATCAGCTGGGCTTCAGTTTACCTTCTATAAAATGATGTCTCAAATACTGATTCCTTCTAATAATTTCTTAGCAGTCCTTGGAAACAGAGAGAAGCCCACAAAGACCTATGATATGACCCCTGAAGTTAGTGCCCTAGGCTAGTCCTATAGAAACAGAAAGGGGAAATAGAATGTCTAACTTTTAATGATAGAATAATATTTCATTGTAGATGTATCACAATTTCTTTATCCATTTATTCATCAGGACGCAGATTATTTCCCCATCTTGGCTGTTGTAAATAATGCTGCAATCAACATGGGGGTGCACATATCTTTTAGAGATAATAATTTTGTTTCCTTCAGATGAATACCCAGAATTGGAATAGCTGTATCATACTGTAGTTTTATTTGTTTTATTTTTAATTTCTTGAGGAACCTCCATACTGTTTTCTGTCAAGGCCACACCAGTTTACATTTCCACCAACAGTGCACAAGAGTTCCCTTTTTCCCACATCCTAGCCAACACTTGTTTTTTTCTTGTCTTTCTGACAATAGGTATACTAACAGGTGTGAGGTGATATCTCATTGTGGTTTGATTTCCATTTCCCCAATATTTAGTGATGTTAAGCATCTATTAAGTACCTGTTGGCCCTTCATATGTCTTCCTTGGAAAAAATGTCTATTCAGTTCCTCTGCCTATTTTTTAATTAGATTTTTTTTCTTTTGAGTTATATGAGTTCTTTATATATTTTGGATATTAATCCTTTACCAGATGTATGATTTGCCAGTATTTTCTCCCATTCCATGACTTGCTTTTTTATTTTGTTGGCGGTTTTCTTTTCCATGCAGAAGCTTTTTAGTTTGGTGTAGTCCCATTTGTTTATGTTTGCTTCTATTTCCTTTGCTTTTGGTGTTAAATAAAAAAAATCATTGCCAAGAACAATTTCAAGGAGCTTATCTCCTATGTTTTCCTCTAGGAGTTTATGATTTCAGGTCTTATGTTCAAGTCTTTAATCCATTTTTAGTTGATTTTTGTGTAGGAGTAAGATAGTGGTTCAGTTTCATTCTTTTGTATGTGGCTGTCAAGTTTTTCTACACTGTTGTTTAAAGAGACTAACTTTTCCCATTATATGGTCTTGTTATATTGTCATAACTTAATTGGCCATTTAACCATAGGTTTATTTCTAGGCTCTCTATTCTATTCCATTGATTTATATCGCTATTTTGAAGCTGGTACCATCCTGTTTTGATTGCTATAGATTTGTAATATAGTTTGAAATTAGGAAGCACGATGCCTCCAACTTTGCTCTTCTTTCTCAAGATTACTTTGGCTATTCTAAATCTTTTGTAGTTCCATATAAATTTTACAATTGTTTGTTCTATTTCTGTGAAAAATGCTATTGGAATCTTGATAAAGATTGTATTGAATTTATAAATTGCTTTGGGTAGTATGAACATTTTAATAATATTAATTTTTCCTAGCAATGAGCACAGAATATCTTTCCATTTATATCTTCTTCAATTTCTTTTATTGATATCTTACTGTTTTCTGTATCTAGGTATTTTACCTTGTTGCTTAAATTTATTTCTAAGTATTTTATTTTTTATGATGCAATTGTAAATGGGATTTTCTTAATTTCTCTTTTTCAACTTTTTTATTAGTGTCTAGAAGTGCAACTGAATTTTATATATTGATTTTGTCTCCTGCAACTTTACTAAATTGATTAATTTATTTAAAAAAATTTTGTGAGTCTATGGTTTTTATATATAATATCATGTCATTTGTGTCTATCAAGATGATTTTTATCCTTTATTTGTTGATATAGTGGACCACATTAATTGATTTATGAATGTAGAATCATCCTAGCATCTCTGGAAAAAATCTCACTTGATCATGATGTATGATCCTTTAGATGTATTATTAAATTTGTTTGCTTATATTTTCTTGAGAAATTTTGTATCTATGTACATCAGGGGTATTGACCTGTAATTTTCTTTCTTATAGTGTCCTTGTGTGGTTTTGGTATTCGAGTAATACTGGTCTTGTAAAATGAGTTTGAAGTGTTCCCTCCTCTTTTATTTTTTGGAAGAGATTGAGAAGGGTTGGCATTAATTCTTCTTTAGGTGTTTGGTAGAATCACCAGTGAAGTCATCTGGTCTTGGACTTTTGTTTGTTGGGAGATTGCTTATTACTGATTTAATCTCCTTACTAGTAACCAGTCTGTTCAAATTTCTTCATGAATCAGGCTTGGTAGGTTGTGTATTTCTAGGAATTTATACATTTCTTCTGCTTTGTCAAAAACATTTTTCATAGTAGTTTCTTATGATTCTCTGTATTTCTGTGATATCAGTTATAGTGTCTTCTCTCATTTGTGATTTTATTTATTTGAGTCTTCTCTCTCTTTTTCTGTTGCATCTAGCTAAAGATTTGTTTATTTTATCTTTCAAAAAACCTCTTAATTTCTTTGATTTTTTAAATTTACTTTATATTTTATTTATTTCCACTTTGTGGTTCTTCTTTTCCTAGTTCTTTGAGGTTTTGATTTAGGTTATTTATTTGTGATCTTTTTTTTTTCTTTTTCTTTTTTATCACTATAAAATTCCCTTTTAGAACTACTTTTGCTGCATTCCTTGTTTTGTTTTGCTTTGTTTTCCATTTTTATTTGCCTCAAGATATTTATGGGTTTCTCTTTAGATTTTTTTTTTCACCTATTGGTTGTTTAGTAGCATTTTGTTTAATCTTCATATATTCATGCATTTTCCAGTTTTCTCCTTGTAATTGTTGTCTAGTTTCATACCATTATGGTTAGAAAAGGTGCTTGATATAATTCCAACCTTTTAAAATTTATTGAAACTTGTTTTGTGGCCTAACAGTCCAGAGAATGTTCCACATGTACTTGAAAAAAATGTGTATTCTGCTGCTTTTGGATGGAATGTTCTGTGTCTTTTAAATCCATCTGCTCTAATGTGTTATTTAGGTCCAATGTTTCCTTACTGATTTTCTGTCTGGATGGTCCATCCACAGATAAAAGTTGCATGTTGAAGTCTACTATTATCATGTTACTATTTATTTCTCCCTCGAGGTCAATTAGTATTTACTTTATATATTTAGGTGCTCCTATGTTGGGTACATAAATGTTTACAAATTTTATAGCCTCTTGGTGGATAGCCCCAAATTCTTTATGTCATACCATGCCACCATCATTGTTAGGGCCATATGTTTGACACTCAGTCCTGCATTGCCTTGTGACATCATTCACAAGGTATCAAGCAATGGAATGAAAGCGCATGGCAAACTGTGAGGCAAGATAAACAATTGTTAACTAACTTCTGATGCTGATGAAGTTTTGTTCCCAAAATATTCTAAGTCACTTCTAAGGGCCATGTATTCAATGTCTGTAGGAATGAGGACATCATCCATTACCTATATGAAAGCCTGCTTCTCCTGTCTTTTTCACTGGCTATATCCAAACTTTCTTAAAGTCATATCACTCTGATTCTTCAATGCTATTCAGACTGGTTATTTCATTTATACTACTTGCATTATTACTTGAGTCCAAGCTCTAACTGCAGTTAACTTCTAAATTTTTGCTTCTCTCACTCCAACCCACATTTTTCACTCTGCCATCACTGAACCAAACATGTTGTTTCTCTTCTTAAAAAAATTTAATGTTTCTTCATTGACTGCAGGATAAGGTCCAATTGCCTTAGAATTCCTAAAACTTATTTTTCTTCTAGTAGTTCCTTGCCATTCCTTTTCAGTTACTCTGTGTACACACACACACACACACACACACACACACACACACACTACCTACCATTATCTGAGCACCTCAAGATTTTTATCTTCCTATGCTTTTGTACATACTGTACATTCTACCTCTGTTTCTCCTTTTCACTACCTGAACTCCATCTTTCAATGCCCATCTCAAAATTCACCTTTCCTGATTATAGACTTTTATTAATTTTATTTATTTACAACACAGACCATGACAAAAAAAAAAGAAGATACATTATATACAGAGATACAGGCTACATAGAAAAGTGAAATGTATTCTAAGATTTAGCAAATGATAGGAAAACAAGATGAAGACAAGAGTGATCTTAGGCCCCAAAATGCTTCTCAAAAAATTCTATGAATTTTCTAGCCCTTAATAGTTATTCACCTAAATTTCTGAGGCTCTTATGTGTTTAAGTATCTTACTTTTTCCCTAGACTATGAATCAATGAGGACAAACAATTTATCTCAATCATTTCTATACCTCCAGCCAAATAATGTCTAGCACTTGTTAAGCACTAAATAAATTATTATTGGATGAATGAGTAATGAGTGTTTCAATAGATATCATACTCATCTTTATACCCCTTCCCAGTATTGAGTAATGTATATATAATATATAAAGTGATGAAGAAAGGCTCAGAGAAAAATATTCAAGTATTAAGAAACATAGTCATCTTCTCTGGGGAAAATATATTAACCTTCAGGAATATGTTGAACATCAAGAAAAAAAAAGAAGAAAAGAGATGGAATAAAAGCTGGTGAAAGAAAGAAAAGAGAGCATCACATAGGAAGGAGCGGTAAAGAGGTTGGGAAGACAGGAAGAACAATAAGCCAATAGCTGTGAATGCTGAAGAGATTCAAGCTCTTCTTGAGTCTAATATGTTTTGTGTTTCCTGTGTCCTCCTTATAGTATATGCTAAATATACATTGTTAAGTCAGAAGTTGAGCAGAGAAACTTTAAAACCCTGAGTCCTAAGCACAGCAGGAAGATTTCTTTGTCCAGATTTAGTTGGGGCCTTCATGTGAAAACATCTTCATATTATTTGCTATGTGTATATTTCCATCACCTTTACTCCATTTCTGGTTGCCTCTCCCTTTAGACTCTGGAGCTCTCAGAAGCAATGCTTTTATCTGTATTTATTTACCCTGGTTGTTGACTTTTTGGAGAATAGGTATTTCTTCTAGATCCCATTTAATTTACGCATCTACCTAGGCACTCCTAACTTACTTGTGCTTCAAGATGCAAACTATGGGTCTGCCTGTGCAATCTTGGGTAGTCTCATCTTTGTTAACTGTACATACGCCAACCTGCATAGTTATATGGTTTAGCAGCTCTTATCTCCTTCCTCATCTCCAGCCCCAGCTTCTCTTGGATCTAACAGACTCAGTGATTAAAACGCTCTTTGTTTCTTGGACTAAGTGTTTAAATTTACTCAAATGGAAAACGATGTATCTTTGTTTTTTTTCCTCAATGTAGCTTAACTTAAAATTCTTAAAAGACTGACAGCTGGTGACAAAAGACAATAATTACATTGAAATACTCTATAAAATCTCTACCATGTTGTGTGAGAAATTTCATCCAAATGTTTCTGATTTTGAAATTGCTCACTTGTAATTGCCATTTAAGTCCAGGAAGCATTTCAACTCCATTTATAACATTTTAAAAGTTTTCTTTTCCTTTGAAATCACATAAAAGAAGCTTGTATCACATATATTTTTATTCTACAAACTAAGAATTATGCGGTTGCTAATTCAAATATATTCCCCACATTGGATTGTCACAAATAAAACTGTTTGTTGTTTGCGAAGTCATTTCTTTATATTCTCACAGGGGCAATCCCTTTCTCTCCATCTAACTTTTAACAGGGAGAAGAAGAAAAAACAGAAAAGGCACAATATAAAAATAATAAAAATGGGAAAATGGGGACTCCCAAATCGAAGTAAAATCTAAACAGACTACCTCTTTTCTAATCAAATTGTCAAAGGGTGAAAGATGAGGGTAGAAACTATTACATAGTGACTTTGGGAACTTCAGAAGTTTCCTAGAAATTAGGGAAGTAAATTGCAAAATGCCTGACTGCAGTTTTAAGTAAACAAAAAAAAAATTAAAAATTAAGTACAAGTTTATCTTGTAAGTGTAATTTATGGTACTTTTGCATACAAGGATTGTTCCCTTAAACAACTGAGGAAAAGAAAGAGCTGAAGTACAAGTTTTCATCAGTGAAATAAAACAACACAGATTCTGATAACCCCGAATATTATCACCAGAAAAGATTTTTAGAAATGATGAAATTCAATGATAGAGATGGAGCTAAAGATTTTAAAATATAAAATAAAAAAAATTGTAGACACAGAAGAGATTTTAGAAATTATTTTGTAAATGAGAAAAATGAGAACTACAGTGTATTTGACTGTCAGTGAAATGATTGTGTGAAAATAAGTGCACAGACTAAAGGCTACAGGCTTTGAGCAATAAGAAAAATTATGTAGGATTAAAACTAAATGGGATTGGGTATACTTGTGATGAAATGCAGTGGCCTCACCTGCAAGGACCCCAGGCTTCCGTCCAGGTTCACCTTTAACACACTCCTGACTTCCTCTCTCTGAGTACAAAGAAGTTGGCAACAATGAAGGTGGTAATATTAAGAAACTGGAAAATGTAAAGCTAGTGATAACTGTGGGAAAATGAAGAGGAGAGATGAGAAAGCCAAAAAGCTTATGATAATTATGAGAATAAAAAATTGACTGATTTTAGACAGAGTATTGGTAAAAATTGTCTAAACTGCATTATAAACTTTCTTTCAAGCATGTAATTTTAAAGTGTCCTAACCTATTTTTTTTAAAAAAAAGGAAGTGTCTTTTTTGAATTCAGGTTTGTCTTTTTTAAAGAATCATATGTTAATTCTATCTGCTTAGCAACACTAGGTACCACTTCTTTAGAAAAGCAAATTATACTATGAAAAAAAAAATGCTTAGCAAGAGCTTCTGTTTTGTTCTGCAGTGGCAATTTCTAGATTATAGGCACGAGAAGCCAGTCTTGTTCTCTCTCTGAGCACTGTGTTCTGCCTTTGCTCTAAGTAAAAACAGTCCCCCTACCCAGCTGTGGTTCAAGGTGCTTTTTAAGAGCACAGTGGGGACAGTTTGAGTTGGGTGGGGTGCTGAAAATTGTAATATTCAGTGCCTCCAGGCACCAGAATTTGCTGCTTATAATGAAGATAATAAAAGGAGGGGAAAACCCAATGACCTCAAATAAGCTTAAACTTCAAAAGCTTCAAAACTCAGAGGCTGGTGATTTGAGTTAAGAATCTTTTGTGGGCTGAACTTGACTTAATTAATGCTGCACCCCCGCTTTACCAATAATGCATTTGAAAAAGAGAAATTGAAATGTCTTTTGGAAATCGGATAAAGGAAAAAAATTAGGTCCATTTGGCCTAAAGAAGAAAAGGTAGAGAAGAGATTTACTAACCACCTTCAAGGCTATACCATGATGTCATGAGAGGGTTGCTGGACTTGTTCTAGCAGGCATTCAGTAATAGCTAATGAGAGCTAATGGTGGGACATTGATGTTAAAGTGAGTCTTGAAGAGCAAGCTGTTAGAAATAAGCTGTTGAGTTGGCATTACAGGTTGGGTTCTATGTAAAGCAGACAGAGTTCATTATTTTAAATGGTTATTAGAGAGTGCCCTTGAAATCAATACCTGTGCAGTAGAGGAGAAGAAAGCTGGAATGGCTGGGGAGAGAAGTCAAGCTGCCGAAGCAGGCTTCACACTCTCTCAATCAATCCCCATACGGAGCTTTATATATTTTAAGTGACTCATCAGAAATGTCTCACATTAGGCCACGTCACTGGACGTGGGCTACTCCTATAAGAAAATAATGAACAAGGCAGCTTTCTGCAGCTGAGGCAGTCTCTGGAGGAAATGACAGATAAAGGCTTTCTGCTGACACCTTTCCTTAGTAGCTAGGGCAAAAGTCTCCTTGAAGAGAGAGGTCTGGACAGGCTGGTCCACAGTCTCACCATCCATGAGCATATATCCCCGGAACAAGCAGCTATTATTATTATTGCTTGATCTCAGCACCATTTTGCATAGAAATAGGAACATATGTCTGGTCCCATTATTCTTTAATGTAGGAAGAAGGAATTAGGAAGTTTTCAGTTTTCAAAAAAAGTTTAGCTTCTCTCCTCTCCATATGAAATTTATCTGTGTCTCAGATAAATAGGTACCTTTCCTTTATATCCATCAGGCTCTCTATCCCATCCATCCTCTTCCATCTTTCCCCACTTATGTGTTACATGGATTATTCCCTTATCCTATGCATATTCCATTACCTCTCACCACTGATAACTTACCTACCTAATAACTTTCTCAAGTTTTCCTTAGTAAAAAATTTTTTAAATTTACTTAGGCTTGTAAATCTTTATATAATCACCCATTTTCTTATTACCATGGCATGTCTTCAATTAAAAAAGAAAAAGGTTAAAGAAAACATCATAGGTTTAGAGCTCAGCGGTAACAGTTTCATACCAGCACTGATATCATAGCCTTCTAAATCGAGGATCAGAAAATCATGGGCTGTGGGCTGGATGTTTTAACAATTAAAGTTTTATTAGAACACAGCCTTGTTTATTCATTTACATATTACCTATGAATGCTTTCATGCTGCAGTGGCAGAGTTGAATAGTTGATATGGAGACTGTATGGTCCACAAAGCTTAAAATATATTTTTGGCCCTTTACAGAAAAAAATTTTCCAACCCTGGATAGAAAATCATCTGTCAAGTTCTACCTCTATATTATTATCACTCTTTGCTTCTGTTTCCTCAGCCATTACCTCTTCTTTTGATCACCTCTTTTCCTCTGTCTCAGTCTACTTACATACTGCTACTATATTATTCTTTGGAAAACTCATCTCTGAAAATATTTCTGCCCTGCTCAAATACCTCCACTGCTTCCCTCATTTGCTAAAATAATTAATTCTAAAGTCATCAATCATGTTTGGCCCCAAAGTACATTTCCTGGCTTGTTTCTCACAGCTTCCATGATTACTCAGACCACTGATTTTTCTCCAACAAACTTTACTAGTTACTATATTTGCCATTTTGCACTGATTCGTCTAGTTTGAGAGAATCAAAGACAAACAAACAACACAACAACAACAAAATTGTTGTTGTTGAGTTAAAAACCAGTTGAGAAATAGACTCTCAATTGGAGTCAAGAAGATGGAAGTCAAAATTTATTATTATGAAAGCTGGGGAGGGGGGTATGTGGTTAATCTGTATAGTGAAAAGGGTTGACTAATACTTTCTACTATTCTACCTTCCACTCAAGATTAGTTAGACCTTCCTTAGGAGAGTCTGTTGAGGATAAAACTTGGAACTGCAAAATAAAACACTATCCAGGATCTCTTCCTCACATCAATCCAGGATGGAGAGAAAATAATAGAATTTAGCACCCCTGTGCTTGGAACTTTATAATAAATGTCTCCTACCATCAGAAGGGATAGTTTAAGAAAAAAAAAAAAACATAGAAAAAAGACACGGATGTTAATTAATAACCTTCATATTTAAAAAAAAAAATGAGGAATTGTGGGGATTCTCCCTACCATTTCCTTTGGGATTCACTATGAACTAAATCAGTCAAGAGAGTGTCTCTCCTCTGAAAGGGAGGAAATCAGTTCATCGAGGCAGGCTGTTCCTGCCTTTATAGGCTGCTTCTTCAATATCACCCATTACGTGTTTGGTATCCTTCTGGAGAAGCATAAAAAATGCTCTCAGACAGAATATTCATTAGATTAACTCCACTGTACACTGTATCTAAGGCTGAGAATTTGTTCCCTCTTCTATTTTCTATCCCAAACTATGCCCAAATATACTGTCCAATACAGCTCATCAGAGGTTAGGCAATATGATTAAATGGCAACTCTAATATATTCCACTAATAAATTTCCAAAAACATAAACATATCCAAAATTTACATATAAACTTCTTCCCATTGTGAAATTCCCAGAAGAAATTGAAGTTAAAAGAGTAACTTCTCGTACAAGTTTAAGTCTCAACAATTTAGTGTGCAAAAGAATTAACGTCCCCAAGTTATTATCCCCAAGTTATTATAACTTCCTCCCCAAGTTATGATCCTACTTAGGTCAGCTAAAAGACTTAGGTTCAGATCTCTGGTAGGGTCTGGGTTCTTCCAACCACTGCTGCCCAAGATTTTCATTAATGAAGTAAGTGCAACAACTTCTTGTGTTCCCCGACATTTAAAGAATCCAGAGACACATCTAGATTATCACAGCAACAGCACTCCACTCATGAAATTTAAAACAAGACAAAACCCAGCCCTTAGAAAGCTCATCTCAGGTAAAACTGAATACATTGCTTAGTCTAGACCCCCATTAATGCTGTCAAAGACCATAGCAGTGAACCCTGGTACTGTGGGAATCAGGCTAGTCAGAAAGGAGAAGTTCTCAGTTTTAACCTTGCCGGGTTGCCAGTCAGCTGATGCCAGTTAACTCAAGTTCATGATTAAGCAATTAAACCCAACTGGGAGAAATTTCTCATAAGAGATTAATTTCTCCTAAGAGGTTAATATCGCATCTAAGGGAAAATTCAAGAGCATACCACTTATTTCATCAGAGAGAGATGTTGAAGAAATCGTAGCCTTCTTAGAAAGTGTAGAAATTTACAGTGGTTACACCACCAGACATGAGATATTTCCATTTCCCTTTCAAGTCTTGTATTTTTGGTGCTCCTGTGCCATACCTAGTGTGGTATCTATTTAGACCATCATTTCCACACCTATTTCCGAGCAAGCATTTTCAACCCTAAGGCATAATGGCTGCTACCCCTACCTTTTGAAATAGAATTACTTGGTCCTGCGAAACCTGTCTTCTAGAAAAGACATTACTTCCTACAGTTTTTTTCTGCTGGAGTGTTACTCTCAGTAGGTGTCTGACCTGAAGAGCCTCCACTATTTCAGAATATTTTCCTCCTAAGGGTCTAGTGAAAACTGTTCTTCCCTATATCCTCAAGGCACTACTGTTTTCCCTCAGATTTTGGATATTCCAGGCTTCAAGTAGAATTTCATTCTGTTCTATTTTTTTCTTCAATCATAGGACATTTCTCTGGGAGTTCATTTTTCTCTTCTGTAAATTCTTTCCAAAAGGCTATTGAGATTCTAACAATTAAACCTAATATTTAAATGGACCATTTTCTTATTTATCCCAAGTAAGACTCCCATGATTTTCGTATTACCCTGATAAATAGTGATGCTGAAAAATTTTTTACTGTGTTTATTATATGTTTCTTATATCTAAACCTGTGGCTGGCCCAGAACCTAAAGTCAGACCATATTCTGATGCCAACAGCAGTTGTGGTGTCAAAGTAAGGCACAGATTCTGATAAGTTGTCATGCGGTTCTGAACTTCAGTGACTGAAAGTAACCATGTCTCTTTCTCAGAATACTTACCAGAAAAAACCTGAAAAATAAGGGTTCCTGCTGGCAAGTCATTGTCTTGCTGAGGTAATGATGAGGTAATTGTCTAACAGTCAGGTGTCAGCAAAAATAGTGATTTTTAGACCTACAAATAACTGAAGGGATTTAGTGTGGTATAAAAGAATAAGGTCAGAGTCCCAGAACTCAGGGATCTAGCCCTCATTTCCACTGACCCTTTCATTCAAAAACATTTTTTGGCCATAGCCTCTCATGTATGGTTAAAACTTGAATGAGGAAGGGGATTTTATCAGCGTCTCATGGCCAAGGGAAGAATGGAGTGTTGGGAGAACACTGGCCCTAGAGGACAAGCAAGGGATTTGGAAGTAGCTAACGAGTCTCAGTGAAGAGAGAGAAGAATAAAAAAGAAACTGAAATTCACAAACCTTCTTTCATAGCGGTCCTCCTTCACTTGCTGCTCACTCATCCTCCTTCTTTATTCTCTTCAATCTTCTTCTGTGTAAGGAGGAAGATGGGAGATAAGAGGGGAGAATGAATGTTCGGGGGAGGATATGAATAAAGGGTATGTACATTTGGGTTGGGAAAGATAAAACAAGTGGCAAAAAGAGATAAACAATGGTGTCAGAAATGAGGTAAAGTTTCTGATCTGCTTCGGATACTCACTAGGACTATAATCATGGGAAATCATTTAACCTCTTTGCACCACCTATAAAGTTGGGCTGTAGGGCCTTGGAGATTATGGTTGGAGAGCCTGTCTAGATTCTGTAGTGGTTCTGCTGAGCTTTATAAATGCTTTTCTTTGTGATCAGATTTGATATCTCAGACCTTATCATCACTCAGATAAAAATAATTAGATATTTAAAAATCTGGACAGTTGGATTTCTGCAATGTTTTTCTGAAATACAAAATTTTACATAAAGTAATTGTTCTTTTAGGATGAAAGAGTTGGGATGGGGGTTAGGCAGTGAAGAGAAGGGTGGGTAGGCATTGTGATTATTTTAAATAATTCCTTGGCTCCTCACATACCAATGGGATTTACTCTAAAACACTGTTTGGGAAATGTTAAAGCTAGATCCAAGCTTCAACTGGAAGGCAGTCAATGATTCCCATATTTTTCATGTTCATTCATTTGGGTTTCTTTATGTTAAAAGAGAAGTGCTTCCCAGAAATAGCCATTTTTTTTACTGTTGCTAGGAAATAAATTTAAACCCCATAACATTAATATATACCATGGGATGGAGAAAATAGAAGATCCCCACCCTGATTTCCATTAGAGAGGATACTCTGACCCAAAATAATTTAATCAGGTCTCTCACTTCCCACATTAATAAAGTGTATAGCCATTAAAAGCTAATGTCAACTCCTTTTAGGATTCTGGCAGGTCTTGTCAGATGAAGCAAGAAAACGACTTTATTTCACAGTGATGGGGCCCCAGTGGCACAGAGGACAGGGTAGGCTCCTGGCTAAGTGAGGCACTTGAGTCTTTTCTTAATATGGGTTCAAACTATACTGACTCCTAAGTGTAGACTGTTCTTTGAAGATGTGCTTACTATCATGAACCAACTGGCAAGCAAACTAATGAGACTGCAGGTTCTTTCAATGGACATAACGAAAAAGAAAGTGGAATGGACAAAGTTGAGTTCATCTTTGCCTATAGAACTAAAGCCCATACTGGCCTGTCCTCCCTCCACCTTAGCACCTGCTCTGCTATGAGCAATGAATGTCAGCCATCCAGTGGGCTGAAGTCTAAACCTAATCATGACTGTAGGACTCAGACTTGGAACATGTCCCACTGGCCAGAGAAAGAAGCTAAAGGAGTTAATAATTGGAGCTTTGTCAAGGAAGGGTGTGGTGTTTCTGAAGGAAAAAAAAAAAAAGAAGTATAATAGAAAGTGAGGAATAAGTATAGAGACCCAAATGAGAGTGGAAGGGATTCTCACCCCCCAAAAACCATAGTGGTCAGGCTAAATAATGGCCCATGAAAGAGACACTCATCTTAATTCCTGGAACCTGTGAATTACCTTAAATGCAAAAAGACTTTACAGATGCTTACAGATGTGATTTGTTCAGGTTTTTGAGATGGAGGATTATCCTGGATTACCCATATAGGCCCTAAATGGGATCACAGGTGCCTTTATAAGAGAAACACAGAGGGAGATTCAACAATAGAAGTGGAGAAGACAATGTGAAGACAGAAGCAGACATTGGGTTATGACAAGCCAAAGAATGCTGGAAGCTTTGGAAAAACAAGAAAATGGATTCTCCCCTGAAATTTCCAGAAGTACCAGCCCTGTCAACACCTGACTTTAGCCCAAGGAAACTAATTTCAGATTTCCAAGACTGTAAGAAAATAAATTTGTGTTGTTTTAAGCCACCCAATTTGTGGTAACCTGTTACAGCAGCCATAGAAAACCAATACAGGGACAATGTGAATTAGAAAGAAAGGAGATATTTCATGAGGTTCTTTGAATGGGAAAATATGGGGAGAAGACGGAAGAGTGTGCAGGCTGCTTAGAGAAGGCTTTAGGAGAAGAAAAAGAGGGAGGAGATGTTTGACGAACTGCCTCAAGCATGCAAGAGGCACTAATAATGAGGAAAAGGGTTTTTGTTTTTGTTTTTAAATCAAGTGCTATTGTGCTTAGTAAATGCAACCTATTCCCATTTTCGCATGTTCTCAAAAGATTAGGAAAAGATATATTTTCAGTTAAAATTTACTTCTGATGGAAAGACATTTCTTTCGATGTTATTCTGAGTGGGCTCAGCGGTATATTATGGAGAGAGAGAGAGAGAGAGAGAGAGAGAGAGAGTGTGTGTGTGTGTGTGTGTGTGTGTGTGTGTATTTGTATCCCAATTCTGTTCACTGAGGAGCTTTGGAGCAGGGAAATCCCAATAGTAATAAAAATAACTAATGCTTAGATCTTAGCTTCTAAAAATCATTGCCCACTCAAAGATATCAGGATCCCTCAGAGAAACTGCTGATTCCAGCACTGGGCAGAGAAATGAGCTGAGTCTGGAATATTTTGTTCTGCCAGAAAGCAAGGAAGTGCTGAACACATGACAAGGACATGTTACATGGACACAAGAGCTAGTTTAAATGGCCAAGGATGAAACAATTTAAGCATCAAAATAAAGTAATAATAGTAACAAATGTTTACCCATTCAACAAAATAGATATAAATGAACAAATAAATTGAAACTTTGACTAAAAAAAGATTTACAAAATTTCAAAGTACCTCTGCATAAACTATTTATTAGCTGTAAAGAGGAAAGAAGCTTTGCAAAGGAGAAGGTTAACAGACATCTTAGTCAAGTGGTCAAAAACAACATTACCAATAACGTAATAAATGGAGATTGTGAGCCACCTGATAGAAAACAATTAAAAGAACATAGCATCACTTCTCTGTTATTTTTGCCAAAAACCAATAACCTAATTTTAATTATGATGAAATATCAGACTGACTCAAATTGAAGAACATTCAACAAAATAATGGCTCATAATCTTCAAAAGAGACAAGACCATAAAAGTCTACACTGAGGAATTGTCCACACTGAAGGACATAATAATGGAGATGTGAAAAGTAGAAGCAGAGGGAGATTCTGCATCTTTTGCTATAAAATATATTATAAAGCATCCAGCAAGACTTGAAGGCAGTGTGAGGATCAGATGGTAGCAATGCATCAGTGTTCATTTTCTCCTGCTGGCGGTTGGATTGTGGTTATGGAGAGCGGTGTTCTTATTTATAGGAAACACACAGTGTTCAAAGATGCTTGGGCATTAGGTCAGAGACTTAACTCAGGAAAAGAAAGGTCATTTTGCTGTACATCCAACTTTTTATAAGTTTATGGTTGTTTCAAATTGTTAAGAAAGAGGAAGATGAGGGGTAGGAGGGGGAGGGGAAGGGAGGAAGGGAGGGAGGGAGAAAAGAAAAAAGAAGAAAGGAGAAAGAAAATAAAAAGAGCAACTATTCCAAGAAATGTAACTACCTTCAAGAACAGACCAGCAACTGCCGCCCATCATGCACCGAAGAGCCCCCAAGAAATGTAACTACCTTCAAGAACAGACCAGCAACTGCCGCCCATCATGCACCGAAGAGCCCCCACCTGCCCGGGGGCTGGTTTCTTTTCTAAATGCTATTTTTTTTACTATTTATAATGATTGTAAGAAGCACTACATCTTTTTACAAAGGTGCTTAATGATATTAAATGTGCAAATCTTCTCTCAAAAAAAAAAAAGGTGATCATTTTTCTTCCCAAGGAAAACACTGTGAAGTACTTTTAGTTGCTGAATATCAAATGTTTATTTTTTCGCTTCCTACAACTGCTAAAATCCATTTCATAAATAGCTCTTCTTAAAATCTGTTTTATTTCACAGAAATTGTATCCTTTAATAATTCACTTTGAAATGTCTTGTTGAGAATAAGGATGCTTCAGAGCCTGGCTTGGACAACTGTCCTGGCAGGCCATGTGAAGGGTCTCCTCTCCACCTTGATTCCCCACACAGAGAGCTGCAAACAACTCAGGAAACACATCTGCAAAGCCAACCAGGCTGTTCAAGTCAGCTGAAAACAGGGAACACCATACTTGATTCAAATTACAAATTCAGTATTGTACTGTACACATCCAGCATTACACATGCTTAAAATAATATAAGTATGCATAATGATATACCAGTTCTCATTTTTAAAAAGTAAATTAAAAGCAGGCAACTATAAAATTTAAAACTACTAAATAACCAACCCCATTTACTTAAAGTTAAAAACTGTTTCAGTCCTAGAATTCCACCCATGTATGAAAGCCTGCTTCAGACTGATGGGGTCATTTCAATCTGTCAAGCCCAGAGGCAATGATCTCCAGAAACTATAGCTTTCATGCTGAGTGGATCATTGACTACACCCCCAGGACAATATTTAACAGTTAGAGATGATTTTTTTTGTTTGCAATTTTAATATGACCTACAAAAATAGCCTAGCTTGTAATTGATAGCACCATGAAAACAGATAATAGTAGAAAACAGAATCATAAAATGAAGTCACTTTTCATTCTGGGCGATGTTTCCTACCACTAGTATCAACAAGTCAAAAAAGTAACCCATTTTAACTGATTTGAGGTGAGGAAGATGTCTTTCTGGAGCAAAAATATTCTTGTAGGAAGAATATAGGTAAATTATATTCACTAGGCTGCATATATATAATATATGTAGGACATATATGTAGAACATATATGTAGAACATATATCATATATATATAATATGTATTTTATTGGGCAGGAGAGGAAAAAATATAGTTCCCTACTTAGAGTCTGTCAAGTAATGTAAAAGTATTTTTAAAAGGAAATTGAGGACAGAAAACATTTAAACTGTTAGTGGAATGGTAGACTAGGGATCAGAAGTTGGGGAAGAATACTGTGTGTTAATGTATTTGTACACTGTGGTTACACACTGACACCTCAGAAATAAAATAGCTACAGTTTGGAGCACCTCCTATCTAATTAAACAAGGAATGCTCATTCTACAAGTTGAAGCAGTAGTCTGTTTGCAAAATGCAGACAGATGCCGGCCCTTGGATGCCCATTTGCTTTGCAGATTCAGTACCCGTGGCATCTTTTAAAAATGTTTGTAGATGTGTTTGTTTTACTGCCTGGCGCATTGCTAGAAGCAGATGTGAAGACAAGGATTCTATCCCAGCAAGGTCTATTTGTTAAGCATACACACATGAGTTGAGCTTTCCATAAAGCTAGTTGCAAGAGGGTGTTTGTTTTAAGAGAACTCAACAGTACTGAGGCAGTCTGTTAAAATCCCTGCTGACTGATATAGTCACTGGTCCAGATTGAACAAAACACCAGCAGAGGATGTATGTAGTCAAATCAAGTCAGAGTCTCCATGGTCCAGGAAATAAAATCTTGCACTTCAAGTACGAGGCAACTGGCAAACGTGATTCACATCTGGGTGCTAGGGAGGTCCAAGTTACGAGTAACATCTGTAACAAAAATTTAGCGTACTTTCTTTAAAAGTTCTCCATGTGTCAATTCCCTTCAACATGCTTTCCCCTTTTCTCAGCTTCTTGAAAACATGCACACGCGCACACACACACACACACACACACACACACACACACATATACACATGCATAAGCACACCCCATTCAAGCTCTTTTTTATGCTTCAAGACTACTTCCACATTTTTCCATAAAGTTTTATTCAGTCCACTCTCAACTCCTATAGCAGATATTATCTGAACTCTATACTCTGCAATTAATTGAATACTTTTGACACTATCATAGGACTCCACCCTTCATTGAAACATATCACCTCTCTCAATGACTTTACAAATTGAAGATAAGAACTGTCTTTAGTCTTCCCTCCAACCTAATGCACATTACTCAGCATGGTGCTATTCACGTAATAATCATTCAATAAATATTTGACAGAGGTGCTGAGTCATGCTCTGTTTGGAATTGTATATGTGTAATGCTTTCAGAATACAGAAGAAAGACCTAGCTTACTCTAAAGAAGTTTACATTTTTACAGTTATTTGTTTAAATCTAATTGCAAGATATGTGCTAAACTTGGTAAGTAGGACATGAAACCAACCAGCTCTGACTCCAGCCACAGCTGGGGTGGACGCTTCTGCACATGCTGACTGCTCTAGCACAACGGGCTCATTGTGCATTTCTCTGATTTTCTGCCTCAGGACTTTCTCTGAAGACTTGTGAACCAGCTCATCCCAAGCACAGGGCACAGTTCACAGATAAGGGAAATGTGCCCTGCAGGCAACCCCAAAGCAGTGGCGCCATTGGATAAATGCTTCACTTGCTATCCTTCTGAAGAAAAATTCTTGGAGACATCTGTACGCGTCTCAGAGGTTGGTGGCCTCCAGCTGAGATCTTAGCAGTCAACCTTCCTTTGCTTTTCCTCCTTGTTCCGTTACCCCACCCCTTCCTCTTGGGATCACCTTTCAAATAAATTACCTGTACCCAAGTCTCTGTATCAAAGTCTGCTTTCAGGGATCCAAACTAAGACATACACATTATTACGAACACAAAGATTGAGAAAAGAGTACTTTTTTTCAATAGCAAAGTTATGAAACACAAACTCTTTGCTAGTGTCAAAGCTATAGTATTAAATCTCTGGTAACCAGAGAAGTCATTAAACACCCAGGATGTCAATTTCTCTCATCTAAAAAATGAAGAAATGGACTAAAGGAGAGCATTTAGCTCCCTTCCCATACTTTAATTTCATGATGACAGATGTTTTATGTGTCCCTTTTCTACAAGTTCTTTACTACTTAGTTGTAGCAAAAATGCAGTGGCTTTTGTCTCATTATATACCTCCTATCATTGCAACCTCAAAGTCATAAGACTTATACATTTTTCACAATAGATGCTTTAAACTTTCTGGATGCTCCTCAACTTAGTGACAATCAACTTGACAACACTCACACTGAATGGAAAAGGTCAAAGCGCCACCTAATTGGCCTTCCATGGACATCCAAATTCTTTAAACTTGCACATTCTAGCAATATCTTCACCAGTTCCTCCTTCTTTCCCCTTGATAACACCAGTCCAGATGTGTCTTTCCAATCTCAGTCAAAAATCTCCATATATCTGTATATCTTTCACAGTGCCTCATTCAGAATTTTGCACTTAATTAATATTCAACAAATTTTATTGTATGACTTAAACTTTTTAACAAAGAAGACTTAGAAACATCCCAATTTTTTAAATCTCAATTGGCAAATAGCCTTGATATAATATTGGTTTAGGAACTTTTATTTTTTTTATTTTTACTAGTGGTTTACAAATTTGTTTTCAGTGCACTGCAGAAAGTATAAATTCAGTTAAAATAAAAATTCAGATTTTCACAGAAAATGCTAATTTAGCCTTAGAGACATTTTCCCTGCCTTTAAAACAAAATAAAATAAAAAATAAAATAATTAAAATTTATCTTCCTTTAAAATAACTTTTAAAAAATTAATGTGAAGAGTACCACTTCCTTCCCAAACCCCCCAAAGTTGCTGTACCTGTGAGTCCAGGCCTTTTAGCTGTGTTCACTGCGGCCATGAACATGTATTCACTATTAGGGTCATGCACACTGGGTCGATTTTTCTGAAAAAAAAGTCAGAAACATGGTGTGTCATCTGCTCTTCCCCATTTCTAATCCTTTCTTTTCAGTTTGTTTATTTGTTTTGGATTTTTGTTTGTTTGTTTTACTATTTTCAGTTCTTTGTTGAAATGGTCTGTGACAAATGTTATAATGTGACTTAGGTTCCTGACTTTAGGATAAATAGGTGAACAACATGAAAAGAGCTTTTACTAAAAAGAGCTTTCTGATGAACTTCCATCTTCAGTTTTGCTGTTATTGTTCCTTCGCCAGTAGAGTTAGATCATGGGACCTATCTCACTCTCTTCCTTTTCTATCTCCCTTATAAAAATCCATTCTGGCACAGACATATACACTGTCTGGCCAGTGATCACACCGTAGATATATTTGAGTATTAGCATACTTGCATAATATGCAGGATGGTGTAAGTTCTTCAATTGAGAACCAGTATTGTTAAAAACTAAAAAGAATATCCTCCAGCCCAGAAGTGTTTTTGTTGTTGTTGTTTTATCTGTCTGCAGAGCATTTCAGTGGTTTTCTTTAACAACAAGGAGTCCTAATAACTTACCAAATAAAGAAGCTGGCCATTTCCTTCTCAGCTACTACGAGCACCTTATGAGACTTTCTCACAGATGTTTTTTAATTGACCAATTCAGTGAAAACATTACTGTTTCAACTTTGCCCTAACTCTTGGGAAGCTTAGAATAAAATTCGAATCCCAAATTAAATAATTTTTAAAAGTCATAAGCATCTATTTTGATGTTTTAGCTTTTCTTCTGAACTTTGTCTTTCATTGACCCCAATTTTTCATCTTTATTGAGTAATAATAAAATAAGCCAGCAAATAATTTTTTAGAATGAAGTAGCTGTAAAATAAATAAGCTTCTTTTCCTAGTTAGTAGTTTAATTAGTAGGTTTTAATCTTGAGAAAAAGAAATTGTCTATCTGTTGATCAAATTACTATGGTAAGAGAAATATGTAACCTAATGAGTAAATAACCACTGATATTCCTCGTAAAACAGATGCAAGAAAGGATAGAAATTGCTCACCTTTTTTGTCAGCCAATATAAAAGTACACATCCAAAAATGTAGACTACAGTTAAAGCTGCACATCCTATGGGTAACCAGAACTTCAATTGGCAACAAAGCTGTGATTCTGGGTTAGAAAAATACATATTAAGAAAAAAATGTTGAGAATCAAATTTCCTCTTCTCAGCACTGAATCACAAGTTATTTTACCGAATTTAAAAGAGCTATTGAATTAAATGAAGTTTGTCTTTATTACAACCATATAATCCAATAAATAGTAAATAATATCACCTTAGTATTATAGCAAGGATCCAAAAATTAATACCTAAAAGACTCTAAGCACATAAACATTTACAAATTTAGTTAATATAAAGAACTTTTCTGTCCATATTTTTGCAAAAGAGTAAGTAGGAAAAGTAATAATATAAAACATATATAATATAATATAACATAATAATATAATATAATTATAATATAATAATATAATATAATAATATAATATAATTAATATAATATAATATCTCACCTCATTCCAAAACCCAGCACAAACCAAAATCTTAAACCTTAGATGAATAAAACTAATAACCATTAAGCCATGGGTGTGACTATTTGTCTTCATTTTTTTCCTAATTTTTAATTTTTTTTCTATCTCTAACTCAATGGTCTACTTGATTAAATTGTGTATTATTGATTAATATTAACAATTATTATTAACAATAAATTATCCCTTGCATACTTTCATCATAAATTATTGCCATCAATTGCACTTAAATGATCTCCAAAACAAAGGATATTTATTTGTTTAATTGTTTTCATTAGTGAGAAAATTTGCTAAAATGCCTGTGTATCCTTATATCCGGAAGATAAAAACAATGTCTTACCATAAATATGCAAATATTCTTTGCTAAAAATCTCTTGAAAAGGAGGAGGTTCAAAAATTGATAGTTTGCAGATGTAATAGCTGGCATGAAAACTGTTTAAGTTATTCAGAAAAAAAGAGACACTGTTATTGGATAACTGAGACTGACAGAACTTCAGACTCTGAATGGACACCATGCTTCCATTTCCCGTTCTCTTAGTGAGATCACAGAGTATTCTTGAGCCTTTCAGCAACTGCATTTTAAATTGCTGGACACTTTCAGGGTATCTGCATAAAATTTGCACACCTCCATTGTGAAGTTTAAACATTTCAGATTTGGCAGAGTCATTGATTTCTCCTGAATAAAAAAAAAGAAAAGAAAAAAGCCATAGAGACATTTTATGAATAGAAATTGTATCTAATAATTATATCAGAACACAAATTATATCTAATAATTATATCTGAACACAAATCTCTTCATAAAGTCACCTCTATTGCATCAAAATGAAAAAACTTCACAACAAATAAAAAGAACATAACAATAGTTAAAAAAGTTCTCTAGATGAAACCTAACCAGAAACTTATTTGTCAAATACGAATATATAGTATGCAATATATTAAATAACACGTTTACATAGTACGAATCAAACAGATATGGTTCCTGCCCTTTGGCAACTTCTGTATTGGAAATAGATGATAAACAAATAAATATGCAGTAATGCACCATAATTTGTGCAAGTAATGGAGTAGTAATCAAATAAAGATGGTAGGATTGGTTCTAATTTTGATTAGAGAATCAGAAAATGCCACTTTGAGGAAGTGACTTTTAAAATTGAAATTGAAGGAGGATTAGCACTTAGTCAAACAAGAAGAGATTTGGGAAATGATGTAGTTTAGAAAAAAACTTTAAAGAATACAAACAGCTTAAACTAAAAATAAGTGATTATATATAAATATATATTTACATTATACCCTCCTGCTAGAGAGTAAAAGAACAGATGAATTATTTTTAAATGATAAAAATGTGTCTTCTCTGAATCTCATCCATTGAAAACTAAACCAAGGTCTGATAAAAATAAATGTAAACCTCCAGATTTTTGCTTTTTTTTTTTTCAAAATAAAATTTAAACTTATAGGAAGCCAATATTGTTTTTGTGACCTACAGAGGAATCATTGAAGGAAGAAACTGAAATGGTTTTAGTCTGGTTGCAAATTCTGAGTTATTCGATTATAAATTCAAATTACTCTTTGCCTTCCTTTTTTTCTTATTTTTTTAATATGAGAAAGTTTTATGCTAAAATTTTTGGGGAAATATTACTTAGATTTTAAAAGCTCTGTCTTTATTCTTGAGAAGAATATATTACAAGTGCAAAATATTTAAGGAAAAAAATTATCTAGTCCTGAATATTTGTGCATTGTTGCCCTTGATTTTCCAGAATACATTTGTTTTATATATCAAACATATTAGTTTGTGTTCTACTATTGTCATATCATAAGCATTTAATTTTTTAGATATTCATCATAATTATCCTTTGTAATGACTGTATAATAGGCCATAATGTTAATCTATCATAATTTGTTAAAGCATTCTACTAATGTTGAGTATTGGGTTTTTCTTTTAGCATTTTGCCTTTAAGTAAATGTTGGTCAAAATGTTTATACATTATTAAAATACTGTATATAGTCATATTGATGAAAGGAGTACTCCAATTTATAACAGGACTAGCGTTAGGCAGGAGAATAAATTTGCCACAACTCTACTTGCACATAACCTTAATTTTATTTGATTTACCACAGTTACTAATATTTCTTAATATCTGTAGGCTTCAATTTATAGCTTACATATTACTAGGGAATAGATTTTCAACTTGAGGATTTGCTTGTGAAAATATGCACAAGTATTCTAGTTCTCAATTTTGGCAGTCCAGATTATTCAAACTAATTCCCACACCAAAATAACTAAAATGCTAAACAACATGTCTAAAAATATTACTAAAAGGGTTAAAGAGCTAACACAAAGAAGAGAAATTAGTAGATTTAATTTGAAGAACCGGACCCCAAATAGATAAGCAGAACTCAAAAGCTGCTTTTACTCTGAGAGCATTCACTGTTCTAGATTCAAACTTCTGTTCTCATGTCTAAACTTACAGAGTTTGAAAAGTGAGAAATTTAGTAGAAGATCTCCTCCTCAATAAGCTGGGATCCCAAAGGGTTACATCCTTGGAGTATAGGTAAACCAGAAGTAAACCAGCCTTCATGCAGGTTATAGCCCACCTTTGAATCACTTTGATGGTCTAGAAAACCTCAGTACTTGAATTTGTTTTAGTTGACTTCAGATTATTATTACCCTTAGACTTTTGAAATAACAATGCAAACTATTCCAGGAAGAAAAGATTTATATTCTAGGCCTCAAATCATATCTACAAATAATATTTAAATATAATCATAAGCACACCATAAAAATAATCATATACAAATGTAAACAAGATAATAACAGAAACAACAGACTATGAAAACAAACCCCACATTATAATTTTAATAAGATCCACAAAATAAAATAATTGAGCTTACTATGTTTAAGGAAACAAAATATAAACTTGTAATAATATCTACAGAGCACAGGAAACCAAAAAATAAATAAATAAACTAATTTGAAAAATAACCAGCTAGAACTGGCAAAAAAATACATGAACTGAGATTAAAAACTCAATGGAACTGTTGAGTATTAGACAGAGCTAAAGAGAGAGTTGATGAATTGGAAATTAGGTTAGAAAAATTATTCAGAATGCAGTCATAATCCACAGATTCAAGAATCACAACAAATCACAAGAATCATATTTAAGATGATTCTTAAATATTTGCATCTACACATAGCATAATGAAAATCCTAAAGGCAGCCAGAGAAAAAAAGACTGATTACTTTTAAATAGGAAACTATTGACTGACAGGCAATGTCACAACATCAACAATAAAACCCATAGTAAAGTAGAATTATGTCTTATATCTTCAATGTGTCAACCTAGAGCATATTGTCTAGGATATAAAGGTACAAAGGAATTTGTAACTTGAAACTTGATGAGTGAAGTATGCATGTAGTGATTTTCTGCATAATGACTAAAAGAAACTAGATAGAATGTATAACCTAAATTAATACCACCAAGTTTAGTCTAATGGTTTACATAAAGGGGGAGGAGAGTTGGAATAATTGGAATCAGGAAGAAAAACACAGAAGTGAAAAGTCTTCTGTGTGCCGACAATGTTTTATTTCTTGATCTGTAGTGATTATAGGAATGAAGTACTATGCTTTACAGTTAGTCATTAATAGGAAATTTATGTTTGTTCACTTTTTATAGATGTTTTTTTCTAGAATTAAAAAGTTTTATAAGTATACAGAAATAATGTAAGCAAAAGGCAAAGGAGAAATAACAAATAGCATGAGAATAGATATAGTCTACATTAGATCAAAATGGAAGATACTTTGCTTGGGGATTTATTTGTCTGAGTAAATCATGTTGCACAATTATTACTTTGATTCTTATATTTTGCTGCAGAAGATAATATTAGTGAGCTGATTCTCAGTTCCTTAAGAAATGTTCAGAGTAAATTTCCCAAGGACTTCCCAAGGCAGCAAGAAAACCACAAAGAGATCTTGGAACAAAAGTGTATATGGCCACTGTGTATACACACAGACATTAATGCATTGCCTTATATTTCTGAAATATTTGTTTATTATCTGACTACCCCACTATTATGTGAGCTTTAAAATCAGGGAACTTGTTGATCTTATTCACCAATCCATCCCAAGTTCTTTATCTGGTATGCAGTAAGTCATAATAAATATTTCTTGGATGGATGGATGGATGGATGGATGGATGGATGGATGGATGGATGGATGGATGGATGGAAAGGTGGATGGAAAGATGGATGGATGAACAAATAAATATATAGATCTCAGTGATGTTATAAGTCTCGGGAGATACAACATTGAATATAGAATGTAAGAATCAAAAGGTTCTTAGAAATTATCCAGTTAAGCCTTGCATTTTACAGTTTATATTTACATTTATCAAGCTAAACTGGGGCCAAAAAATTAATATTTTGCCCAGGATTACATAGCTCATTGGTGGGACATGATCCCAAGATTAGCTATGCCGTATTGTCTTGCTTCTGGAAACAAGGACATGTAAATAAACAACCAAGCATAAAAGACACCTCCTCAACTGGGATGTCAGATTCTAATGTAAATTATCTGTCTGAGTTTCAGAGAAAGAGATTCTTTATTCATAAATATCCCCCAGGTTTATAAAGACTTGTTTAAAGGATTAATGATTCTTTTGGCTCTTTTATGTCTATGAGTGTGTGAGTGGTGAAGAGAGGAGGTCAAGTTTAAATCTGTGTAATTATTTGGATCCTCCAGAGTGTGCAGTCATTAAACTTGTCCAATGAACAGGGGCCCTTGGACCAATGATTGTTCTAATACACCCAGTTGTTTTATAACCACAGCGTGTTACTAATCTGTGATATAAAAGCCTTGGTACTTCTTGTAGCATTTAGTACATTGTTAAAAACACAAGTAAGAATATGTTCTCTTGATTCCTGGTGGTGTCTTAAAACCTGAATAGTAAGTCTTAGTTTTTGTTTTGATACCATATCTGTTTACTTTTTGTTGGTACTCCCAGATTATAAGTACTCCAGAGAACAGGTACTGTATCTTCTTAATCATATTGACAACCATGTCTAAAGAGTACAATCTTCCCCATAGAAGCTCAAACCTGCTAACAGCTGCTGAATATGATGTTTATAACTGATGTTTTCAAGAGAAAAATCTGAATATATTAGGTGATATCTTTAGGTTTTCAAAGGAGAAGAGCATTTGCATCTTCTTTTTGGGAACTGTTAATATCTCTGAAGAAAAGTTTATTCATCAGAGAATTGCACTATGGTTCAAAAGTTTATTTGCCAGTTGATTCTTTTAATATATAAACTATTTCTTTTTTTCTATAAGATGGTCTTACTAGAACCCACCCTTTTTGTAAGCAGTTGTGTTATTCCCGGTTAAAAATTTTTTTGACAAAAACATTCAGAAAATTCACACACTGCAGAGAGTGTGAGACAAATCAATAATTGGACTTTATTCTCCTTAACTCAGACTTTTAACCACAAACCTCCACAAAGGTGCCAAATGATAGAAAGATAAGGTCTCTTGAGTTTGCAATTATTGATAATGCTTATTTAATACTTATATGATCAAACAATGATAAGCTTTAGCTTAGCACAGCACATAAATGTGACATAATAGGCAAAATTCTAAAAATTGCAATGTTTATATTAGGTTTTGTTACATTTGATTTTGTGCTAAAACATTCTGTCATTTAAAATGTGCTTTCTACCACTTTTTTGTTGTTCATCTTTCATGAAAGCATTGCCATTTCTTCTGAGTCTACCAGGTAAAATTTTTACATATGTATCACTTCTATATTTACATTATTATTCAAAGTTATCCACAATCTAAAGTAATTGAAATCAATAGAAAGGATAGGCAAAAAAAAAAAAAAAAAAAAAAAAAAAAAAAAAAAAAAAAAAAAAAAAAAAAAAAAAAAAAAAAAAAAAAAAAAAAAAAAAAAAAAAAAAAAAAAAAAAAAAAAAAAAAAAAAAAAAAAAAAATGTAAAACAGAAAAGTGAGTAGAAAGTGGGAAAAAAAAACCCAGAAGACTGCACACACTAAATGTATAAATTGTTTATACTCTCCAAAGAACTCTGCATCAGGGCTAAAACAACGCTTAGTCCTCTAAGTTAAATGAAAGATTAATTTTCTCCTAGTAAAAACAGATTTTCTTCATGAAAATGAAAAAATCCCAGAGGTGTTTCAAAACTTTGTAGCAAATATTCATAAGGTAATTAACTTGCAAACAAGTTACTGCTTTAGTTATTGCATTGCCATTGATTTGAAATTGTCCTAAAGAAAAATCACATGAGCTCAAATAAACCCAACTTTCTTTCACACAGGAAGAATTTTTTTGGGACCCATGAATATCCACATCACTTTTCACCCTTCAGCTGCTGTGAAAAGCCTTTGGGCACACAAACAAAGTGTTCAATGGGTGAACTTGTTTACATTTAAGTCTCCAGCTCTCATCTCCTCCAGTGACCCACACCTTTCTCTCAAGCCCACATCTTCCTTTGGCTCCAGGGTATATTTCCAATTTCCTTTCAACATCTTTATCTAGATATCTTCTGATACATCAAGAGTAACATTTCCAAACTGAATTCGATATTCACTCACAAACCCAAACTTCTTCCTTTAAGGGAGTCAGTCTCAGAACCTCCAAGTCTTCTTCATTTATCCCTCTCTCATTCTCCTGATCCCATAGTCACTAAGTCCATTTGACTCTAGCTCAAGGATATCTCTTGAATCCAATTGCTTTTCTCCACTCTCATTGCCAATCCAGAATCTTGTCATGTCTTTCCTCATTTGTGGAACATCTTGACTGGTCTTCTCAACAGCAGTCCTACCCCTCTGAGTCCCTTCTCCAGGCTGCTCCCAAATTGTATTTCTAAAAAACATTTTTCTCCCTGCTTAAAAGCTTTCATTACATTGTTGCTTAGGAGGTAAAAAAAAAAATCAATTTTTTTGGCATGACACAAAATCCTTTCACAATCTCATAGACCATATGTTCAAGTCACTCTGAACTTTTTGCCCATTCTTTTCAAATTTTTACTTCCATTTCCATAGACTAGAATATCCTATTACCCCTTTATCTGCCTAAAAAACCCTCATTCATTATTTAAAATCCATTTTACTTGGTCCCTGAGACCCCTCCCCACCGACAATGACTTCTATCTCCATGTTCTCAATAGTACTTTGTTTCACCAATGTATTTATAATGTACATAAGCTTAGAGCATAATTATTTTTGTCTACCTTTCTCACTTAATCATGAACTTCACAAGAATAAGCACTACATCATAGTCCCCTAAATGAGTCCAGGATCTGGAATCTATCAGAAGCTCAACAACATTAAGTAAATGAATGCACAGAAGAATATAGAGACTGAGCATGGTTAGTAAATGATCTGTAATGAGCTAAGGAGAAGAGCAAGAAAAGCACTATTTATCAGATGTTGGAGAATCTTTGTTTCCCAGTCTAAAGGCAAGAACTCAAACTGAATGATTTCCAGCTAATTATCTGAAGCCCAATAGGTCTGGAAATTATATAAATATCTAAGCTTTCAAATGTTTCCAAAAAAATAACAACAGTAACGTATAATTATGGAGTGCTCCTTATGTATTGAGTACTGTGTTAAACGCACTATATGTAATATATCATTTGATGGTCATAACAACCTTTTAAGTCAGATTTGCTATTTTTATCCCTATTTTACAGATAAGAAAACTAAGGTTTGAATAAGTGGCTCAAGGTTGTAAAACCGATATGTGGTGGAGCCATAATTTGAACCTAGATAACCTGAGACCAGATTCCACACTCTTAAAGAGACTCTTGGTGCATTAAGCTAGATTTAAAAGTTATTTTCAGATATTTCTTTTCCTTTAAGGTGTATTGGGTATATAATTGTCTCAAACACTTAAAGCAGCATTCACATTCATGCCATATATGTATAAAATGATATAAAGGATTATTATATACCAAAAAATATACAAAATAATTTTTTAGAATAAAATTACATGTGCCTGGTTCACTCATTTGCCTAGACATTCTAATTTATTAACCATTACATATTGAGCTGCCTGTGTATTTGAATCCACAACAAAGTCTGGATCCTTTCTCTGACAGGTTCTAAATTCTTAATGATTATTCTGCATCTTATCTTCCCATAGAAATATAAATATATGGATTCACATATTCAAGAAACTTTTATCATAATTAAATAAGTACAAATAGATACAGTTATGTAATTTTTGCTTTAGACCTAGATAGTATAAAATGAACAGAACTTTTAATTGTGATTGCAATAGTGGTTTTGTTTTTATTGTTGTTGTTATTGTTTTTCATGAATGGATATTTTGGTGCAGAGCCCTGGGAGAATATAAATACTTTCTGTTAAAAGTTTGATTTCTCAAATTCAAAAAAGTTAACTTAAATAATCTTTGATTGCATGTTGACAGTGCCATGTCTATGTCAACATGGCTGAGACATAAGATTATATCAGAACTAGTGGTTGACTAAATCAAAACTCTTGAGTCTGCCTTCCTCCTTAAAGACAACCTGTTTCTTCTTAGCTTTTCCTCAAGCAAAGTAGATACAGGCATCCCTATGTTACTCATGACTCAGAGGAGGTTCATATTCCTACTTTCTGACTCTCTTTAAACTTACAAATCTTCATCTGTTTTAATAAACCTTACAGGCCAAACCAGTAGAAAAAAATTGTTTGTGACTAACAGCTTTCATTTGTGTTATGTATTCTCTATATACTTAAGTTCCACTGTCCAAAATATAATTTTAAACTTTTATAAGAAAGTTTTGAATGCTAAAATTCTTATTTTACTTAGAATGACCAAAAAGTGTCATTTGATAGACTCTATTTATTAGAATTGCAATAGCAGAAATGCTCTTTATGGAATAAATATAGCCTTTTCTTTGAGTATTGAAGGTTACAAATGCTTTTTTAAAAGTTATTTTTTAATTTCAATGCCCAATAAATCTTTTTACATATGAATTTTATATTCCTGGATATGTCAGTTGCATGAGTTGTGGGTTTTGTTTAGTTTAGAACTGTGAATAGTGAGGCCAATTTTTTTTAAGTCAAACATGTCTCTGAATCTCACAGTGAGCAAGGCTAAGATGTGAATTTAAGTCCTCCCTACACACCTGCATTCTTGTTTCTATCAAGACTTAGTAATAATTTAAAAACTATAATATTCCATTTCATCTAAGGGAGTCGTTAACAGCAGTAGCAAGTTATGAAATCCATTTTATTCACTAATGATGAAAAAACAAGGAACTCCAGATCTTACACGAGGATAATAGGCATTTCTAGAAAGAAGGGGATAAGAAACAGAAAAGGATATGATTAATTAAATTAGAAAGAGAAAAATATCCCTGAAATAAAAGAACCAACAACACTTAAGGCTACAGATTGAAAAGACTCATCCAGTCACAAGCACTGTTAATAAAAACAATAAGAGCCAGGCATATCCTGTTGGAATTTTTGAATTCCAATATTGAAATGAACAGATTATAAGATTTTAAATAATTTTTAAGTTGCTTACAAAGAAATGAGAACCAGATTGGCGTGGAATCCTTTACCCACATCCCTAGAAGCCAACAGAGAGTGAGTGAATATTCACAGACAACTAAAAGACTGAAGTTCAGTAATCCTATTTTCAGAAAAGATACTAGTCGCTCATCAGAGTAAAAGACATATTTATTCATGCTGGACTTTAGAGAGTTCAGGATAACTGAAGAAAATAACTGAAGAAAATCATGGAAAACTTCTGATTGTTGGATCTGAACTTAGATCACAAGACAAGAACAGACGACAAGATGGATGCTGTCACAGAAAATAGATGAATTAAGTGTAAAGAAAGAATTCTTGAAATAGAAGATAAATACTGTAAGAGGAAACTTAGCAATGATCTGCAATCACAAGTTTTCAATTATTTCAATAAAACCCATGTGTGGGGGAGGGCCTCACGAATGGGGCAGCATGAGAATGGAAAGGGAAGAACATTCCAAAATTCTCATGGTGGAAGGAGGGGGGCAGGCACATCAGGCAATGGTATGTTATCATTTACTTTAATATAATAATAAATAAATAGATCTTCAATTAAGATGCTTTGACATGATAATGACTTAGTCTAAAAAGTGTAGTCCACCTTCCAAATTATAGAGGGAGAAAGTGTAGTTAACAGAAATGTCATCATACCAACAAAAATAGCAAAGGGAAAAACAAACATAACAGAGAAAAATAAACAAAAATAAACATAATATTGAAGGGATAAAATCAACATAGGCTTATCGTGCTGAGTGAAAATGGCCTGAATTCATCTATCAAAAGAAGGGATTGACAATCTGAATTTTTTAAAAACCCAACATGAATACTGAAAGTGGGTGCTAGGAGTGATTCAAAGGTCAGCTCAGCTCCACAGACTTCTTTCTGAGCTCTGCAGAAAAGCAGGTGCTGGAGATGCCAAAGGCCTGTTTTTCCTGAGAGGGTGGAATTCAGGAACCACTCACTGTTTCAGTGCCTTGGTAACAAAAGCATAGCTAAAATGAGCCTGAGGATTATCCTTCCAGCTTCCTCCCAGAACACACATGATGCAAAATGCACCACCTGACATCAGTCATTCCCCTTCCACAACTTTCAAAGTGGTCTTTCTAAAACCAGAATGAGGTCACCTGCATAGTCCCCATTGACCGTATGGTATAGAAAGAGCATCTTCTTAGGGCAGTTAGAGGTTCACATTTTTTCCAGATCCTTTTATAATAAGGAGCCTCCTATTGTTTCAAAATCATTAAAAGAAGACAATTTTATTAAATTGAGACCAATAGAAAACTGGGAATCACCAAAATTTTTAACTCACCAACCAAATAATAAAACTGATGAGAATTTCTCTCCTTTGAGATTTTTATCTCTGCTACTTCAACAAGGTGTATGTGGAAAGAATGTGGATATCAGTAGTCTCAGACACATTTGAATTCTAATCTTGGTTCTGCCACTAATTACTATGTAACAGATAACTTAGTCCTTTCTGGTTTGAGAGTCTTAAAATATTAACCAAAAGTTAGAATATCTACCTCTTTGAGGGATGAGAAGACCTACACAGTTAGGAGAATTAAAACATCTCAAAGAAAAGGACCTGCAAGTGCTTACTTTACTTTGGTTTGGCTCTTTACTTTGCAGTTAGAGTTTTTAAAAACAATAGTTGCTGAGCAAATGCATTGTGATAATATTTTAAATATGAAGATTGTTAGCATATTTACTATCACCATTTAGCCATTCATGCCTTGGCTTTGCTACCTGTCAAACAGGAAAATAGCTTGTCACATGGGATGGTTTTCTGTGTGATGAGAGTGAACCCTGGTTTTATTCCTCTAAAACCTAAGATAACTATTATTCTAGAAGTACAATTTATTCATCAGTTAAGACTGGCAACTTGAGATAATTCTACCTAGGTTAGATATATCTTTCCACAGAAATAACACTATTGCTATTTCAAATCTCCTGAGCACCATATCACTGCAAGTGCTCAGATGAGTTTGGCATATCGGGATGCTTTTTAGCAGTACCAACAAACTCTTCAATGACTTGTCCCAATGTTCTTGGAAAAAAAAAATACAAAACCACTCACATGGCCCACGCAGTCTGAGTAAACTGGCCTCTGCTTTCCTTTCCAGCCTCATCTTGCACCATCCCCAACACTTTAATTTTTCCTTTGCTCGGACAAATCTGCCTTCTTTAGTTCCCTGGCCTTACTTTATTCCCTCCTAACACAGGTCCTTTGTACTTACTCTTCTCCCGGTATGGAATGCTCTTCCCCACCCTCACACCATTCTTCCCATTTACCCCTAATTGTTCTTCAAATATCAATTTAAATGCCACTTTCACAGGAAAGACTTCAATGAACCACACTCCGCAGGCCCACTTCCACATCCACTCTGGACAGGCTGCTTTATTACACTCTCTGATAGAACTCTGTTCTACTTGGAATAATCATTAATTCGTGGGAATATTTGATTAATGTCTTTCTCCCAAGCATTCAATTAGCTTCTTGAGAGCAGGACCTGACCTGGTTTTGCTCATCATTGTATATACAGCAGCTAGCACATTACCTCCTGTGTGGCAAGTGCTAGGGGTGCTATATGAATAAATGGATGAATGAATGAATGAGTGAATAAAAGAATATCAATTCCAAAGCTATATATTTGTTGTTTAGGCTATGAAAGAATTCCATTAGGTTTTAGAAAATGCATTGGTAAACAAGCAAGGAGTTCCAAATTGCTGTTGGGACTTATAAGTAGACCCCAATTTCTCATTCCTCTTTACTTAGTTTGAGACACCGTGAGCCACCACAAGATTAAACATTTGACCAATCTGCTTTAATTTTTATTTTTTGGAGACAGAAAGTAGTCTATTTCTCTGTACCACTTCAAAATTTATTTCTAGATAAGAGTATACCTAATAAAAGTTCTGATTTTATTTTTAGTGTTAATGGAACTCCTCAGTTTAATATTATTTCACTTCACTTTACACGAGTCTCAAAAACATGGCTCAGAGATAAAAGTAAAATAAATACAATGCTAAATAAAATACATAGAGTAAGAAGCAGTAGAAACATATATATTAATTTAGCTGTAAGTAGCATTATTTAAGTTGTTCAAATAGAGTCATATACACTATCTAAGAGAAAGAGCAGAGGACCTTTTTTAGGGTCTACAAGGGCTGGGAAATGGTTTTACATCATCTGCTACTCCTAACACTTTGTGTAGGAAAACTTTGTGGAGGCCCGGGCATTTCTGACAACAGACCACCCAGATAAAATTAAAAACAAAATCTTCTTTTCAAAGCCCTTCCATTTTATTTTCTCCTTCAGAAATAAAACTGTTTGTTTTAGTTTGTGAAGTTGTTCCTTTATACACATTCTCACAGGGGCGATCCTTTTAATTTTCATTCTGTTGACACAAGTCTTTTGCCTTTCATCTTTCTCCGAGAACATTGAGCCACTCTTCTACTTTATCTACTAACAGGTAACTCTAAGTAGGTAATTAAAAGTTTTAATGTTCTAAGGAAATATTTTCCTTCTTAAACACAATATCAAAGGAAGCAGTACAAACTCAATGCCATCAACAGTGACATGGGTGACGAAATACCCTTAACCATGTACCTGGGCTTCTATGTAAGTGTTCTTACTTTAAAAAATACAAAAACAAAAACAAAGAAAAAAAATCTTTCTATTTTATGCCTAAAATTTCTACCTTTAACTTTTCTTACCACTCACTTAAATTATAACACATATTTATATAATAAATATATATTAATAAGAAATATTCAATAGGCTACTTACCAGTTAGAAATTCAACTTGAAAGCAGAAGAGAAAGAAATACCAAAGATCCAACTTCATGTTTTCCAGAACAGATAAAATCCTCTCTCTGTCAAAAATGACAACTAATTCATGTTCTCAGTTGTTTTCTATTGCTGGAAAGGAAGTGGGTTTTGTGGGTAAATGTGATGTGACATCATAACAAGGAGCTGTCTTTTAATTGGTATTGGTGGCTAAATTGGGGGGTGGCAGTTAACCAAAATTCATGAATTGCCAATGATTTGGAGAACACAGGAAGGAAAACATTACCCTCATCATAGTTCCAATAGAACAAGTGCAAGAGACAATGTTATTCTCTTCAGAACCACCCTACCTCTCTAAGTCAAAAGTATTGGGAATAACAGGTTCTAAAAATAATCATATGATGAAAAATATGTATTTTGACACATTTCTGTCTTCTGCTACTTGTTCAAAAGATAGCAAGCCTTTGAAACAGGACAAGATATAAGTGAAATTATTACAGAAATTGAAATAAAGATATCTGAAAGAGGAGTAACATAAGAAATCAATAAATAATATTTATACAACATTCATTGTTAATTATAATTTTCCAAATGATGGAGTCAGTTTTAATAAGATTTAAGCCCTGTACTGCATTTTACAGTGAAATCTGTGAAAACCAGGAATTCTGTAGCTATAGTCTCAGATGAAAGCAAGAAATCTAAAAAGCTTATCCATGATCTCTCTATTCATGCAGAGAGAGTATAAACAATGACAACAGTAGTAATAATATAAATAATTTTATTTACATATATATGTGTTTTATATAAAATAACAATTATTAATATAAAACTTATATAAAATTAAATGCAAAATAATATATATTTAATTATATAAAATATAATATGAATATAGCTAATACTATTTATTACATTTATATTGTTTCACATGTATCTAAGTGGACTATTTGTATATATATATTTACATACATGTTTTATACATGTATTAATCCATTTAACCATTCTATGAGATGGGGACTACTAAGCTCCCATTTTACAGATAAGAAAAACTGAGGCAAAGAGTGTACAGTAGCTGGCCCACGTCATATGGTTACTAAGTGGCAGTGCTAGATTTGGAGAGTCTGGCTCCAAAAACCTCAGTCTTAACCAAATAGGTGAAACTGTTCATGACAAGTCTTCTGAGAATACCACCCAGAGGTCTGAACCAGCTTCAGGGATGCTGGATCCAGGCTGGGTTTCTGAGTAGTAACAGAACAAGACCAACTGGCAGCCTGTAGAGGTGACATCCAGGTGAGAAGTGGAAATCAGTTGGGCAGGGCAACAAAGGTCAGTCCAAAATGTCCAGGCTCTAAAGAAGAATCCAGGTTTCAAGCTATAAAACAGCAATGAAGGGTACAGGACCAGCCAGGGGGCTCCAAAGTCAAGGAAGGAGGCTGATCCTGCAGTGATTTCCCTAAGTGGCTGAGGTTTTTCCAGGTACATTTCTTTAGAGTTCATGGGCCTCAGTGGTGTGTGCAGAGGAGCTATTTGAGGTATTGAGCTAGCTCAAGCAGTATAGATTGAGCCATCAGGACCCCTAGGAACCTGCTACCCTGATTTTCTTCCTTTCCCTTCCACTGTGCCCTTGACAACACCAAGAAGAAATGCTTCCAGATGCACCATCATTGTATTGGAGTCCTTTTCTGGCAGAGACAGGAAGTGGAGAATAACTGACTTTTTTTAACATTTTGGTGGCCTAGCTATAGAACTAAGTACAGTATAAAGAGCTTTTACTTCATTTGATAAGAGCTGCCACAAATTCTAGAGATCAGTTGCAAGTATGTGGAGGAAAATAGGGCGGGAATCTAATAATGATATTTCTTGAGCACATATTACTTGACAGACACCGTGCCTCATATGAATTATCTTGTTCAGTTCTCACAACTACTCTATAAATAGTTCCCATTTCACAGATGGAGACTGAGAGAAAGATTAAATAGTTTGCCCAGGATCACACAGCCAATAAGTGATGAAGCCAGGTCAAACCCAGACAATGAAACTCTGAATTCCACACTCGTAATTACCACTCTACATTTACATGTTAGTCTTCATTCATTTGGTCAGAAATTCTTGGAACCATGATTTTTTGGCCTTATATTTTGGTAGAATAAGGGTTCTTAGGTCTTAGATGAAGTTCCAAAATACTTGAATGTAAAGGAGATTTCCTAATAGAATTTAGGTGCTATGTGTCTGCTCAAGAGGAGAAAATTACACAACAAAGAATACTTGTGGTTTTAAATGTTCAAAACTAATTTTCAAATGCTCGGAAAATAAACTGGGCAAAAATTTCCATTCACCACACAGGAAGCACTTTCCATTTGCTTTTATTATTTATTTATTTATTTATTTTCATTCCATGACTCAAGAAGGTTTTGATTTGTGTGTGCACATGCCTGGGATGAGGGTGGGAAATGGAAAGTCTGTTACATTAAAAGTAGAATGTTTATATTACTTGTCTTGCAGGCACCAGAGTTCCTGATGCTGCAACACTTGCCTGTAGAACACTTAAGTTCTACAGGTAAATGATTTTCTTTTGCTTTGCTTTATGAAATGCAGCATTTGCATGTTTAGGGGGCCCACACATCAAAGCCACTGAGTTCAAACAATGGAGTTAAAAAGCACTAGAAAAGTATCTATGTTTCATCTGATTTAGCTTGCTCTGAAGTAAAAAAAGCATTGAGAGAGATGGATTCTTCCTAATCAAAATTCTTTCCCCTACTACATTCCTTTCATTGTTGAGGGGGCACCTCCATCTAGTCACTTAACCTGCCAGGAATCTGTGTCAGCCCATTTTGCTCTCCACTAATTCACCAATAAGCCCTCTTGTTCTGCTTCCTAGCTGTCTGCCATGTCTTCTTTTTCACCCTCTCTTGCCTGGGTCTCTGCCTTACAGCAGGCCTCCACCATCTCTCTCCTGGTCTTTCTGTCCCCACTCTTGTCCATTTCAATCTATCTCCACACCACAATCTTTGTAAAATGTAAATCTAATTCATCTGCTCCCCTGCTTAGCATCCTCCACTGGATTCCTGTCAGTCAAAGATTAGGTCCAAACTCCTTATAAGACCCTTTACAATAGGCCTCCAATTCAGCCTCATCTCTTGACAGAGTTGTTCTTTCTTCCTATTACACTGAATGCTTCAGCCACATTGAATGACATGGTGTTCTCCAAATTCTCCAACCTAATTCTTCCTCCAGAAGCCCTCTTCTTGTCCCCACTTTTTCTTCTCACCACCCCTGCCTCCCTTCTTCTTCAGAAATGTTACCATTCTTCAAACATTTGCTTACACACCCATCAATTTATCAAATAAATCTTTCTTGATCCATTTGCTCACTACCAACCATTTCCATAACTAGTTTTCATTAGGTAGCTTTCTCACATCCTCCTAGGGTCCCTCTGCATCTCTTACTCTGGAATTCAGCATGCTAATGTAATGGTCTGTTTGCTTTCCAGCAGCCCCTGCTGGACTGTGAGCACCGTCAAAACAAGAACTGAAGATGCCTTCTCCGCAGCCATACGTGCAATGCTCAACACATGCCTGAAACACAGTAGATGCTCCATAACTATTTCTTGAATGAATGAGTGTTTGAAGAATCTTTGACTTTTGAAGGACCTATACTACCTCAGGAACAATCACCAATTAACACTTTTCTCTTTGCATCATAATGCGAGGGCAGAAAACCATCAAGATGTGTCTGTAGTTTACACTGAAATCAATTCAATAAATGTAATAATATAATAATTGAAATCAATTCAATAAATATAACAATTAATCATCCTGATTTATCTCTTATCTGATCATTTTCCATCCTTAAGCTCAAACAAAAGAACATTCTAACAGCTAATAATATTTTCTCATTTAAAAGTATCAAACAAAAGAACATTCTAACAGCTAATAATATTTTCTCATTTAAAAGTCATTAATTAATTTATAAGCCCAGAAACTAATTGCACATTTCCAAGAATAGTGAAAAAAAATCACAGTGTAAAATGTGACTATAAAGTGATGTGGTTCATATTTTTAACAGAAACACCTCAACTTAGTCACTTTGGCAGCAAGGCTTTTGTCCTGATGATGGTTCCATGGCTCACAACATCATAAAGCACCTCCCTGGATCCCATTCCTTCCAGCCTCTCCAGGGTTTTGGATTCTTCAGTCATGTCTTCTGTTCCTGGACTGCCTTCATACAGCTCCTTCCCTTCGTTTACAAACATACTAGAATCTCTCCAATCATTAAAACATGCAAACATATTTCCTCAGACCCTGTAACTCATGCCATCTACTTTTCTCTCTTCTTTCTTGGTAAAGAAAAGTTCACATTAGTCTTGACCCTTCGATACTTTCTGTATGTTCCTCAGCCCACCATAGATTGGTTTCTGTCTTTAACATTCTGTTGAAGCTGCTTTTCCAAAGCCCAGCCATGAAATCCACATTGCAAACTCCCATCTATACTCTCTATCCTTTCCTTCCTTGACCTCTCTGAATCTTTTGATGCCATACTTTCTTTACATTAACGTTATGCTTTATCTTGAAACTGTATCATCCATTCCTTACTGAGTTATCAAAACTAAGAGACATTCTGCCTAATTCAGGTTACTTTGCATGTCTCTTCTCTGGTTTATTCTGTGTTGAATTTAAAATCTCTCAGAAGAAAATCGTTACCTGCCTGATGTCAAACAACACTTTGTTGAAGCTCCTCTGTGGTTCCATGTATGGTCAGAATCCTTGATCTCATCTTTTTAACTCCCATCTCTCAGATTTCTTCTGGCTTGGGTTTTTCTGTCAGTTTTAATCATTCCTTTCTTATCCTAAACATTGATGTTGGTATTCCTCAAAACTTGAGCTTCAATCCTCTGATTTCCTTTTTCTAGATACTCCTCCTGAGTGATCAAGCAGATTATGCCACTTGTTAATTAAAAAATAAATTGGCTAAAATACCAACATCACTTTTCCTGTGTAACCCTTAACCTGATTCTGAAAGCTATTCCAAAAAATGTTTTGAACCATAACAGCATTGTTGAAATGAGTACATAATCTTTTGAAAAGATAAAACTCAAAAAAAGACTTACAAACTTATCTGCATATAGGGTCCATGCAGATAGAACAGATGAATGAAATAGACCTTGTATAAGGCAATAAAGGGGGTGGAAACTGGGATAAATTAATGGGCACACAGGTGAAGAAGACAATCAGATCCAGCTGTACCTTACCACAAGGGAATAGGAATCCAATACAGCCATATCTTCTGAACTTTTCCCAAATAAATATGAAAGTCTACTCTTGGTGGGAAATCTCCCAATATTAAAAATTATAAGTTATTAGAAAATTTTACATACATTATAAAACCAACACCCTAGGAGGCAAACAAAACATATCTGAAGGTCTAGTTTGGCCCATAGACTATCAATGTTTAACCTCTGCTTCAAAGAAAAACACTCATTTGGCAGTACACATATATACATATGCATATATACGTAGGCATATAAAGTCAGAAGATTCTTGTTCTAGACCTGGTTTCATCATTTCCCAGCTGTGTGGTCCTAAGCAAGGCCAGGGCCTTCTCTGAAAAGAAGTTTATTCATTTGTAACATCAGAGAAATCTTGTGCAGACCAAAATGTAATGCATATGAAAGCTCTTAAGAACTAGCACATGCTACCAAAAAATCTACTTATTATAATCAAATTTCATTGGCTTAATATTTCATGACTTTTTAATAATTCTTTAACATTTTTAAAATATCTCATTTTGACTCATCTTAAATTTTTCTATGTGGGATTAAAATTGGTGAGCCTTTTTCAGAAAATCATAATAGTTTCATCAACCTTCTTCGGGTGGCTATCAGACTACGATTTCAGTAACCTCTGAGTAATTGATGTATTTTTAAAATATATAATAACCCCATTATATGAAATTTATTTCATTCCAAACTGCTTTTTCTTTTTTTTCTTTCTTTGCAATCACCTTAAGGGCAAAGGTAGCACCTTCTCCAATTTCTCTTTAAAACCTAACTTCCCTTCACCAAGCAGCTCAGATCAGCTACAATACAGTACTGGATTTGGTAGGTATCACAGAGGTTAAATCAAATTACATTAGGTTTCTTGGGTGAGCTTTGTGTGAATGGATGACACCTACTGGTATAAACTGAAAATCTGCTTTCTCTTTTAAAGAGGATATAAACTGAAAATCTGCTTTCTCTTTTAAAGAGGAAAAAAATAAATGTTCATCTTTTAAGCCAAAATCCGTAAAGAGAGAGAGAGAAATAAAAGAAAAAACTATATCCAACAGACTTCAATACTATCAAAAGTAATAATTGCTAGATATACAAGACATGGATTATGGAATCATGAGAAAATGTTCATGATAAATAAGTATAAAAAGCAAATTACATGTATTACATTTATATGAGCTTAATGTTTAAATAACCATACATAGAAACCATACATGAAAAAAAATTCAAAGGATAGGCACCAGAATATTAATTTGCTCATTAATTTGATAGTATTATAAATTATTATTTTTCCTTTGTGTTTTTCTGAACTTTTGAAATGCTCTCCTATGATCATATATCATTTTCATAATAGGAATAAACAAACATACATGTGTGTGAGAGACAGTTATTTTTCTTTTATAAAAGTTTTATGAAATTACCTTACACAGGAGGAAGCAGAATACTTAAAGCACAAAGGACAAAAACAATTGAAAAAAGATTAATAAAAAACTTTGAATTTTAACCAAGCAAGGCCTCTGTTTTGTTTTTTATTTTTTTAAAAATACCCATTGTCATGTGAACATGAGAATCATTGTCAAATTTTTACAAGCTTTCCTTGTCCAACCTCCCTACCCCAAATTCCATCGAGATTTTGATTCAATAGAGTATTGAGTGCCCAGACTTCTATTACTGCTTCTGACTCCTAAGAGCATCCTACAGCTTCATAATTCATAGCTTTCATAAACCATTGTAAAAGTCAAATTAAAGTTTAACAAGTATAAAATTAATTTCCTACTTTCTATCAATATTCACTTTTATTTCTTAATCACTATTTCATGTCTTGAGGTGTCTTTAGTGGCTAAAAGAAATGAATACGTAACAAAAGTTTTCTCCATTCTTAACTGAACCATTGAGAAAAGGGGCAAGAATCTCAGAAAGTCTAGTGCGATTCAACAGGAAATTAAATGGGCAATGAGAACCAAGATAGGCAAATAGGTAGCTCATGATAAGTCAAGAAAAATAAGACATGGATGAAAAGTTTGATGGAGAACATAGAGCAGAAAACTTTGATGATTAAATTAGGTAAAAATAATAATAATAATACGATACAGAAAATATATTAATTCACATTTGTACAGCATGGTCCAGTTTACACAATACCTACACATATATTATGTGTTAAAAAATAACTTGCACAGAACAGATATTAATCCTATGTTGTAAGAGTGAAAACCTGAATTTCAGAGAAGTGAAATTATCCGCCCCAATTAGCTAGTCCAGAGTCAGAACCAGAACTCATATATACTTGCTTTTAGAATAGTGCTGTTATAATTTTTTGACAGAAAAACAAGTTTATCCTAGAGACATGGTTCTATTTCAGTATCCCAGATTTTACATTTTTATGTCAAAAGAATGCAATTACAAATAATCTTGGACCCTGCCTCCTCAGATTATTTATAGATGCACTGAAGTGGCCAGACTTCTTCGGTATTAGCTTTACATAAGTCATTTGATACAAAAAATGATGTAAAAATATAAACAAAGTTTTGGCAGATGCAGTTATAAAGCCATAAAAATCAATGTCATATTTTATTACTAAAACCCCCACTTTAAATGTTTAGAATTATTTTATGACAGTTTCACTAGGTTTATTATCAAGATACTGTGAAGCCCAATCTGGACCCCTAGCCCAGATGATGAGCAGTTTCCTCAAATACCGTATTGAGTTAAATCCCCAAGGAACAAGATGAAGGTAGTGTGAAGACCATGATTAAATTGTCAGTGATACTAAAGTTCACCCAGAAGAAAAATGTTTTTATACTTGGTATGTCATATATTTAAAAAGACTATATTTAAAAGTCTATATATCCAGAATGAGGCACTTGTGTATATAAGAATTCAATGTTTGATAAAGTCAATGTACCAAAATTTTAAAAAAAGTCAATGTACTGGATAGCATTCAATTGCAGATACTAAAACCCATTCTCTTTAATTTAATTAAAAAAGGATTTGTTATCAGGTATTGCAAAAGTTTTGGACTTAATCATGATCATAAAGGCTGCCATGGCTACTGTTGGAAGATGCCATGTTAGAAATCTACTGACTATAAGACTATCCTGCCTCTGCCATAATTCGTGCTGGCAAAAATAGATGTCTTCCATTAACGCGAATCCCAAAGTAAGTGCTGTGTTGCCACAACTGATTGGTAGAACCAGAATTACATCTGAACGGTAGTTACAAGAGAGCCCACAAAGATGGCTTTCAGATTTCCAGCCTCTGCAATATAGAAAAGCTCACTTGGAGGTTGGAATAGAATTTGAGCATGCCAATTCTCAGTATCCACCAAAAACATCAGCTAGAAAGAAAGAGTTATTTAATAGATGATATCAGAATATTTGGGTAGTGGGGAAAAAATTTCATTTAGAGCTATACATTACACTATACATCAAAATAAACTGTGTAGAAATTGAAAGTTCAATTATAAAATTCATATTAAAAATAAAGGAATATAAATAAGTATATTCAAAGTATAAAAGCAACAAAAGAAATCTTACAAATATTAATAGATTGAATCCGAAAAGAATTTTTTACTTACAAAAAAATAAGGATTATAATTCAAACAGATTAGAAAGAATATTTACAAAAAAGAGGAAATCATTTTTCATATGTAAAATGCTCATGCAAATGACAGGAAAACATTAAGACCCCATAGATAGAAAGGCAGAGCACTTGCATATAAAATATACAAAAAGAGGAAAAGTGTAAAAAGATTTGTATAATAAATACACAAAGAAAAGAAAGATGGGGTCCTCTTCCCCCACCTCCTCCCTCACCTCCCCACCCTACTAGTAATCACTAGTCTATAGTCCTCTGGTAACTACTAGCCTATAGTCCATGTCCACGAGTATCTGTTTGTTTGTCCTGCTCATTTGTTGCTTTTAGGTTTATATCCCACATATAAGTGACATCATGTGATTTTCAACTTTTTCTGTCTGGCTTATTTTGCTTAACATGATTATCTCGAGGTCCATCCACATTGTCGCAAGTGGCAGTATTTCATCTCTTCTTATGGCTGAATAATATTCCATTGTATATGTACCACAGCTTCTTTAGCCAGCCATCTATCATAGGATACTTCAGTTGCTTCCATGTCTTGGCCACTGTGAATAATGCTGCTATGAACATCGGTGTGCAAATATCTTTTTAGATAGAGGTTTTCAAGTCTTTGGGGTAGATACCCAGTAGAGGGATTGCTGGATCATATGGTAGATCAATTCTTAGTTTTTTGAGGAACCTCCATACTGTTTTCCATAGTGGCTGTACCAATTTTCAGTCACACCAGCAGTGTATAAGGGTCCTTTTTCTCCGCATCCTCTCCAACATTTGTTATTACTTGTCCTGTTGATTATAGCTATTCTAAATCCAGGAGCAAATCCACATAACATAAGAATTTAGCAAAATGATAGATACATAGATTTTCAAGTCAATGTGGAAAATATATTTTTTCAGCAAATAGAAATAATTAGCCAACTACTTGAAAAAAATTAGAGCCCTTCAAATACAATAAAATCAATTTTTGATTCAAAATCATATGTAAAAAATAAAATCATAAAAGAATTTGAAGAAAATTTAGATTAGAGAAGTGTACCTTAAATGTTTAGAAGGATAAACTTTTTCATAGTTATTTCTCAGGCATTTTCCTCATCTGTATTACCTTTTTTTTAATCAATGATCATGTGTTAAAAAAAAAAATAAAGACATTTTTGGAAAAATATATAGATGACTATTTGCCTGATCTCAGAGTAAAGAAAGTATTTTAAACCGAAAACAAAGAAAAAATAAAACATAAAGAAAAAACTTTGATAAATTTAATTTATAAAAACACAAATTTTCATGCATTAAATTTTAAATTAAAATCAAATAGTAAAGGCAGAAAAAATATTTGCAACTTGTATGATAGCAAAAGGCCAATGTGATCAATATATAAAACTTCTTGTAAGTCATTCATAATAAGATGAACACTCTAATTTTAAAAATTAGATAAACTGCCTAAGTAAGCAATTCACAAAAAAGAAAGACAGAAGTCCAAAATCCACATTAAGAAAAAAAAGTTTGAACTCACTAGTAAGCAAAGAGAAATGAGATATATAAAACTATGAGATACATTTTTGTTCTGCCAAGTTGACAAAGATATTTAAATAATATTTTTAAAGTATTAAATGATATTCTAAAAATATTAAATAATATCTGAAAGATATTAAATAAAGTCTAAAATTTGGTTTTGGTAAGAAAATAAGTAATAGGCACTTTTATTCACAGCTAGTGGGAATGAACATTGATACAACCTTCTAAAGAGCAATTTGGTGATAAATATCAGGGTCTTAAAGCATGTCATTTTATCTCCTCATCAAGCAGCACCTTCCAGACCTCTTCTACCACTTTATCACACATTTTAAACAGATCAGGGCTCCCAGTGAATCTCAAATGGACCCCAAACCCATATATAGATATGTGTCCACATTAAAAACTATGTCTATACAAACACCAAACATCCAAATGTTGTTTTATCTGTCTTATAGCCATTTGAAATTATACAGATGAATGAATAAATTTTATCTCTTTAATTGTTTAGTGTTGGATGGACAAAGCCTGAACAGGAATGTGACAGAGTACATACTTATTTCAGCTTTGAAAATTTACCCTCGAAAAAGGCTTAGAAACATATTTATGGCTTGAAAGGGAATAACAGCAAAAGAAATAGAAAATGTAAAAGGAACTATTCTGCTTTCCTTCCCAGATTGAAGGAAGGAGGTCTTAGAATTAAGTTTATGTGACTTAGAGATATATAAGAAACAAGAGCCACATATAAATGTGCTATATTTTCATTGATCTGGTAGATTTGTTGCTATTATGTTTTTAAAAATCCTAAAAATTAACGCTACATCTTCCTGTGGATATCTGCATTATTTTATTATTTCATCAAATTATAACATTATTATACCATTTTTTCATCAAATAAGTGATATTCTTTACAATAAATAGGTAGCTTCTCTTCCCAAGGAAACATGCCAGCTGATGACCTACAAAGAATTTTTTTTTTCTGCTAACAAATGCTACTCCACCATCCCTGCAATGCAGCCCTAAAGCACAGACTAAACGCAGGCCATCTGATGATAAAATAAATATGATGTGTAGGAGTGATCATAAATATTGAATTTAAGATCACAGAGAATATATTACACAGGAATTTCTATGGTAAGTGACAGAAACCCAAATTGGCTTAAGAAAAGAAATTATAACTCATGAAATTAAAAGTAAATTCAAGGGCACTTCAGGTACAGCTAGATCCAGGAATCTACATTTGTATCTCCTTTCTACTATTTTCTGTGTTAGCTTCATTCTGCAGCCAGTTATTCCAAGAAACTCTGGGCTTATATCCTCCCAGCTTTGCAAACGTGACAGTTTTTTAAAAGAGTATACAGCACAAGCAGAAGACCTACATCTGATGCACTAGACTGATAGGGGCATGTGCCTTCTTGATTTTATTTTATTATTATTATTTTTTTAATCCTTGTGACTAAAGAAGATGCAGAGCCCTGATTGGCTAGGCAAGGTCATATGCTTATTTCTGGAGACCAGAGGTAAGGTCAGCCCCACCTCAATCACATAAATTAAGAGCTGGGGAGAAGTGGCCCCTAAAGGAAAATGAAGGTGTTGTTACCAGCAAAGAGAAAAAGGAATGTTGGGCAAATAGAAGCAGCAGAGGTCTGCCCAAATGAGAAAATACTTCCCTCATCCTGACACTACGGCTAAAATAAATGTTTAAGGCTCGGTATGAAAATTAATTGTGGTAGGGTGTCTAACCAGACTTTTAGACTAAATAACTAGCAGTAATTAACAGAAGCTTTTTCTTAGTCATGTCATCATTCAAAATAGAGAAGGGGAAAAATGGGAGCCTGGAATTAGCACTCATTGTTTGTTCCACGGCCTTCAGTAGTTACCTCGCATGCAACAAGAAATGAAACATGGAACGAGAAGAACCTTTCCCTCTCTGCTCTGTGCTTTGGGAGGCTGACCCCACAGACCATCTCGACACCCTTCACCTCTGGCCTCCATTAGCTTTCAGCTGTGCGAGATCTGGCAGGGGACCGTAAGACAAGAAGAAAGAAAAGTTGAGTATTTATACCCTAGGCTACCTCCCTTCAAAACCATAGCTTCTGAGAGGAACCCTCTCTCTTGCAGCTAGAACTACTCCTATAGCTCTGTCTGGGTTCCAGTAAAGTACTCTTTCCTCGACCTTTAGGTCTAGAGGTGGTAATGGCTTCCTGCTGTTGCTTGCCCTGGGATATTTCTCCATCTCTTACTGGTTTTCTTTCACCCTGCTCACACCTTTCTAAAGAGCCTCTTTATTAAACTTTCCTCTGGTCCTCCTGCTTGAGTTTATTCCCTATTTCCTTTGAGGAGGGGTTGATTCAAGGACCAGTTTTGTAAAGAGATGAATTTAATAAGTGCCTGGCTACATGTTAGCTCAGGAGGGAGTCAAGGAAAAGGCTTTCATCTCACCCCACCCATCACCTACTGATCTACTCAATGATGAGTGTATTTCCTTTAAGTGGAGATAAAGCCTTTTACTACACTATTATGGAGAGGACATAATGTGTGAATTTTCCTGGTCTAAAATTGCTTCACTATATAAATGACTGATATCAGATTCTTTTTTGAGAGATAGTACTGATGATAAAGAACAATGAGACAGAGTCTGATAAGGACAAAGTGTGACAACATAATGAAGAAAGGATTGGGAGTGGAGGAAAAACTGAGTACCAAAGTTAGATTTTTTCAATTTATAATTTTGAAGGCTAGCTCTAAAGCTAAGTAGCCTGGAATAAATGCGGTCCCATGGTTAAGGGCTGAATTCTGTCTACCCTGAAATTCATACGTTGAAATTTGATTCTCAAGTACATCATAATGTGACTGTATTTAGAAAGGAACCTCTTAAAAAAGTAATTAAGATAGCATGAGGTTATTTGGCTGGGCTCTAATCCAGTATGACTGGTGTCCTTATAAAGAGATTAGGAGATTAAGATTTAGGTGGAGGGGAAGCCATCTAAAAGCTGAGACCTTTCCATGCTAACCAGAAGGATCTGGGAGGCATTGCTCTGGGTTCCCATCATAACATAAAGAGAAGGTTTCACAATGTCCATAAGCCCTCAGTGTCCTGCAAATAAAAGAGGAGGTCTGCAAAGTCCTTGCCACTGAGATGGTACCAACCTTGACTTCCAAATGGAACATATATCTACAAAAGGAAAAGTTATGGCAGCTTCGTAGAGAGAACCCAAGAGAACCTTCTGCTGACAGCTTATGCCACTTAAAATCTAGAGAGATGCCAGCATTGTATCCTTCAGAAATACCGGCAAGCAGGCTGCGCTAATGTTTGCTCTGTCTTTGAAACCACTCCCATCGCTGGCGGCTGGAACCTTCCTAGCCAGGTCCAGGCTCCTCCCAGGAGCCCCGACTTCTGGTCCTTACCGATGCTGGGGCTAACCACCAGCTTCTCACAGAGGAGTCTTATGTGAACCTGCCTACCAAAGAATGCCATGTCACACAGATGCTCCTCTGCATGTGGACACTATGTCAACACTGCCATCGGTGCAACGACAAGGGAGCTCACGCGGTCAGTCACTGGGGTGGGCGCATGGTCGAGGCCTCTGGAAGTCCTGAGCATGAGTGGCGCCCGCTCCCATGAGAACCCATAGGAGTTCACTCCTGATCTCTCCTTCCGCAAGGATCCTGAAGGGACTGAAAGGGAAGAGCAGGCCACTGCTGGAAAGGCTGTGAACTGGGAGGAACTTCAGGGTGAATGGACTGCTCCAGCTCCCAGATTTACTGCTGATCACCCCAAGGTATGCAGAGGAATTCGAGGGCACGCAGGTGCCCGCCATGCCGGTTCAGGGATTCCTGGCTGAAGCCAGAGGCCCTCAACCTGCGGCTGAAGACGTCTGCAGCCCCGACTGCTCACGCCGCTGAGTGGATAGAAACAACCACTCAGTGATCCTAAGAGGTTCTTCCACACACCCCTAAACAGAAAAGGGAAATAAGATCAGTGGAAAATAAAGTTCTTAAAAACCAAATTGATTAAAATTAAAGCCAAGAAGAGAAGACTGGAACAAATTCTTCCCTCATGACTCTCAGAAAAAGCCTAACCTCCTACACCTTGATCTTGGACTTGTCCAGAATTGTGAGAAATTTCTGTTTGAGCCTTAGCAAACTAACATACCCACCCCTAGTGCTACTAAAGTAAAGGGGAAAAAAAGCCTCCTCCACTAGACCGAGAAAGCCAAATCAGTCCCTTATTTTAGCATCACGAAACTGCAATTTATGTATATAAATCTTAAGGGGAAACAGTCATCTTTTACAATCTAGCCATCAATATATGTCTTTTTGAGCAACAAAACTGCCAGTTCACTTATTTTCTTCTTTTTCTTTTTTTTTGGGGGGGGAGGACTTTTTTGGGGGGGGAAATTAACTTCCTTAGACTATGACCCATCTTACCAAATATTGGGATAAAGCTACCTTTCTAAGCAAGGATTTGACATTTTAGGACTTCACATGTTATCTCTTCTCATACAATGATGCTGTACAAGAAATACTGAACAAAGAGATATGGAAATTAAAGTGATGTGAAGAGTAAGAAATAAAATAAGGTAAGATAATATCCCTGGAGGATGGAGGTGGGTTCCCTACCCACCTCTAGGTGTTGCTACTGCAACAGAAGTTATTTATAAAGCCTTATGCGAGACTTCTGGGTCTCCCTGAGCCTATACCCTGACCTAACACAAACCCCTTAATTTGCAGGATTTGCTTGCTAAGGATTATTCTATTCAGTTTATTGCTGGTCAGTACCCTGTAAGAACAGGAAAAGTCTACCTAAATAGCAATGGAGAGCAAAGCAAAGAAAGAGCCCACACAATCACATTATTATTATTATTATTATTATTATTATTATTATTATTATTATTTTATCTATGGGAATAAATACTGCCTGGATATCCCCTTGCTTCTGTTGCAATTATTAAAAAGTAATAAAATTCCCCATTGAAATTAGTGCTTAGGAACCCATTGCCTTAGAAGTAAATGTAAAAGCATAAAGTAAGTTTGGAACTGATTAAAAAACAAACACAAAGAAAAATCAACACCAAATTGCTAAAGTTTTAGAGATAACAGCCTCAAAAATAGAATATTATATATGACAGAAACCCTGATAATGGAGTCATTTGTTATAGTCTCATTTTAGTTCCAAGTTCCAGAGCTGTTCATTTTTAATTTAGTAAGGCTCCATGTTAACAATAGTTTATATGTTTGAGTTTTTCCTTCAGTTCTATAAAGTTAGAAGTTTTGCTGCATTCCTAAATGTGGTGTTTATTACACCCAGTGCCCAGGAATTTTTCCAGTGAACTGCAACTTGATTGCAAAACACAAAAACTGGATTCCCTTCACAAACTCTTGTTGGCTTCAAACTCTGTTGGAGCAGCAGGGCTTCATCCAGATGGGTCAGCTGCCTGGTGCAGAAATTGAGAGAGAGCTAGGCTTCCGGAGCCAGGCCTTCCAGCTTTGAATCCAAGCTTCCGGCCTTACTACCTGCTTAATCATGGGTGAGTGAATAAACTTGTAAGTTCCTACCTTCTGTAAATGAAGATAATGACAGTACCTGCCTTGTTAGCTTGTCATGGGGATTAAAAGTACTTCCACTAGTATATAATATGTTTTATTTGCTCCATAAGTATTAGTTGTCACTGGTCTTTAGGTAGCAGAGAAATAGCTCATGAGTTCTCATCCCTTATCTGCTGGTCTCAGCTCTGCCTCTTATGCCAGAAAAACAGCCAGTGGAAGGCCTGGGAGTGCCTGTGTGCACTCCAGGGGTCACCCGCAGGGTTTATTGGTCAAATCTCTAGTTGTCTTATAGGCCCTGAGCTGGGCCTGTGGTAAGGTTTTGTGTCAGCAGATTTCTTGGTGGGTTTTGTTTTGAAGATGCAGAGATTGTTTAATTACCTTTAAAAAACTCACTTCAAACTTTCTCTTGCTTGACTTGTAAGTTTTAGTAAAAATTTAAAGCTATTCCTTATTATGTGTGCTCAATAGCTGAATATAAAAAAATTATTAATATGAAATATAAGAGAAAAAAGTAATGGAAGAGGCTAAAAGAAGAATTTGACATTGTTTTCAGGTCTAAGATAGAAAGATTTTTTTATATTATCTCACACCAAGAATAACTCCATTGAATCTTTCCTTCCTATCAAACTCCATCCATAACAATTGTGGAAGAGAAAGAAAAATTACTTTTGCCCAAATAGTTTTCAAATTGACTATTTTGTTAAATATATTTAGTTTCACTTTGGCAATGTTTTTCCTAACTATCCTCAGAATTTGATGTAATAATATTAATCTTTCGAGAACATAAATTATTCAAACCATATTCTAGAAGTGTCATTTTGCTGTCCCATTTGTGCATAAAATAGGTAAAACAATGTGTACCATAACCTGGAAAACCCACCTGTCTGATCCAAGGAAGCCATGGGAAATATTTCTCTCTATGGAGTATAGTATCCTCCAGGTGCCCACAATGTGACTCCAGAAATTGTTAAAGTAACCTCAAAGGGATTTAAAACTATCCAGGAAATGTCTTATGTATACATGGGTCTCCTTTGAAGATAGCATAGGAAACTGAAAACCCAGGAATTCAGATGCTGCACTGTAACCAGTCAGAAGGAAGAAGAGGCAAAGTCAGGAAGAGAGGACTGTAAGAAAAAAGCAGTCATTCTAGGGAAAAATTTTTAAGAGGGAACCGATTTATTGAGAACACTTAATTGTTTTTTTAGAAGTTTCTAGAATAGGACACCTCTGAAACCGAAACTTGATATACAAGCTCCACAAATTTCAAACATTCTTGTAGTCACTGGATGATTTGGGGTGGGGAAGGGGTTGGTTTTGTTTACGTTTCTGTTTTTGCCATTTCCCAAGACCGCCTGGGCTACAATTATCTTAATATATGTACCTTTACTAAATTTGTCCTTATATTTATATTTTTATTTAAAATTTAAATATATTAAAGAAATTTCAGCACTAATTAAATGGAAACCCATCGTTATTTGCCTTTAATAAAAGGTGATGTCAAAAATAACTAAAATAAAAACAAATGATGCATTAAATTCTAGCCAGAGAAAGAGTTTCAGCTTAGTAAATGTTGGGTTGGTGCTAAGATATAAGGACTGTAAATAAGACTTGTTCATTGTGTAATCAAATTAATGAAACATTATTGAAATGGGAAAAAAATATTCTCACTTTGTGAATCAATGTAACTTAATGAAATGTCCAAGTACCCCCCTGAAGTCATTTTTTCTCATACCTCTTAAAAGTAGAGGTATTTATCCTACACTTTAGAAAGTACTGGGACTGTGAGCATTTTATTCCCTAGAAAGAAATATGCTCTTTACTAATTAACAGATCTTTCTTGTTAGAACAATTAGCAATGTTGCCAGACTTCAGTTAACTTGAGCCCCCATCTTCTGGTCTAATCACCTCTGGAGGTTCTAGGAGTTTACAGTGGAAGGTCTAGAATCAGAGTTCAGAGAGATGCTAACAAAGATGGGCCCCTGGATGACATCCATCACTATATCTACCCCTGTGCTGTCCAATATGACAGCCTCCAGACACACGTGGCTACTGAGAAGCCCTTGAAGTAGCACTTGAAAATGGCTACTTCAAATTGAGATGCACTGTCAATGTAAAATGCACACCAGATTTTTGAAGACAGTACCAAAATAATGGAAAATTGCTTCTTAATAATTTTATGCTAAGTGCATGTTGAAATGATAATTTTTGGATATAGTATGTTAAATAAAATATATTATTAAAATTTACTTCTTTTTTTTCAATTATTTAATTATTTTATTCTGAAACAATTTTAAACTTGTGAAAAGTTGCACCAGATCATAGAATTCTTATATACTCTTCAGCTGGTTTTCTCTCAAATTAATATTTTATGTAACCATAGTACATATGATAAAAACCAAGGAATTAACACTGATACAATGCTATTAACTAGACTATAATATGTAATCAAATTTCACCACTTTTCCCATTGATGTCCTTTTTTGGGTTCCAGGTTTCAATCTAAGATATCACATCGAATTTAGTTGTCATGTTTCCTTAGTCACCTCCACTCTGTGACAATTCCTCAGTCTTTCCTTTTCTTTCATGATCTTGACATTTTTGAAGTGTACTTATCTGTTATCTTACAGAATGTTCCTCCAATTAGATTGGTCTGATGTTTTCTCATGATTGGAATGAGGTTATAGCTTTGAGGCAAGAAAAATCACAGCTGAGAAATGTCCTTTTTAATGTGTCCTGTCAAGGAGTTTATGATGTCACTATGTCTTGTTACTGCTGATTTTTACTTTTATTTAACATAGCTACTATAAACATTTTAATTACATAAGTAATTCACTGTATTGTTTTGGACAGTGCCAGATACCATACATAAAATAATGAGTATGTGACTTAAAAGAGCATGTTCGTAACAGAAATATGTGAATTTAATTATTGGTTTTTGTAGGCCCTTTTGATGTATTTCACCTTTTAAAACTAATAAAAACTAATAACATTTATTGAGAACCTACTCTATTCCAGACTCTTTTGTAAACACTTCCTTCTATTAAATTATTTAATCTCTAAACAACGTGATAAGGTAGATGTTGTCATTATGCCTGCTTTGCAGCCAAGGAGCCTGAGCAGCAAAGAGGTTGTTCAGTTGCACAGTCCCTCAGCAAGTTAGGTGGCAGGTCCAGAATTTGAACACAGGAAGAGAATTCCAGAGCCAGGGCTTAAAACTGCTATGCTTTTTTTAAGCCACAACATCTATTAATTAAAATCCCACAGCTCAAGCTTTAACAATTGTAAACTCTCTGTTTTAACTTTACTCTCTTTTTCTACATGGCGTAGAGTGGGAGAATGGACAATTCTTTGAGCTTCTATACACTGTGCTAAGAATTTAACACACATTATCTCATTTAATGCTCACAGCAGTTTCATTTTACAGGTAAGAAAACTGAAGCTCAAGAAAATAGTGACTGGCAGATCATAGATCACACTCTCTTTCTATGATACTCACATATTCTTCCATCGGCTCAACTACTTAAGGGTTTCCATATGATCAGCTTTTTAATGTTTACTCATTTTTGAAATATCAGTTCTATATTATAGAGATTATATCCATCATTGTGTTTTATGATAACTGGCAATGACCCTGATGTGATTACTCAGTTACCAAAGGGATAAAATAGTGTCAACTTTAGTGCAAAGTACAAAATTGAGTAGCTTTCTAATATGGGAAACCTAGTCATCTAAGAAAGGAATACAAGATAACTCTTAATTATCTAGAATATCAGATGAAGAAATCAGAGCATCTGACTTATTTGTAATCATCTGGGCTAATTCTTTTTACAAGTAGTACAAATACTTGGCATCCTTAGCATAGAAAGTGATATTAAAGTAGAGCTGCCTGTGGTTGAATGCAGAATACATTGTGTTCATTAATATCCATTCCAGTGGCAGAATGACAGATTCTTTTTAAATAAAAGAATAGAACTTGGCACCACTTCCTGAAGTTGTGTTGTTTAAGTGGAGAAAGGAAGAAGTGTAGCCTAAATGGAATATTCCAATGAATCTTGAGACCAAAGCAGAGAGATGCAGTTGTTTCTGTTTGTTCAATTGGGTTGCCTTAAAAAAAAGAAAAAAAAGTAATGAGGTGATTAAAATACTTACATGTAATTAAACTTACTTGGTGTAGTGGGTGTTAAAAAATATTAGATGTTACAAAATAAAAAATATTAGGTGTTAAAAAATAAAAAATATATATTTCTATAGATTTCCCGCTTTGAAGTCCCAAGATTCCTTTACATCTCAGAGCTGTCTACAGTTCCCAAATATAGCCACTAGGGGGTGATGCTAAATCATGTTTAACTAAAAAGTCACAGCTGTACAAACGCTTTTGTTCTTTTTCTGGGGAAAAAAAAATTCATTACTTAGGCATGTGCGTAATGCAGTGTAAAGGGCAAGGTTGAAAAAAGAAAAACTTTTCATTACAGGCTCAAAGAGCAAACTCTGGTGAATTCCTGTATGGCCATCAGAAGCAAGCAAATCTCAGCAAGAAGAGATGAGGTGGACAAAGTATCTGATGTAGTGATACCTTCCCTTGAACTGTTCTCTTGAAAGAATTTTGTGTCGTCAATGAAGGAGATGACAGCTCATACATTTTTTTTGTCTTGCTTTGCCTTGGAGGGGAGGGATATGTGGGAAAGCTCCCCCTCAGAGATTTGAGAAGGAAATTGAGATGTTCTTGGAGGATTCGATATCGCAGTGAGGGCAAGAAAGCCAGCTGCATTTGATATGCATCCACCAGGCTCATCTTCATCCATTCCCACATCCTTTAACTGCAAATGTACCTTATCATCCTCAGGAGCTTGCCCTCCCAGCAGTAAATCTGTACCCCACAGAGCAAGATGAGTAACTTGAAACAAAACGGATATTCCCACATGCAGGAAGGAAACAAAAAGAGGCTGCTGAGAACAGAGCATGACCCCAGCGTCCACTGGGATGTGTCATGAACCACCTGAAGAGAATAGACAGCCAGGAAGGAGGCATGCCCTAACTCACTGAGAACATACATTCTAAAAGCTTATTGTCAGGCCCACATTTGGAATCCAGAGAAGTATAAGGGATGTTCAGAGTCCTTGGGCAGTCAGTCAAACACATCCAATCCATAGGCTGGTCTATAAACCAGGCGGAAGAAAGCATATTGCACTGGGTATGTACTGTATACCACCACTGTTCATACCGTCCCTTATTTTACTCTCAAAGCAATGCTTTAAGATGGGCCTTATTATCCTCATTTTACAGATGAAGACTGAAGTTAGACAACTTATCAAAACTCACCCCAAGTCACATAGCCAGCAAATGGCAGAGATCAGCCAACTGACTTCAAGGCCTGTGCCCTTTCACTTCACTCGCCTGTTCCTGTCGAATGCTGTTAGTGTACCAGACACTCTCCCAAGTGCGTCACATGCGCCGTTTCGTTTACCCCCACCGTAGATGGAACAAATAGGTGCTGCTGTTATTTCCATCTTAAACATGAGTCAGTTAAAGCACAGAGAGCTTAAGAAACTTGTCCAAGGTAATGAATGTAGTGACAGCCATGGGACATGGATTCAAAGCCTGGTCACAGGGCTCCAGAACTGTCACTCTGAACTGAACCACACCCAGGGGATACTCACAGCCCTTCGGCAAGTTCTCAGGGATTGGCTGAGTTACAAAATTATCAGGCCAAAGACCATGACTGCCAAAAGGGAAAAGGAAAGCGTCACCCTCCCTGAGCTGGGCCTGAGATTAAGCAACTTATTGAGAGCCTACTATTTGCCAGATTCCAAATTCCGTGTTTAGTGAGTAAGTGTGTGTGTGTGTGTGTGTGTGTGTGTGTGTGTGTGTGTGTGTGTGTGTAAAATTTGGTTCTCACAATAGTCCTGGGAGAAAGAAGTAATTATCCTCATGTTCAGATAGGAAATGTGTACCAGAAAGGTTACTTAAAGTACCCAATGACATACAATTAATCAATAGCAGAGGCAAGACTAAAATGTAACATCTGTTTAACCTGGAGGCATTTCCATGAATGAGAAAAGCACACTCCAAAACAGTATAGGCAATGCACATATGTAAAGAATTACATCATTATGGGAAAAACATAGAAAAATACATCTTAGGTTGTTAATCTAGGTTATAGGAGAAAACATGGTAAGGATGTAAAAAGTATACATACCACTCCTTTACGCATCTATGAAAATTATGGATGTGTATAAGTAAATGTAGAGATAGTTATGAAATTTATACTAAAGTACAAAAAATAAAGTTAAATAATTTAAATAATTCGTAGATATTTGATAACATTCAATAGGTTGTTCTAAAAAAAGTTCTTACTATACTTTATTTTTATAGATGTATCTTTTGTATCCTGGACTATTAATAGAAATAAAAAGTAAGCATTATATTCAAGATTAAAACTGTATGTATGCAAATTAAGGTCAGGAACAAGACTAGAAATTCAATTATTGTTTCCTGTTATTCAACATTATTCTAGAAGTTCTGGTTAATGCAATGAGATCAAAAAAAGGAATTAAGAGGTGAAGGTGTTAAAAAGGAAGACAAAGTTACAGGTGCTAATGCTTGTGTTATAAAATACATATGTGTGTGTTTGTATACGCACACATCAAAACAACAGTGTCTTCACATGACATAGGGTAAGCCCTAAATACCATTTTTAAATTGGTAAAAGTTAACATTGGTGCCATTTTAAGTCTTCTACTACCCACCACCTACTAATTTCTACTCTTCCAAGTCTCGGTGCTATCATGTCTAAGACCTAAATTTATCATCTTTCTTTCTCTTCTCATAACCAAAGTTCACTTTCCACCTTGGCAGAAGAAAAGTAACACCTCCTTGTCCCTGTGCCCCCCCCCCACACACACACACTAATTCACACTAATTTGTGAATGGCTATTAAATTTCCCATACGATCCCAAATGTATGTGTATATATTATTTACACGTTTCATTTTTAGAGAAAGTTTAGATTCACAGCAAAATTGAGTGAAAAGTATAGACAGTTTTCATATAACCCAACATGAACAACCACCCCTACCATCAAAATCTCTCACAAGGGTGATACACTTGCTACATTCAATAAACCTGTGTTGACACATTGTTACCACCAAAAGCTCATAGTTTACAATAGGGTTAACCCTTGGCTATACTTTCTATGAATTTTAACAAACATATAATGACATATCTTAACCATTGTAGTATTGTATAGAATAGTTTCAATGCCCTATAAATCATTCTGTGCTATTCAACTCTCCATCTTCCCTAACCCTGAGCACTACTAATCTTTTTACTGCCTCCATAGTTTTGCCTTTTCTAGAATGTTATATAGTTAAAATCATATAGTATGTAGCCTTTTCAAATTGGCTTCTTTTATTTCATAATTTTGATTTATATTTCCTCCATGTCTTTTCAAAGCTTTATAGCTCATTTCTTTTTAGTACTGAATAAAATTTCACTGTCTGTGTATAGCACAATTTATCTACCTACTTACAGAAAGACATCTTGGTTGTTTCCAAGTTTGGGCAATTAGAGATAAAACTGCTATAAACATCTGTGTGCCGATTTTTGTGTGGATTTTTTGAACATTTAGGTAAATATCAAGGAACATAATTAATGGATTATGTAGTCAGAGTATATTTAATTTTGTAAGAAACTGCTAAATGGACTTCTAACATGGTTGTACCACTTTACATTCCCACCAGCAATAAATGGGAGTTCTTGTTGCTCCACACTCTTGTCAGCATTTGATGTTGTCCGTGTTCTGAATTTAGGCCATTCTAATAATTGCGTAGTGGTATCTCATTATTGTTTTAATTTGAAATTCTCTAACAAAAGATGTTGTTGAACATCTTTTCATATACTTATTTGCCATCTGTATACTTTTTTTGGTGCAGTGCCTGTCCAGGTCTGCCCCATTCTTAAATCAGGTTTACTTTTTTATTGTTCAGTTTTAAGATTTCTTTGTATATTTTGGATAACAGTCATATATCATGTGTGTCTTTTGTAAATATTTTCTCCCCATTTGTGGTTTGTCCTCTCATTCTCTTGACATTGTCTTTAACAGAGCATAAGTTTTAATTTTAATGAAGCAATCCAACTATCATTATCTTTCACTATACCAGATAAGCAATTATTTTTTTCATAGATTGTACCTTTGATTTTGTACCTAAATAGTCATTGCCATACCCAAGATTATCTAGGCTTTTCTCCTATGTTATTTTCTAGTAGCTTTATAGTTTATATTTAGGTCTATGATACATTTTGAGTTAATTTTTGTAAAGAGTTTAAGGTCTGTGTCTACATTTATTTTTTTCCATGTGATTATCCAATTGTTCCAACATTTGTTGAAGAAATTATTCTGCATCATTGTATTGCCTTTGCTTCTTTGTCAAAGACCCATTAACTACATTTATGTGGGTCTATTTATGGGCTCTCTGTTCTGTTCCATTGACCTACAGTCATGTGCTGATTAATAATAGGTTTACTTTCTGAGAAATGCATTGTTAGGTGATTTTGTTGTTGTGCAAACATCACAAGGTGTACTTACACAAACCTAGTGGTATAACTTACTATACACCTAGGCTCTATGGTATAGCTTGTTGCTCCTAGGCTACAAGGCTGTACAGCACATTATTGTACAAAACAACACAAGATTAAATCAAGTGCAAGAGAAAATGATGTAATCGAGGGATGTGATAAACATGAGATGCCCGAGGCTGCTGCCAGCATAACATGGCATACCGTTTTACAGCAAGCTTTCTTTTATAGGTAGAAAGAGTACACTCTAAAATTATGATAAAAAGTATAGTATATTAAATGCATAAGCCAGTAATAGTCATTTATTAACATTATCAAGTATTGTGTATTGTGCGTAATTGTATAAAACTGGCAGCACAATAGTTTTATTTACACCAGCATCACCAACAAACACATGAATAATGCATTATGCTATGATGTTATGATGGCTATGATGTCACTAGACAGTAAGAATTTTTCAGCCCTATTATAATCTAATGGGATCATCACCATATCGAGGGGCTATTATTGACCAAAACATTATGTGTTACATGACTGTATATGTTTATTCTTTCACCAGTACCACACTGGCATGATTACTGTAGCTTTATAATAAATCTTGAAGTCAGGTAGCATCAGACCTTTAACTCTGTTCTTCTCCTTCAACAGTGAATTGGCTATTAGTGGTCTTTTGCATCTCCATATAAACTTTAGAATCAGTTTGTCTATATCTACAAAATAAATTTCTGAAATGCTGATTGGGATTACACTGAATCTATAGATCAAGTAAGAAAGAAGCAATATCTTGAACTATTGAGTCTATCTATCCATGAATATGGAATATCTCTTTATTTATTTAGCTCTTCTTTGACTTTGTTCATTAGTTTTGTAGTTACTCTGTATAGCTCTTATACATATTTTATTAGATTTATACCTAAGTATTTCATTTTGGGGAGTACTAATGTAAATAGTAATGTGTTCCCCTGCACCATAAACTTTCAAGTATTTCTCACTTTTTCTTTTCTCCTCTTAGGTGGGACGGGATGGCTGAAGGGCACAAGGGTTAGGTAATTCCCCCCACATGGAAGGCTAGAGCAAGCTAGAGCTGGGTATTTTTCTTCCCCCAGGTAGGTTGGTCTCTGATATAACCCCAGTAGATTAGGCTCAGGTAAACTGGTTTCTCCTAAGAGTAGGAGAATAGAATGCTTCAGTATATTTGCCAATGGTTCTTTTCCCCATTCCTCTGCAGAAGCACAGGAGAATTTTTCTCCAAGATTCACTGTGAGACCTAATAGAGCTCCTGAAGGTAAAACTTACAGAAATGTAGGGGCCTCCTATGACTGGATCTCCCTCGAGTTTTTAATTCTCACAGTTGTCCACACTGAACCTCCAGCAATTTATCAACTGTAGTCCAGGTTTTCCTACCCCAGCACTGGTTCCTGCAGAGGTTTCTGCTTGGAGGCTTCTGTTCTGGTTGGCATGATTCTCTGTATCTGCCTGTCTCTCCAATTTCACAGACAACAGTTAGCCCTCTGATCTCAACTCTTTGAAGAATCTAAGAATTGCTATTGAGGTTGTTTAGCTCTTTACTTGTTGTTGGGCTAGAATAGCAACTTCTAAGCTCCTTATATACTGAACAAAAAACAAAGTCTGTTTCTTTATATTTTTAAGGAAAATGCTTGTTAAACTAATTAATAAAAATCCACTAAAAGAAGCAAAATGTTAAAACATATAAATGAATGTCAGTTTGTACACCATTGTATTAGTCAGGTTCTCTGAAGGGACAAAACCAACAGAGGGTGTGTGTGTGTGTGTGTGTGTGTGTAAGAGAGAGAGAGAGAGAGAGAGAGAGAGAGAGACAGAGACAGAGACAGAGACAGAGACAGAGAATAAGAGAGAGAAAGAGAGAGAGAGAGATACATATGCTCATACAATTATAGAGGCTGACAAACCCCAAGATTTGCAGGAGAGCTGATGATGTAGCTCCAGTCTGAGTCCAAGTATATGAAAACTAGCAGAGCCCATAGTCCAAAGACCAGCAACAGGTTCTATCTACACACAGGAAGAACTGATGTTTCAGTTCAAGTCTGAAGGCAGGAAAAAACCAATGTACTATTTCTGAAGGTCAGCCTTTTGTTCCATTCAGGTCTTCAACAGATTGAATAAGGCCCACTCACAGTAGGGAGGGCCATCTGCTTTATTCATTATACCAGTATAAATGTCAGTGTCACCCAAAAGTACCCCCACAGATACAACCAGAATAATGCTTGTCCAAATATTTTAGCACTTGGGGCTTAGTTAAGATGACACATAAAATTAACCAAATTAACGATATGGAAATAGAAAGAATTGTCCACGCTAAGAATCTAGCTTCAGAATCAGCTCTAGGTTGTTCTCATTTTTATAGCACCTGCCCTTCCTGTGTCTCTGAACACATAGGTTATTTAAAAACTCCAAGTGTATTTTAAAAGTGAGTTCTAGGGCAGCAGCAGCAACAGCAGGGAGCTCTCATCTCTAGAAATGGGGGAGGAATTGACAACACTGGCTGCTGTGAAAGTGAATCATTTCTCTGCAGAAACAGAGGTGAAATAAGATCCCAAAATTAAGGACTACGTGGAACATTCACATGTTAAGGGCAATAGGAGATGTGCACATTCAAACACACAAACGTACGTGTGTGTGTCTTTTACACGTAATACAAATAATTACAAATATTGAAGGCCAAGCATGTAACAAAAGGAAATTTAAAAATTAAAAATTAAGGTACTAACTGTCCAGTAAGAGAAGAAATACATATTTATCCACAAAAGCAATGAGAAAATCACATGACATCAGATTTCTATACTGATGGAGATGTCCCTTAAAGTTCTGAAAGAAAATTATTTTTGATTCACATAATCTTAATGAATTGTGAGGCAAAATAAAATCTTTTTCAGACTTGCAAGGATCAAACTGTTGCCTTTCACATATTCTTTCTTAAGAATTTGCTTGAGTATATAACTTAAAAAAACAAAGATATGTCCTCAATTTTCTCATCAGTAAAATAAAAGCCAAAGACCAAGTCTTTAGTCTTGAAAACACTCACCACAGAGCCCAATGCTCTAACACAGGTGGCAGGGATCCCTGGGGGTGAGGAGTGACAGAGTAGAACCGATCCCAACTCCTGCCATCACCTCAGTGGGAGAAATTTCACTTGAAACTGCTTCTTAAAGTACGTTTCCATGGAAAGTTTCATTTGAGAAAAGATTTCTGGAGCTTTGAATTATTTGGAAGCTCCTAGATCAGACAGTCTCAAAAGTTTCCCAGTCTCCAGCGTGTCACAAGTCTGTGAACACAGGCGAGTTTGATCACATACACCATTTGTTGAAAGGTGGAGTGCCAGAGCTCCATTTTTCAAACAAATGATAACATTACTTCATCAAAAATGAAAAGGCTTTCAGAGATAGGCCACAATTTCTCTAACTGTGCTTGAATCTTTCTTTTTATAAGGTTTTTTTTTGTTTGTTTTTTTGGGGGTCGGGGGAGCAGAAGTTCTGAGGAAGACAGTTCAATACTATGGAAAGAACACTAGACTAGGAATCAGGGAATCTGGTTTCTAATCCTAATTGCATTACCTTAAGCAAGATGGTTAATTTCTGGGAACCTTCATTCCTTTCCTCACACAAAGAGAGTTAAAGATCATTTTTGAAGTCAAAAAATATATAAAAGAGTGCCATTCAGAACAAGATTCTAAATCCAACGTTCTGAAATACATAACTTTTTAGAGAGAAAATAATTTAGATATTATTTAACTTTTTATTTCACTATATTGAAAACACAGAAAAAGAATACTTCGGGCTCTCCAAAATTTTTGTTGGCTTGCCTGCAGAAGATTCGTCAGCTTTTATTATTACAAACAAGATAATTGTGAAATAATTTAAGTCAATGGGATGTTAAAAATCAAGTAGTTCAAACTATAAATATGATTGGCTTGTTTTTTGGTCACTTTTTGGTCAAAACACACTTTTTAAGCCCATAGATCAATACTGATTTATAGACCTTTTAAAATCTTGGAAAGTTCAAGAGCACATATAGTAATTTGAGAATCATGCAGGAATTTTGGGTAAGTCATCAAAATATTTTGCAATTAGATGGCTAGAATGATTCTCCGGAGATTACCAGGTCGAGCTTCAATTTCTGAAAATTGGGTAGATGTGAATTGGCCTGACCAATGTTCCACAGGGACAAAAACTCCAAGCCGAAACTCAGAAGGCTGTTCCAAGGTTAATAACTGCTCCATTTCATGAATTCCTTCTTGTTGCTCAATCAAAGCCTCAACAATTTTAACCCAGTTCTTCTTATTTTAATGACTAAAAATATTTAGGGTTCATGCTCTTTGCATTACAACTTCTCTATTTCTGAGGAATAGTTTAAAGACTCCAAGTTAAGCAATCTCAAATTCTTCTAACTATTTCCTAATTATTTCCACTCCAACATTTTCCTAGTTAGTCACAGACAAAAGAGATGAGGAGACAAGCTTGTAGAATAAAATAAAAAGAGGAAGAGAAAGAGGAAGATCAGACTAGAAAGGAGTAGAGATACAGTAAAGATGAAGTAAGAGAGAGCCCTACAAACAATAAACAAGTCTAATATAGCTTCCATATATGGTTTCCAGAGTCTTTAATCTCACAAAGGAAATTTTCAAAAATAAATTGATTAATCAGTAGGGGACTTTGTTAGGTTTTCACTTCCCCAAGTAACAAAATTAAGTAAAACTTTAAAAAACAACAACAACAAAGATCATAGTATAAACTACCAGACAAATTCAGAGAAAGAAAGGACATATTTGACACCAAAAAAATTAGAAAGAATATATCCTCAAATAACAGCAGTTCTTTAAATGGAATCAGAAGTGCACTGCATCAATCATGTTTTTCTCATCTCACTTCAGACAAGTAAAAATCTGTCAAAGAAAAGTACTCCTCCTCTTAGCTCTGACATTTGAAAACCACTAGACTATTCCATTGTGAGCATGAAATTAAAACAGAAAAGCTTAAGATGCTGCAGGCAGAGGGTGGTTCCATAGTGCTACATAGGAAGTTCCCTGGGCATGTGTAATTCAGCAGAGCATTCTTAGTCTGAAAGCCCATTAGAAAGCGAATTTATTTGCTACCAACTTTCATCATGCTTTGAGTAGATACAACTGATTTTCATATATTCATTTTCTATCTTGCAACCTTGTGCATTAGCACTAATAGTGTTTTGTGCATTCTTTCAGTTTGTATATATATCTATGGTCATGTCATATGTATATGAGAGAGTTTTATTCCTTCCTTTCCAATTGGGGTGCTTTTATTTCTTTGCTTTCTTAATTTCTCTGGCTAAGACTTCCAGTACAATGTTGATTAGAAGTGGAAAGTAGAGATATCCTTTTCTTATTTCTGTTCCTTGGAGAACAGCTTTCAGCCTTTCACTGTTAAATATGATGTTAGCTAGGGGTTTTTTATAGATGACCTTTATCAGATTGAGGAACCTCCCTTTTATTACTAATGTGTCAAGTGTTTTCATCATGAAAGACTTTAGATTTTATCAAATGATTTTTCTGCATCCATTGAGGCAGTCATTTATTCCATTATTAAGGTGTACTGCATTGATTGATTTATGTATGTTGACCCAACTTTGCACTCCTGGGACAAATCCCATCTAGTCCCAGTATATAATCCTTTATATATGCTGGTGGATTCAGTCTGCTATTATTTTGTTAAGGATTTTTGCAACAATATTTGTAAGGGATATTGGTCTGCAGTTTTCTTATGATATCTTTGGTTTTTTTATTAGGGTAATACTGGCCTAATAAAATGTGTTAGAAAGTGTTCTTTGGAGAGATATTAAAGCAAAAACAATAGACAGAAGCAAAAAGATCTCAGAGTGAGATAGAAAAATAAAGAGAAGCTGTGCCTTATTACACAAATAACTGGCAGTGAGTATTTTTGTAGACTATACCATAACCAAATACATTTTGAAAAAATAAGAATTTTACACAATTGGTAGATATAACATACAAGCTATACACAAGGAAATAACAATTATAGCTTAGAAAATGACCAGCATGACCTGATGGTTTATTCTTATTGGGGAAAAACTTAAGTTTAATATTAAATTATTTCTTGAATATAATTATGCTCAAACTAACTGATAGAAAAAAATGCATAAATTTTTTATTCCATAGTCACAGTTTGTTTTCAGTCAATCTTTATAACAGAGATTGCTAATTTTCTCCCATTATCGTGTCCTTTTTTCATTTTTAGTGATAGTAAAATTTAGCTGGACACATAACTAAGCATACAGTTCTCAGCCACCCGTGACGTAGATGTTGCCATGTGACTAGGTTGTGGACAACAGGGAGTGAGAGAAAGTAACGTGCAACTTATAGACCATACCCTTAAAAAGACAGGAATATCCTCTTCCCTCTCCCTATTCCTGTTTGTTGGAATGTGGAAGTCCTGATGAAAGTTAGAACAGTCACCATAGACCATAGACCACAGGTGGAAGCCATGTGTTGAGAATCGTAGAGCAAGAAGGACCCTGACATCATCGATCCTCTTGAATTCCTTTATCAGACCATTAAGTAAGAGAGATAAACTTTCATATTGTTTGACCTACTGTTGTTTTGGCTTTTGTTACAGCAACCAAATTAACATCCTAACTAATACAATCTTTTTATAAAATTCCAGGTTTAAAAAATAAAATCAAACTTTAAGAGTTGTTAAAGACTAATATTTTTATCTAACAGGCTGCATATTTCAATTGTAGTTATGATGTTGGTATTGTAAAACAAATGAACCAGAAAGACCAAATAAGTAATATCCTTACTGAATGTTGCCTTAATAGAGATGAATTGTTGTTGTTGTTGTTATTGTTATTGCTATTTATTTTTCTTTTCACTCTATCTTGAACATGCTTCAATAAAGTTTTTTCTCTATACCACTCCACCAAAACTACTTTTATCAGGATCAACAATGATCTCCATGTCCTAAAATTTTGTGGCTAAATCTAAGCCCTCATACTTAACCAGTTAGCACTTGACGCATTTGTGTATTTTTTCTTCTTTGAAACACTTCACTTAGTTTACAGAACACCTCAATCTCTTGGATTTTCTTCATCCTCACTAGCTGTTTTTTTCCCCATCTCTTTCTCATCTTTTCTACACTGTATTATCAGAGTACTTCTCAATCCTTAGAAATCTCTGTGCTATCTATGTTCACTTTCTTGATGAACATATCTAGTTTATAGTTTTAATAACTTTCTTGATGATGTTATCTAGTCTCATCGTTTTAATAACATAAATACTGAAATTCCCAAATTTATAATATAAATTCTATGAAGGCAGGAATCCTTGTCTGCTTCTTTTCTGGTGCATCTTTAGTGCCTAGATCTGGATCTGTCACACATAAGCGCAGCAATAAATATTTGTTCAATGAATGAATGGCTAGAAGCTGCATTGCTTTGTAAACAATCTATTTAAAGTGTTTAATATTTACTTTCCTCTTCAGGAAAAACACATCCTTGTTCAGCATATGGATCATATGCAGAATAAATTTCAACTATGAATATCTGGTGGTATAGCCAGGCTGTTTCACTCTCACTACTCATGGCCAGCTATGCAGAGGCTGTGATGACAACGTCCTTGCTTTTAAGAACTTAAAGCCCTGCAAAACATAAAATGATATGCCAAAGTCAATAGTAGGCTTCAAGAAAATGAATGCTTATTAGTATTCAGCTCTTTGTGTCTGTTAATTCTAATCCCCAAGACAAAATTTTCTAGGATCATAAACAATGTTCAAAGGCTAGCACTTTCAAAGGGTGTTTACAGGTTCTTCTTTACTTCTGGGGATATTTAACAATTATACTTAGTGTAGTACTAGGAACTCAGAAAAGAACACATGTGCCTAATTAGAAATATTATCAGTTAAATGCAGGCTCAGTTAGTCCTAATACAAACTGTGCTTACCCAAAACCAAACCAAGAACTTAAATTAGCTTTTTCCTTTAAAAGCCATGAAAATAGTGTGCACAAGTTTAATTTCTTGGATGTTTCTTGAATGGTCTCTGAGTGAGCTGCTCAGGTGGGTGCCTCTGTATATGTCTTTCTACGTGTCAGTATATTTATACTTGTGTGTGTGTCTGAGAGAGCATGTCTGTGTGCATGTTCTGAAAATACTCTCTTCAGATCTCCAGAAGGAAAAGCAGAACTGACCATCACCTGAAAAATCTGTTTATAAACATAGAAATCAGAACATTCTGGAGAGAAAATACTTTCCATCTGGGAATGTAAATTCTCAGAAGTGCAATCTTCGGAGCTTATATTTGGTGGATCATTGCCAATGCTTCAGTCTGCCCATGCGGACCTACCTCCCACAGCTGAGAGAGGTGGTGAGGCTAAGAAAAGGTGGTGTTGCACACCCAACTGGCTACTTACACAACTAACGTTCATTTCTTCCTTCTTCATTCTAACAGAACTCAATTTTTGTTCAGACATGCAACCCAGCCCTTTATGCAGCTCAGGTAACAGTTGATCCCATTCTTATCTCCAGAAGTGTGTTGTGATTCATCTAAGCTAAGGACTAGCAAACTTACTGCAAAGAGCCAGATAGTAAATATTTTAAGGTTTTCAGCTATATAAGTCCCTGTGACATGTTCTTTGTTTTGTATTTTAATTTTTTATAACCCTTAAAAATAAAAACATTTTTTCAGATGATGGATCATATAAAAATAGGCAATAGGCTGATTTTGACCTATAATCTATAGTTTGTCAATTCCTTATCTAGCCCATGATAATAACTTTATTCCCCTTATCAGTAGCTGCTTTAGAGGAGGGCATGTGATCCAACTCTAGCCAATAAAATATAAGAGGAAATTTTTTAGGGTTCTTAAAAGAAGTTTCTTCATCTCTCCTGCCCCTAAGAAACTACTGCAACCACCTAGCCATATGAACCAACACAGAGGACACGTAACCAGGAGGCCACATGATACAGACCTTTAATTGCACCAGTGTTTTCAGTTACCTGTAGCCCAAATCTCAAATTCTATTTGATCCAGATGATAATGCGTTCAGGGCAGATGAGAGGAAGAACAAAGAGAATACTTCAAAAGATAAGATATCACTCTATGTTTCCACATATTCCCTAGATACCTGTACTTCCTTTTGTTCTCATTAACTCCCTCTCAGATTTCAATTTATAAAGGTGATCTGAATAAATATTAATTATTTTAGTTTAAAAACCATCAGATTAGAGGTTAAAGTGACATTAGGGATAACTTACTACAATTTTTTCATACAGTGGATAAGAAAATGGAGCCAGACAGAAGTAATTTGTCCCTAACTACATAGCTAGTAGGTGGCAGAAATGGAGTTAAAAACTAGGTCTCAAATTCAAGTCTATATACTAAAACAAGTGATCCAAGGTCTATACACCAACAGACATGGTCTCCTAAAAGTGCTTATCATGAACATTTAGAAATCAAGATTTCCATTTGCACATTAACAGATTTTGTTAAATCCAGGCATATAATCAGGCATCTGTGTATTAGTATTCTTCAGAGAAACATAACCAATAGAATGGAGAGAGAGGGTGTGAGAGAGGTTATAAGGAATTGGTTCACACAATTATGAAGGCTGACAAGTCTCAGGATTTGTAGTCAGCAAGCTGGAGACACGAAAGAGAGTCAGTGTGTAGTTCCAGTGTGAATGCTGGCAGGCTTGAGACCCAGGAAAGGCAAATATTTTATTTCAAGTTTGAAGGCAAGAAAAACTAATGTCCCAGTTCAAAGACAATCAGGCAGGATTTTTTTCTTACTGGCAAGAATGTCAGCCGTTTTGTTCTACTCGGACCTTTAACTGACTGGATCAGGCCCACATTAGAGAGGGCAATCTGCTTTACTCTATAAATTTAAATGTTAATCTCATCCAGAAATACCCTCATAGATACACTCAGAATGTTTGACCTAATATGTGAGCCCCTCATGGCCCAGTCAAATTGACACAAAATTAACCATCACGACTTGTTATCATAGAGTTTCTGGGATTTCTGGGGTGGATAAGGGAGAAGCAAAGGTGCACACATAGTCCCCAACACATCTATCTTTAACAGCTGCACCTGAGAAGCGTTGGAGCATTGTGGTACCAGGGAAGAAGAGGTAGCAAAGCCTCCTTTCTGAGTCTATTCTTTTGCAGTTGGGGAATAAGGTAGATAAACTAGTGCTAAAAATAATAACCTCACTTACAATAGAATTTGAAATGTAAATCCTGACATTTAAGAATGAAATGAAAAAAAGAATAAAAAAGTAATATATGGTTTAAATAAATTTATTCTTAAATCACAAGAATTTTAGAAACAGAGAGCGTTTTATAAAAACAGAACTATACCTTTGTAGTTTTCTAGAAAGCAAGGGTCCCCAAGTCTTGATGAGAAGAAGCCATTTTCAGTCCCCCAAAATACTGTGTTCACGAGTGTCATGGAGCAAGAAGGCAGAAATGTTATAATACAAAATAGAAGGGAGGAAGGGGCTCTTCCTTACTAATTGCAATTTTGGCAAACCACAGAGCTCTCTGCTTCATAGTGTAAAGATCTTAGAGCCTCCACTATCAAAAGATTAAAGGCCTATCATTGGGGTTAATTTATGTTCACATCTAACACCATGTAAATGTTCAAAACCAACAGAACAGGAAGAAAAAGTAAGGAGCTTGGAGCTCAATAGAAGTCACAAAGAGTAATAAGTATACAAAAAATTAAAAGTAATGTCAGCACTTTCTAATGGGAAGTGAAAGACAGATGAGGAACTCACTATTTAAAGAAATCAGAAGAGGCCCTATGAAAACGAAGGTTCCATTCATGACATTAAATAAAATGTCCTATGAAACTTTTGAGTGATAAACAGAAAAGATATTTAGGTAAAGTACATTTTACAACTTCATTGTCTAGATTACATGGCCTAGAGGCAGGAAGGCAGGCAGGAGGCTTGGCCATTATTAGAGGAAGTGATTCTATGGCTTATGCCAACACTGATGTTAGGGAGAACACCCAATAAGACCACAAATGTAACACACCTGAGCAACAATATCCTGTTTTTAAAAAATTAAAGAGAGGTTGGTTAATTACCACACTTTGGAGATCAAATCAGGTTACACCCTTTTAGTCTGACAATCTTCTTACACCAAATAATGGACCTGGAAACCTCCCAAAGGGTGCATGCGCTTCCCATCCTACCTGAGAAGTCATCTCTTTACCTTTTGCCAGATCAAAAAAATAGGAGAGAATGGGAATCTGATTCTGAATCCAGAGAAATGGCACCTTGTTGGCCAGGCCTCCTTCAGAACTGTAAGAGTTAGAAAGATTAGGAATAGTATATTTAGAACTGGTACTCAGAAACGGAACTATTAAGCAAGCAGTGCTGTAGAGATAAGCATGACCTGAGCCCAGAGGGTTCGTTCCTCCAGTTACCATCATACTTTTCTTCAAAATGAAAAGAGGAGAAGACAGGAAGAAAAAACATAGGAAACTTTAAAAGAAGTTTGTTTCATTTTCCTACAGTTTTTAAATCTCCTAGGAAAGTGCCAGACATTTTTGTAAATAACAATAGCTAATATGCACATACATAAGCAATGTAGTGTTAATGATACCCTACATTTTTTAACAACCCCTAAAATAGCTGCTTATCTATCAAGTTTTCTTTTATTAGGGTAAAAACTACAGGAAAAAATAAAGCTATAGTTCTCTCAAATATCCTCCACTAAAGATTACTTTAAAGGAACTGTCACTCCCAAACCCCACTGGTTTTTATAAAAGCCAGCGAGGTAGAGTCCTGTGAGAAAAGAGATGTGGAAAAAGCTGAGTTCCCTTAGCAAGAAAGGAGTTATGTGCTGCCTTTGCGCCCTGAGACTGGACAGTCTCAGTCCAGAGTGTTCAGTTCTTTGAGCCAGCACCAGTTCTGAAAGGGACAAGATGAGGTAGCTGATTCTGGGTCATCAGATGATGGCGAGGGCAATAGAGTCCTCTGTCAGAAAGACCCGCTTGTGCTAATTGACAAAAGATGACCAAGTAGATCTTGGACTTAGTGAGTATTAGGAGGGGTAGGTGAGGACTGTTCAGGAAAAGGAAATTGTATGAAGTAGTTCTCTGTTTGTGTGCCTGTGAGACAGGGAATGGCACTTCACACAGCCAAAGTTCCTATGTCTCACGTTTCAGAACATGAAGCATTTTAGGTGGTAGAGTATAACCATTATACTCTGGTTCCTCCTCTTAGCAGATCACTCCCCGTCTTAAGGAACTTGCTTCTACTAAAAAGATGGAGGCTTTCTGGCCACATTCCTCAGAAACAGTGTGAGAGCGGTTGATCATATCTTCAGCCAAGCTGGAGCCCCATCAGAAAAGAGGTGGTCCCTGTTATGGTGAGACAAGAACCCAAGTACAAGAGTCCATGTCCCCAGTGACGCGGAACAAAGACGAAAGGTCTCAGAAAGCTTACCAGACCCCAAAGGAATTTAACTGTGCCCCTCCCAATTCTTGCTGAGTTATCGTCAAGCACCTGAGTCTTTCTTGCTGACTCATAGTCTCCGGCCATTCCCTAAGCAATACATTTTCTTTTTGCCTTGGTGTCCTCTAAGTCCAAGTGCCCATTCTTTTGTTCTCAGCATCTCTCTTTTGACCAGTCCCATTTATCAAACCTAATTCTCCCACTTGACCTAAAGAATTCCTTCTGTTCAAAGTTTCTGATGCTGTAAAATGTGATTATCTTCTTTCTCACTACTCCAAGTTCATACTTTAAAATGAATTACATTAAGAGGAATTCTGAAAACAGGAGGAAGAAACACAGAAGAATTTCCCTTCTAGTTTCATTCCACAGTTGTCCATGACAAGAAATGTTCAGTTGTACAAAGCTCCTTGTTCTGATTGAGCACTTTACCTGTGATTCTCAACCTTGGCTACACATTCAAATCACCAGGGAAGCTTTTAAAAACTTATGCCTGTATCCCAACTCTGGTGGTTCTGATTCAATTGGTCTGAGCTGGAACCAAAATAATGATAGCTTTTAAAAGATCCCCCAGGTGGTTATAATAAACAGCTCTGGCTGAGAACCAAACCAGTGCTAACTTCATAAACAGTGCCTCACGGTATCCATTTTTATGAGTCACAATTCTATGTTCATCTCTGAGGAAAATGGTTCAGAGGAGATATTTCCTTGATTCAGGGGCTGCTCTTGCCTGTCACGTACATTTTCTTCATAATTGAGTTAGACTGGTGCTATGACTCATTTCTCAAAAGTCAAAAAAGCCCGAATTTCATTTTAGGTAGATCTGAACAACGACAATAATTTTTATCCTCTTGCATTTGAAAAGTGCATTGTACTTTAAAGGTCATTTTTTCTGATGCAGTATCTCATTCAATCCTCACCACAATCCCAAAGCAAACAAGTCAGATGTTATTCTCCCATTTTAAAAATGAAGAAATCAATGCCTTAAGAGAGGGAGTGATTTCCCCAGTGTCATACCAAGGGGAAGTGGCAGAAATGAGTCTAGACTAGGTCTCAAATTTCACTCTAGTCTATTCTTCACATCCCCGTATACTGCGAAGTTTTCTCTCCAATCCTACTTACCCAATACTATGACATGACTTTGTTTACCTTTTACTATGCTTCTCAATTCTAAGGAGTATGTGGATCACCTAGGGATATTGAGTCACTGGATTTGGGGTGCGGCCTGAGACTCTGCATTCCTATCTGTCCAAATGACTCTGATGCTGCTTGTCCAGCATTTCTTTGAGTAAGAAATAACAAAATTACAAACTACATTCCTTCAAGTAATACTGAAGAAACAAACTGAGCTTTACTCATCTTCCAGATACTCGTGAGACAACACTCACTTATTGAAGCAAAGCATCAGATTCTTGGCAGTTCTTTTCTGGCTAGAATATGTGTTATTCTTTTGGCAGCCAGATCATCGCTGTGCTCATGTCTGGAATGAAATCAACAGCTGGAGTTGCAGCAGCCACTGGTTAGAATTTCTCTTTCTCTGCTCTGCTCTAGTTCTCAGGTCAGCAGGATAAGCACAATGGGGCCACTGGGCCATCTGGCCATGCAGCTGGCCTGGGATTCTGAGTCTGAGAACAGTGTTGATTCACTGTGTGCAATCCAAGACCTTAGATGACATCTTTAGTTCCTGGAAATAAACTTCCATGAACAGTTACATAGACAAAAGTTTCTGTCTTGAACCCATTGAAATCATATCGTATTGACGTTGATGAACATGTTCTTTTTTAGTTTGTTCTTAGCCTTAAAATTATAACTTAATTGTTAAATACCTTTGCAATATATAAGAATGTCCTAGAGAGCACAAAGGACCAGAACTGCAAGACTTGGTTTTAGTTTGATTCTTGCCATGCACTAGACAACTTGGGACAAATGTTATAACCTTTCCATATTTTAAAAAATTAAATGACAAAACTATAGGCTTTCTAGTGATCTTTCTTAGCACTAATATTCTTTGAGTCAGTGGTTCTATATTCACAAAGTAAAAAGATAAATTATTTTAGAGAAATTTATCTCCCTTCTACTTAACTCATTTTGCCCCACCAAATGTAATTTTTTCCAATTGCCTTACAAGCCAGTTTATCATTGCCCACTGTACTATGAAGCCTTTCAATCCTAAATGGTCATTTTTAAGAGCTACCCATTTTATGTCTTCTAATTTTAAAGGGCACAATTGAGAATGCATGTCTGTGCCTGAACATACCAGCAACCCTCTCAATCCTGTTTGAGTTGGATTCTCTTTTCCCTCTAGTCCTCTTTGTCCCTCCCTTTACAGGCATTTTGATGAGTGTGTACATTTATTTCCATATGGTTATTAGGAGATAATATTTTGAAATAATTCTTTATTTTTTTCTTCCCAGTATTATTCCCTTTCATTTCTTCTTTCTACTCCCATTGAGTATTCCCATAACTTGCTCTTCTTTGCCTCAGGGAAAGAATGTGGCAGAGAAAAAGACAGAACTATTTCCATTAGTCTTTCTGCCAAGAAAACCAGAGACAGCCTCACCCAAGATACCCCTACCCCAAGCTGAGTGGCTGAGATCTGCTATTCCTGAAGGATAAAGGAGACAAAAACAATGGAATTGGACAGGTGTAAGATAACTTGATGACAACCTTCCCTAGTGACTTAACATTGCACAAGAGCCAGAAGTGTGACACAATCCTGGGGAGAGATGGGGAAACCCCAGTAAGGACTGAGGTTAAGATTTCTTTCCACTAGCCTAGCAGAATAAAGCTTGCAGTCAGAAATTAAAATCTTAAATTGAGTTACAAAAATAAAGAAAATGAACTGAAATATACATCTCTCCCTAAGACTCATACCTGCTCTACATCCATAGGGTATTATATTATATTACCTTGCATGAGCAAATCTTATTAGAATCTACTCTTCAAAATCCTGGGGAATCCAGTGATGTTCATCAAGTATTTCTTGCTAGCTAGGTGTCCTTGAAGCACCTAGAATGATGCATGGTGTAAAGCAGCCTCTATGAATATTGCTTGCTGGCTGGCTGGCTGGCTGGTTGTCTGAATGACCAGCATACTTAATGAAGCACAAAAACAACTTTCTTCTTTCTATCTTTATTTTTTTTTTATTGTGTTAGTTTAAGTATGGAAAGACATAAAATTATCCGACTCAGTAAAACGTGAGCTAACAGTAGGCCCTTAATAAAAGCTTTTTCTAGATCCATTTCCTCGGATTACTCCAGAGATCTAGCTGGCAAGAATTCAATCATTTTCACCAGAGAGCTGACCCTAGAAAGCAGACAGCCGCTATATGTGGTTTTACAAGGACTGTAAGGGTGTTAACAGTTTTGAAGCTCTAAGACCACTGTGAAATCTGGGATGCTATGTTTTGAAGTGAGAAGTTCACCCTTGGCAGCTGTGCTTTAACCAGGCATGACCGGGTATTGCCTGAAATTGAAAACAGCCTTTCAACAGCCATAGGTCCTCTTTATTTTGAACATTATAGTTCATGTTGCTAAAAATATTCCCAAATCTCTCCCTTTTGATCGTTTGAATGGGTAGGTATTATATTGAGAAATAGCTGATTAATAACCACCTCCCTAGTGGAAATTCAGAATAAACCCTAGGGATGGCAACAGATACCCTGTGAATGACAGCCATATTGGATTCTATCTCTCTCCTCCATGGGAAGACACACTTTACACAAGAGCTCTCTCATCTTTTCTGGAAGTAACATGATTGCACATTACGGATCTTTAACAGTCACTGTTTAAAAATATTAACAGCCACTGCTTAAAAGTATTAACCCATGAATCCTGTTTTGTTGCTTTCTTTCTCTTAAAAAATATTTCTTTTAATGGGGCTTGAGATTTGAAGTATAAGGCAAAAAATCAGAGAAGGAATATGATTTCAATACTCAATCACAAATGGCAGAGTTTTGATACTGGGTTTCAATATCAATACTGAAGCCTGTTGAAAATGCCTTCCTCACTGAAGTTTCAAATCCTAGCTATGTTTAGTTCATCAGACAGATGATTTTACTGGTTACTATATACGTTAAACCCAAAGTGAGAAGAATGGAGGAGTAAGACCAATTCTTACTATCCATTCCTAGTAGAATGCAAAGGGCTCTGCAGACAGTAAGTGACTAACAAGAACCTCCTGTCTCTAAGTTTCAAAGACATCATTTAGAAAAAGAGAAGCTGCAGACTCAAGATTTTCTAACAAGTCAAAAACCTGAAGATAGAATATGGGGATAGAAATGCTCTCAGCCTACCTAGCCTAGATACTCTTCCACAGGCTTTGTTATGTCAGTATGTCTCTGAATGTTCACACAGTCACACAGGTCTTTGCTGTATGTGTGATGCCTGACCCAACCCTCAACATCCCCAATGCCATGCTGATCTTACAAGTGAAAGTAATAATAGTTCCTACCTCGTCTTATGAAAATAAATTAAATAATTCAATTTTAAGAGTCTAAAACAGCTTTGGATACATAGCCAGAACTAAATATTTATAATTATCATTCTTAAAGACTCTGAAAGTCTTTTCTTAAACACACACAAACACAAAGATACCACTTGTTGTTATTACAGAAACACCACTTCCAATAGATATATAATGATTATTCTAGAACCTGTAGGTTAATTACATGTTCTTTGTCAGGGTCTTCACTTACTGTGGTGAGTCCACCATAATTTTCCCAAAAGTTCCTTGGACAGGGCAGCCTTTGTGATCAGCCACCCCACTTATAGCTTCTTTACCGAACAGTCAATAAGAAACTCGTAGGTGTCACAATTGAATCTAAGTTCAGCCCCCATTGACCTAGAAGACATCCCTCTGTTCTCAGTCTGAGAAAGTCTTTTCTGCCAACCTACCAGCAATGGGAGAAAATGCTGATTGCACCTGGACAGAGACAGCTTGGTGCTCTTCAACTAATCAGTGAGGACGTGGCTGATGAAGATATTTTAAGTATAGCTTTGCTGGTAGAAGCTGTCCCATGAAATCCCAAAGCATTCCTAAATTTCAACAAAAGTGACCAGTGTTCATCTTCTCTCTTCTCTTTGCCTTCTCTTAGACTAGGACTTAAAGACAAACAGACTGTCAAGGGTTATAACAGAAGTAGATTTCTATAGCAAGGAGGCTGTGATTCCCACTTAAAAGTGGTTGTTAAGATAAACAGAAAATTTATAAAGTTAGGACATATATCACAGCTCCAGGGTGACTACAAAATCAAGCTTATTTCTACTCAAAAATGGCTTCTGGAACATTGAACGAACCCCATAGGTTCTCATTGCAGCTTTTCATAGGCTTCCAAGTGTTCTGGCCAACAGGCAGCCCAATTCATTTCTGACAAACATTTGATGGTATTCTTTCAGTGTGGCCTATCCCTCAGCTGTTTCTGATCCTGAAATCAGAGCAGTTCCCTTTATACCTCTAGATTTGGACTAGATATAACAGTGTAGGATTGTAAACATTTATTTAATTCTGACTTTCTAAGCAGCCACAAGTTACCAGATGACCTCCTCCTGCTTATTCCCCTCAACGTTCCTCACTCCACTAGCTCCCATCTCACTTCTCTTCCTTATCGCAAAGTCTCATGCCTTTGCATTTTCTCCATCCTTTCCAGTCCCGAACCTGTTTTAACTAAATGACTGTTCAGGAGTAAATGGTTGGCTTATGTGCAAGCCTCTTAAGTGAGAGAAGTTACCAAAAATACATTTGTGCAACATGTTTTTATTAAACATTTCGCAGTGCTTGCTCTGTTAGCACTGTGCTGGATACTACAGGAGATACAGCAGAAATAAAAGGTATCAGCTTGACCTTAGAAAGCTTGTAATTATTATTTATCTTCTCTAATGTACATCTCCCACTCTACTATGTTCTAAGAAAAGGGTTAGTAAATTGCACATGTGTGAACTGGTGTTATGGCATTATATGGTCACACTAAGTGGATACTAACTAAATTCCCTATTTTCCTAACCCCAGTCTGGCAAAAGCATCAGTATCTCCAATAATAAGTGGGGCTTTGATAAGAAAAGCCATCAAATCATATGATAGGATCATCAAATGCATGTGTATATATAAATGAATTAGTGGCTTTTCTCTAAGTTAGGAATTTGCTAATTTTTGACAAATGGGCCATGTTTAGGCTATGCACATTTAAAAAAAACTCATATTTGTTTCTTGTAATTCATTAAGTGGCAAATGCCACTCTATTGATTCTATCACCTGTTTAACTTGGTTCTTTATTCAGCAGTCTGAATAGTGTTCTCTCAGATGGACAATGTGTTTATTCATGGAGCTGTAGCAACTCTGTCATTAGAAGTGTGTCTTTGAACAGACTTATGATGTCTAAAAAGAAGGAAAACACCTAGAAGAAAAAAAATAAGCATATGCAACTTTTCTTAATGGTCTTTTCCCTTACTCAAATATTAAACCTGTTATACTCCTCAGAACATCTTTATAAAAGGTATAGTTACCAAAAGAATAGAAGACTAGTCTGAGACTGAGTCTAGGTGAATGAGCTTCTATTTCTTACTGCTCAAACATTGATAGAACTTCACCTGATGCCTCTGCCAATATGGAAAACAGAATAATGCTTTCATCTTATAATGCTAAAAAAAAAAAAAAGGCAAAAGAAATCCTCCTGCTCAAAGAAAATAGTTTTATTATCATAAATTTTAGTAAAACATTTTATTATTCAAGGTATCGTTTTGCTGAGTGGGATGCCTAAGATTTTGAATGGCAGGATGGAAGGAAATTGGAGAGAACTTCCTGATGGAATATTCAAACAGAGATGAAGAGAGGATTGTTGGGTCCACCTGATAAGGGTTCAAGATTGAAAAACTGAATGGCTGCTCTTAGGAGAAGAGAGTTTAGTTAAGTGACTTCTTGAGTACATTCAAGCCCTGTCGAATGATTCCATAATAATAATATGACTATGCTTTTAAAAAATACTATGATGGCCAGATTAGCTAAGGAGATAACACAAAGGAAAATGTGAGTAATGAGTGAAGCTGCCTGTCAATCATAAAGGAATTCAAAAGGTGAAACAGAAAGAAATCTGTTGAGAAATAGTTGGGTACAACACCTCATCAAATTTTGGTTGGCGAAACCCTCTTGCTTTGCTGAGAAGGGCTCATTTGCTGAGCTTTCACAGATATAGAAATATGGACTCAGCAGGTTGCAAAGCCAATTGGCAGTTTCAATCGTGTCACTTACAAGAAGAATTTGATAACAAATTCAGAAATGAATTGTGCTCCTTTCCTCTCCTGATTAACACACCTCACCAAACACATTCTGACTGTTCCAAGTGTGCGGTCTCAAGTCTAATTTGTTGTGGAGCTTATATACTGAGTTCTTTCCAGAAAGCGAAGCTCTGAGGTTTGGCGATGGGGGTGGGGGGAGGAGAGAAAGCCATCTATTAAAAATCACATGACTTTCCTTTTATTCAATAAAAATTAACATTCTAACAAGAGGGAAAGAGGACTATAGCCTGTGTTAAATAAATTTTACTTGCTTATTTTAAAACTTATAGGACAATAATTATATTAATATTTATGTTCTTAATCAAATATGCCACAATAAAATGAAGCTGAAAATAGATTAAACAAGTAAAAACATCCTAGAAGAAGGTCTGGGCCTAATAAGACTCTTTTTCTTAACTCAGTTAATTAACATCCCTAAACCTTGACCTTCTTATCTATAAATTATGACCAATCTGGTACCACCAATTTCTTAGTTATGACAGTCAAAGGAGCTACTATGTCCTTTGACTACTGCATGTCAGCTGTGTACCTAAAAATGTTTTTAAAACAGAAAGATGTTCCTCAAATGTAAGGTATTGAAAAATTCAGGCCCAGAAGTTAAATGACTTACAAAATTGGAAGCTAATTAATGATGGTTCTGGGACTCAGAGCTAGCAGACTTTTGTTATCCAGCAGTAGTTTCTCACTTCCTTACCTTTCCAATTTCTCCTTGTGAACCAGTTTTGTGTTAACAAAGTAGCAATTTTAAAAGACTTGCTTTAGAAATAAGCACTACATTCAGGCCTTTACCACACAACCTTCACCCCCCCACACACACACACACCCACATCCCACCAAAAAAAAAAAAAAAAACATTTGAAGAGTTTAACATTAACATATAGAACAAATCTACTCAAAAGGTCCTCTTCTAATTAAAATGACTGACTATCTGCTTTGAAACCAATGATTTAAAAACACATAGACATGGTCCTAGGTGGTTCTTCTGTGACACATTCCTCTTCCCCAAATCATCCATCAAAGAGGCATGTGAATTCCTGCCCACTCCCCTCTGTACTTAACCCCTTCTCTGGCATGGCCCACAAGCCAGGTCTGCTTTTAGCCTCATAGGGACTTCATTAACGGAATTTTGCGAGAGATATTTGTTCTTAAAATATGTAGAATTCCAAAATATTTCTTATATTATTTCCTAGGAAGTAGGTTACAGGTCTACACCTAGTAAATAAATATCCTATTACCCTTTGAGATGTGTTTCTTATATTGATCTTAAGTTCATTCAATGGTGCTCCTGGCCTCCATTTTCATATTTAACCAGGCATTCATTCCACCAGAGATATTCATTGGAAACCTACTCTTTGCCTGCCTGCTGTGTCCCAAGCCACTACAGTGGGGGAAAAAATGAGCAGAGTGAAGAAAATGTTTTTAAGACCTGAACACCACCAGTGACTGACCAACCCATTACCAACATAAAATCCTTGATCATTCTAATTTATGTCCAGGTTAACTAACACTCATAATTAGTCAAGATACAACTTGCTCAACATAATTTATTTCCAGGACTCAGAGACTTGAGATGCCCTTTTATATGATTGAGAACTGCTCCTTAATTCTATATTCAGGCTCTTAACGAAGGGAAGAAGAGAGGAAGAGAAAAAGAATATCACCTTTCTATAAGCCATGTTCCATTTTCAATCAAACTTTGGGTCTCTTTTCTCTTAAGTTCTCATCTTTTATATTACTGAGTCAAATCAAATCACAGCACCCAGGCTTGGTGTTTGTGGTGACAAGCAACTCCAGGGATGGCCTTGTACTTCCCACAGATCACTCTCTGTGTATATCCCCCAGATTTATTCAATTCAAGCAACACCATATACAGCTTACTCATCCCTGAGCCTTTGAGATGATGCACTCATACATAACTAAGCATTTATCATCTGGTATTTCTACAATTTGTTTGTCCTCCCCAAGCGCCTTTCTCTACACTTGTTCCTGATTGAAATTCATCTTGATTATGTCTGAAAACCTCTGCAGTTTATTAAAGTAGCTCTCAATTCTAATGATAGCTTTGTAGGCTCTCAGACCTAGAAGGGACTTTGGAGATAGCCATTCTAACCAACCCCCTTATGCTGTAGAGGAGGAAATGGAGACCCAGAAGCACAGAGGACATTTCTAAGGATGTGTGGTGTATCAATTAGAATCTCAGCCCAAAACAGAATCCATGGCAGATGGTTTGACTAAGAAACTTGAATAAAGGGACTACTTATAGAGGTGTGGACACGATTAAGGGAAAACAGTGTATGCCCGGGATCCCCAGCAACCAGTAACAATAGAAATGCTTTCCTTTCCCTAGGGCTAAAAGAGAAGGGCAAAATATAGTGACAGAGTTCAGTGAGAGCAGGAAATGCGAAGGAGCCACTCGACCTGTAGTCAGGGAAGGACACTAGGTGCTTTGTCAAAGCAAAGATGACTGCAAGAAATAATTCAATCATCTTATCACTCCTATCTTCTGTTGGAGTCTTCCATAGGTAGATTGCCAGAAGGCAAGGAAAGCAGATGATATGGACCATTCAGGTAAGCTTCCTGAGCACAGAGGGGAGCAGGAGAGAAGAGAGAATAGATTTAGGGAATAACCAGCAAACATAGTAAATTCAATTACCCAGCATTAATGCACATCTTAAAAGGTATTGACCTTATTAGAAAGGCTCTATTTGCCTAACAAAGACTTTCTGAGAGGGGAATGAAGGAAAGGTGAAAGAAAGGAAGGCAAGCAGAAAAAATGTAGAAGTTTACCAAGGGTCTGTATGAGAGTTCAGGAAGAAATAATAAAAGTATCAGGAAGAAATAATAAAAGTTCAGGAAGAAATAATAAAAGTATATAGTACTTACTACATAGGTTATAACATATTACAGTGTTTACCTTGTGCCAGGTCCATTCTAAGTACTTTATATACACTAGCTCATTTAATCAACAACCTAATGCTACAGATGAGGAAATGGAGACATAGAGTACCTCTTGCTGCAGATGTCATGCTTTAACCACTAGTCCACACTACTTCTATAAAGTAAAAGAAGTCCCTCTTGAAATCATTATGTTCTGGAGAGATAATAATATTGATGCATGAAATCTTAATTATAAGATTTACCAATAACAAATTATATCATCACAAGACAGCATGAGTCCAGAGATAGGGGTTCAGCCTGGGCTGGAATGATCAGTGAAGGGACTCAGTGGCTATGAAATAGTGTCTAACCCAGAAATGGTTTCAGGCAACCGAAAATCTACTGGGGCAGAGCCAAGAGCAGAACCAGGTCTCCTAGCTCTGATGACTAATCCCCTTGCCCTTGACAATTCACTTTCAGAGCTTCACAGAGTTTCCTCTGGGAGAGGATTCCAAAGTACAGAATTGACACCTCACTCCACAGGACCTCCAGGATCACTTTGGCCAGCCTTCTGCCCTCAGAACAAGATATACTGATATGCTCTTTTGTCAAATGAAGCAATTCTTCTGTACTCATTTTCTAGATTCTAGAAAAGCCAGGGATTAGTATGTGTAAGAAACTGAACCTAGACCTATAAATCCATGCACAGGAAAACGTTCAAACAATAGCATATAAGCAAAGTAAGACTCATCTCGTACATTACACATTTGTCTCTATTATCATTACTTTTGAAATTAATTTAGATTCTTGGGGTGGATGATTGCAGTTACTCCCTTAACTCTCTGTCTCTTAGAACATGCAGTATTTGATAAAAATATTAACAGAGGTCTTTTTGTTCAAGGACAAAGTGTTTTTCTTCACATTTGCACATGCATTTTGACCTTGAAGGGAATAAACATCACATCTGGTTTTATAATGTTGCTGTGTGGTTTTCAATTAGGTTTCTGTTATGCTCTACAAACAGAAAAAGCAGCCTGTATCTAATTTAATACTCATAAATTTCCACAGATGGTCGCAGAATATTGTATAGTCTAGTGGATAAAGATTTTGCCTCATGTTTTCCTATTCGTGACTTAGAATTGTGTTTTCACCGCATTTTTATTAAAAATTTCCATTGACTATTTTTTTTCCAAAGAGTGTAATTATAAAATAATTCTCTTAGTTTCACTAGGCATGAAGACATCTGATTTGAAAAAGTTTGTAAATTAGGCAGCCAAGTTAGACAGAAATAGTTCAGCTGCAACTGAATAAAAGTAATAGTGTTGGGATGGTTGTCAAAAGTCAGATTCATCCAGACTAGTTTGATCTCAGTTTATATAATGCACCACAGAAGTTGGAAGTTTCTGAGGGTGGAGCTAGGGATTCCACTTCCAGAGCAGCCATAAAATTCCTAATAATTCTGTGAATGCTCACAAACGCAACCTTATTCTCCTACCTAGGCCTGTGCCAATATGCTAAAGGAAACAGCACTGAGTGCAGGATTTAAGGAAAAAAGCACAGGGTTTGAAGAAAGACTGACTTGAAATCAAACCCATCTCTACCACTTATTGTGATGAGATCTTGGCCAAGTTATTTGACAAAATAGAGAAGTAATATATTTGTATCTAAAGTCTGGGTGCACAAACATGAGAAAGACTCCCATTGCTCATCGTGAGCTCAATTAAGAAAAGATAAAAGGCCATAAACAAATGTTGATACCCCAAAAGAGTAAGAGCTAAAAGAAGGGAGAACCAAGTGCAGTGAGAGTAACCATATATGAGGGTTTAGGAAGGCTTACAGTAGAAGGGACCTTTGAGCTGGGTCTTGCAAAAGGTAGATGTGGTTAAAATTCTTGGGGTTATCAGTGCATCTTGAATGGCATTCTGTGATGATACTCTGATTTTCTAGAGAACTGTATTGAAAAAGATTCTGAGGTTGTTCCTAGGATCAGTGGCCTAGTGGTTAATCTCAGATCCGGTTTACGGCAATATCTCCAGGCAGGGTCTCCAGGAGAATATAGTCCTCCTCAAGCTTATGAAGTTCAATTGGACTTTTTGCTCATCATGACAATTCATTCTAACTCCCTTCCTAGCCTCCCCTAAGTATGTGGTCCTATTCTCTGCACTCCCAAATGTCTTCAGGAATCTTAATATGAATGAGTTGACCCACCAGAACATCAGTGGATGTCTTGCTTTGGGTATTTCCTATCATTTCATATGATTTCCTGCTACAGCATTCACCTGCCATGTTAGACTTCCATTGACAGACCTGCCTGAATGGAGCCCAAAGAACCAATCATCTGAATCTTTCCCTTCGCCACCAGCTGATGCTAATGAGGATCCAGCAGACCACTTCCAAATAATCTACACTATGACTAAATAAAATGCACTCTATCAGGCTCTGAACACACATCTACATGCAGCAAGAAAATTCATGCTAATCGCACCTTTTATCATGTGTTTCTGTGAAACACCAGGGTTGAGTGCTCTAGATAGCCCACAAAGTAAATCTAATTCCTCTTTTATATGACAGTCCTTCACATCTATCACAGCTATCATGCCCTTTTTGAATCATTTCCTCAAGCACAAATTACAAACCCTATAAACACTCAAATTGGCACAAGTGCAGTCCATGCTGCTTAGCTTTGCACAGGCTTAAAGCACTCGGCAGTTCCTTTGTGATGCTCCCTGATGCATCTCCCTAATAATCAGCTTTCACCCCTGAGCTGTGCCCACCCCCCACACATACACACGCACATACACCTGCCTCCTCCCATTCCAGAGTGGAAGCTTCGCCTTTAATGCCCATTCCCAGCAAGGATAGTCTTTTTCTATTTCTGGCCCCAGGTGTTCCCATACTTTGACTTCTGATAGAAATTCCCTCGCATAACTACCTCCACCACAATTTCGGTTGAATAGCCCCCTGGCTCTGACCCAGGCTTCTCTCAATCTCCAATTTTCTATGTGGCCTATGGCCATTGTATCCTGTTCTATAATTTTGTTCACAGAATATTGTTTTGCTTTATTTGCCATTTGAGGGATATTCAAGGCTCTGTCTTCTAGTTTTGTTCTCAAAGGGGCTCTAATTTTTTCTCTCAAAGGGACTCATTGCTATTTTCTAGCACCCTTCAACTCCAGCTCAGAGACTCTGGCTTCTCTTTAGTCTCACCTCTCCACCTCACTTTCTGCTCTAGGCTGATTATTGTTCTCTTACAAATTAGCCCCATTCCAAGGGTCAGGTATATCCATGCAAGGGAACTCCCACTGACTTTCACTAGTTATTACTCTTCATTACTTTTAGCCTGTTTTGAATGGGAAATGACCCCATTTTCAGGAAACACACTACAGGCTATGAGAGAATCAAAGCCTCCCACTGGCTATATTAATGGTTTCCATTTTTCTGTATCTCTGAGTAGAAGCTACAATATCCAAAGCATTGTCTTCAGTGCCAGTGAATGGGAAAACAGCTACTCCTAACACTGTGGATCGAAACCAGTGGTCCACTTTTAAATGTCTTCAACTTCCTGGGGTTTTTTTTTCTCTCTTTCTCTCTCTAGTTACAACTCTCAGCTGCTAAAGCTAATCTAGGAATGAATGTCTCCAAAAAACTTTCAAAATATGTGTCCAAAGATTATTTGCCTATTCCAACACCCATTTGTAACCTCCATGATACATGTTTTACTTCTCTAACACTTCACTTCCTATTTACTTTCCACTTTTCCACTTTTTATTTTTCAGGTTGCCCCCAGAATTTAGATATGGTCATTTGAAAAGAACATAAGCTTTGGAATTCAACATCCTTTCTAATCCTAACTCTGCCACTTCCTAGCTGTGTGGCTTTGGGAGAGTAATAAAACCTCTCAGTAAACTGAACCTCAGTTTCCTCAACTATGAAATGAGGATGATATCAATATTTCTTCTGCAGGGAAATTGTGAGAATTGCTTTAGCTAAGTACATCCATTCCATGTTAAAAGCTTCACAAGTTGGTTTCCTTTCCTTCTTCATTCAGAACAAGGAGATAACGTACTATATCCATCATGGTGGCTTCTTTAATAGGTAAGGAATAATTAGAGAATGCTTGTCTTCAGTCACAAATCCAAGTCTCCTATCCTTAAAGTCCAGTCATGGTTAAAGGTAATTTTGATATCTCAGGGGCAAAAAAAAAAAAGAAAAAGAAAAAAAAGAAAAAAAATGTTCACAGGAGTGTAGAGACTATGTCTGAGTTGCAAGCTAACTACAAAGAAGGAAAGCAAGACTTGTTTTCAACAAGATGAAGGAAATAAGCTAATAGTGGACAGTTGCAGCACGAACAAAAATGTCAAGGTGAAGCAAGAAGTAAAAGGAAATATCCTCAGAAAAGCGCTATATGTGAGGAATCACTTATGTTGCTTCTAAAATTTGACATCATCTCTTAAAATGTATTTTCTACAATTCTTCCCAAAGAAAGCCTCTTCTCTTTTTTTCTGAATAGATTATATCACTTTGTGTGACTAGCGTCATGTTTTAAAAACACTATTAGTTGCTATGGTAACCTGATTGCGTGTGATAAGAAGAGCATATAACCTTTCCCTGGGTTGTGACTTCCAGCAGAATTTAGAACCTTTCCCAGTGTATCGCAAGTATTGCTGACAGACTATTGGTAATGGTTGTTTTGTGTTCTCTGCAACATTCTTCTGTAGGATGGTTAAGGACAGGCTGGATCACCTGAAATTATCTTGCTAGTGCCTTGAAAGGTCAAGGGAAAGATACAAAATATGGAGCCAACATTAGACCGGAAACAATGGTAATGATCACACTAAGGCTTAACAGAACAGCTGGAGTGGAGGTGGGAGGAAAAGCAGGTTTTCTGGGGGTAGCCAGAAGTGGTAGCAGTGAGCGTCCTGAAAAGAACAGCTACTGGGCAGAAAGGTTCATAGTGTCACCCATTTCAGAGCCCTGATGTGAAAATTGAGAGACCAGGCCTCATAGCCTGGTTCAAATCCTGCCTCACTCTGTAAACTTGGACAGTTTCCTAATGTCTCTAAGCCTCCTTTTCTTGTGAAATAATTTCCAAGTTTCCTTCTTCATTCTAATCATCTACAAGGGTAGGATCCTGAGTTCAACTAGAGTTTCTGAAAACACAATCTCATTAGAGAATTAAATGAGTCTCCAAAGACTTATTGGAGGCCCTGCTTCAAGTCTTACAAATGAGAAGCTCTGGGTCTGAGGCACCTCAATCTGCATTTTCTCCAAGTGCTCTGGTAACGACTATACATAATAAATAAAAGGTCAGCTACAGCAGAGTGCACTCATGAAAACAATGATTTCCAGGAAGAGTCTGAATGTCAGACTCCTTGCCGTATAGACTAGAACAGGTTAAATTCGTCTAAGAAAATTTTAAATTCTTCTAAAAATTTTAGAAGATTAATAGCTGCCTCCTTTGCAGGACCCATTACCTCTAATGATACTGAGCATCAATCCCATGTGGGAACAGGAGATTTTGTTAGAACTGAAATAGCAACCACAGTCTCAGGTTGTTCCTGCCCAGAAACTCCTGGGGAGGTGTCTCAAGCACACGTTTACTTACACCACATTAGAAGCATAAACTTTTCTTCTGATAAGGTTACCAGACCATATAGATGCAAATCATCCTGGTTTCAGCAGGGAGTGGAGTTATTTGTTTTGTTTTGGGCTGAATCTGGCAATCCAGATTGCCATAGGAATCCTTCTCTCAGCCTATAGCTAAGGATACATAAGAGAGAAAAGAAAGAACATGTTCCTCCTCTTTATCAATAGAGTGTGTCATCTTTCTGATTTGAACAGAAAAAGAAAAATGGACCTGAGATGAAGGAAAAAAATGCATAAAATAAAACAAGGCCTCTGAGGCACCTGAGTCATGGTTCTAACTAGGTGTAAAAGAGAAGTGAAGCAATAGGAATAACTTTCCAGAAAAAGTCACTTTCTGCTTTGTTTGAGACCTTCCAAAACCAATGACTTAAATTTATAAATTCTCAAACTTCTTAACTTGCTTTGCTCTAATTAACAGCACAGTGACGTTAACATTTTGCAAGTTCAGTCCCAAGTAAATTAAGTGTGCATCAATCGTGGAGATAAAAGAAGGCTCGGACTTGATATAAAAATATAGTCAGTTTTAGCAACAACCCCACAGTTCAAAAAAGAAAGAGTAAAAATGAGCATTTGTTGCCTTCCCCATCAAAAAAAAAAAAAGACAGGAAGATTGGATTGAGATAAAAGTAGAATGTGTGGTGTGTAGTAGCCAGCTGGAGCTCATATTCCAGACTTAAAGGTTTAAGCCAAGAGATAGACTGACCTACACATAGTTCTGCTGGTCAAAGAGGAAAGAGATTAGGCTGAAGCCACCTAAGAAAACACAGCCAGGTTCTGCATAGAAGACAGTTGGCCTTCCCATAGCCCCAGATGTCTTAGCTCCCCAACTCTTCAGTACATTTATCTGAGCATCTACTATGTGCCTAAAGCTGTAATGATTCCTATTTTGGAGAAGTTCCCACTCAAGCCAGAAAGAAAAGAGATATGCATTTGAAATTATTAGAAATGAAACCAAGAATAGTTGCAAAACAGAAGAGGAGATATCCATGTGGTCTCAAGGTATCAGTGAATCTGATGGTGGAGGCAGAATTTGAGATGAGTCCCAACGGATGTGAAAATGAGGAATAAAGGGTATTTGGGAGTGAGAGATCAGGAAACAAGAAGTAGCATAAATGAGAATACCATGTTGGAAGGAAGATGAGCAGAGTTAAGTGCTGGGAACTGGTAGGAGTTAGGGCTGACCCAGGAAGCCCCTGATAGGTAACTTTATTCTGCTCTCCTTGTCATCCATATTTCTACGTGGGACCAGTGGTTTCAGAGAGAAGGGTTATGTTGCCCAGGCTCCCCCTCCATGGTGGACCAAGTCCGACTTAAATGAGCAGAATCTTTGGGTTTCCCCAAAATCCTGACCCCAGAGATAAAGATAGTGGTAAAGGTTAGAATGGCATGAAGCAGTTGGTCTTTTGAGAGTAATGAATCTCTCTGAGTATTGCAGGCAAAGGACCTGCAATCTACCCTTATAAGCAAAATCAGGATTAGAAGAGGCTTTCACTTAATGCCCAGATGCCCCTACTCCATATTTTCTTTCTCCCTTAGGTCATAGTCTTTTTTGCTAATTTATTCTTCCATAGGGGAAATTTTTTGAGCTAAGGAGTACTTTATTTTTTCAAGATTGAGACTGAATGAAGAAGGCAATGCTTAACTCACTGAATAGCTAATGGTAGAATTTCAGGTGATAGTAGAGGAGATAGTAAGCTTATATAAAGTAGTTCGTTGTCTGACAATGTCTAAAAGATACCTGAGAGGTCCCTTGTCTAAGATTCTCTCTGTCATTTAAATCTGCCATCAACTGTGGAAATGAATGATCTCTCTGAAGACATTTGAAGGAGTAGAAATGGCATCGTACTGTCCACTGGGTCTCCTAAATGGTGTGTTTCTCCATGGCTTCCAGCCAAAGGCCAAGAGAGCAAAATGAACAGGAGCTTATTCTAGGTTAATTGCTATTTCTGTATTTTAGAAGACCTATTCATTTTTATTTAACAAATCTTAACTGTGTGCTGTCTCGTTTGTTTGTTAGCAGGGTGGGGGTGTGGGGAGGAGAGAGAGAGAGAGAAAACTTTAATGAGCAAAGGGAGAGAGCTCCCTAAGCAGTGATTCTCAGACATGATGGGTATAAGAAGTAGTGGGAGCTGGTTGGAAGAGCAAATTCCTGGCTCCATTGCTCAAAGATTCTGATTCAGTGCATCTGAGGTTAAGCACTTAAATCAGCTGATTCAGATACAGGTGGTCTCTGTTCACACAGAGAATCATTTCATGAGACAATAACAGGATGTAAAGGTCAAGAATAAGAAACCTTGTGTGGAACCCAAGGTTCTTGGTTAACCAAGAACCACAGAGGGCTCAGCGGGCGAGGGCCAGGCCCACCAGCTGATAGCAACACAGAACCACAGGTATGTTTTCTCTATATTTGTGAAATAGTCCATTTGGAAGGTAAAGGAAAAGCTCTATTTGCCATGGAAGCAGATCAAAATGGCTGCAAGGGACATTCTGTGTAACACTAGAGTTGCCATGGTAACTGAGAAAGCTGTGGGTAAAAAAGAAGAGGTGAAGAACCTTTGCTAAACACAGTGCTATGTGATTTATCAAGGACTGCTATATCTGTTGTGAGGAAATCAAAAAGACAGAAGCTGAATTCTTTTCAAGAATAGCTTACAGGTAATGGGTTGGTAGAGAGCTGATTCTCAAAGCATTACTTTCCTTTTTGGATTTTTTTCAGTCCATTCTCAGTATTTCTAATTTTGGAGACCCCCACTTACTGCTTGAACAAATTAATCAAAACCAAACTCATACACAATACTCAAAAACAAGGAAGATAAAGATAACTCTGGGAAAATGACCACCACAGATTTTATTTAATTAAAAATATTATACATGTTGTTGCATTTTCATGGAAAATATTGATTTAAAAAACACCAACAGTGTTAGTTTTCAGAAACCTCCATGCACCCCATTCTGCCACCTTCTTTTTTTCTATCCTTGGCATTAACCATGTGTAAAGAAGTGAGGCTCTATGTAAATGGAGCTTCCTTGAAGTTTGCACCCGTAGGACTCCTGGAAAAAGCCATTTTTTCAACAATGATGTTCTGTTGAGTTAAGTCAGGTATCACCAACTTTGGCTTTCTTGCAAACTCATAAAAGCCCAAAGCACATGTCGACATCAATTGAGCCCAACATATCTGCAAGAATCTGCTATGACCTCATCCAGTTTCCAAGCCAGTTAGCAGGTAACCTTATATTTTACCTGTTGTATTAGTGTCCTGAACCCCTTCACCAAACTTCCTCTGAACCCGTGGTGGGAAGACACTGCCATATAGTGTTTATATTCAAACTATCAGTAAGTACATAAAAGCACATGTGGCCCCCATGCACAATATTATCAAATAAAAAATACATATTGGTACAATACAACTCTTGGAATCACTGGCTAAAATATAGCCATGTGAGTATTTTTAAAGCATTCATTTAATTACATACTTGTTAAGAAAAATAACAGGGCATAAAAATTTAACGTGAAAACATCATTTCAGCTAGAAACTTCTAACATGTAAATACAAGGTGTGTACAATACTGCACGCTTCCTTACTCATTTCTTTTGCTTTCCCTGGACTGTACCATTCCCTAACTTATTTCTTTGATTCCACATCATAATGCTGTATCCTCATATTGCTCCCAAGTGATGCTTTTACTAAAATTAAATCTGATGTGACAGAAATATCCTGGCTGTTTTCCTGCTCCTTTACTTTAAATTGTAGTACACTTACTTTGTGTTCTGCATCCAGCTTTACATTAAAGAGAGATGAATTTCCCCCAAAGTACACAAACAAATGAAAATAACTGGATAGCAAAAAGGTAGAATTGCCTCAGCTCTTTCAAATTAGAAAATTGTCTTTCTTCTTCATAATGGTCTCTCAATTGATGGGAATAAAATAAGGCTGAAATTGCTTTTCACATTCTGGCTCTGTTGGGGGCATTTTCACATAGACTCCTGTAGTAAGAGGGCTTCTTTTCCTTAGCTGCCAAAAACAGAAAGAAACAGTAATTATTGTTGAGGAATATAGAAGCCACTTCTAACCATAATAGGACTCAACAAATATTGGGTCCCTACTCTACTGAAAAATGAATGTTCACAACGTACAGAATTATAAACCCCAGGACGTTTTCTTGATTCAACTATGAAAATTCATTTTAGATAAATAGCTCTGTGCTATAGATGTAAAATAGCAGTCATTTCCCCTAACTGGCAGATAGCAGAAAGAGGCTTTGAGAAAGCTTCAGAAAGAACACCCAAAATACCTATGATAAATGACTGGATGCAGTCTATAAAGAGACAAGTTTGATAAGATAATAAACTTTATTTATCCTGTTTGAGAGCTGTATTTTTCATCTCCACTCCTCATGTACTTTTTTTTTTATTTCTCTGTCCACATTAGTTTCTAGTTTTTATCACTTCAGTAAATTGAGAGCTAACATACTAGTCTGTGTGGCTGTTTGTAGCAATTGAGTTAGGAAGAAGCTACAGCAACTGAACAAGTTGAGAGAAGATCTTGGAATAGTGTGTGTGTGTGTGTGTGTGTGTGTGTGTGTGAGAGAGAGAGAGAGAGAGAGAGAGAGAGAGAGAGAGAGAGAGTTAAGCGAAGCAGGGAGAGAGGTAGGTGGGAGAGAAAAAGGAGAAGGGGAGGATTTGGGAGAGGGAGAATAGGAGAGAGGAAGAGATGAAGGGAGAGATGGAGGGGGAAAAGAGAGGGAGAGTTTGTAACAAAGCCAGGCTTAGGCAGAGGTGGCTAAAAGGAACAATCAGAAAGAAATCCTGATAGGAGGTCTGATTCTATACCTCTGTCTCTTTCACTAAAAACGACAGTGGATAAAAACTGGGGTTCTCATTTTCTGGGCTGGAGGGGAAGGCAAGACTTCCCAGTCAAGCTAACTGGGTAACAGGGAGCCCTGGATAGGTATTTATGTAGAGAGCTACAGCTTGGACGAAGAAGGCACAAATTGGGTAGCACTGAGAGATTGCTTCCAGGTGAAGTAGAGGGACATTAAAGAAGAGAATAAAATACATCTAGATGGCCTACTCCAGGAGCATTTTGCTCAACCAAATCTTATGTTTCAGGTTTATTAACTTAAGTACAATTATCACAAAGATAAAGAGCAAAACAGCTGCCCCATGTTATTTGAATGGTTACTCAAACTGAAACCCTGTTCAGAAGCACACAAACATTCACTGTCAAACACACTCATCTAAAATATTAGTCATCCTGAAACCCCAATGACACTCCTAAAGGCCAATGCCATGGGCTCTAGTGTGTTCTTTACCATTGTACTTCATCTTCTTCATTCATTGCTTCATCTCAATAACACTAAGCTCAACAGCATCATCTGGTCAGTTGTTATCACTAAAGTATGCCCACCAAAAATGGTGCATTGTCAGCATCGCACTCACCATTTTGCTCAAAGAAACAGCTGTGATGAGGAAGCTGTAAAAAAATAACCCCGAGCTGACTGCTGCAAGGATCCAGAGGAGGAAATCAGAATCTGGGCATGGTTCTGGGTCTGCAACAAAAAATAAAGCAGAGCCTTCCTGAGATACTCTTTAAGCTTTAGGGCCCTACTCCCCTCACTGGTGAAAAAAAGGAAGAAATGTGAGCTTCCAGGCCTCGGTAATATTGCTTGCCTACAATTAAGTCTAGCTATTTGAAACTACTTCCCCAGGAGCATCATATCAAAGGCATAAAGGGCAAACTTGGTGATGGTTATCACTCCAAAGTGAGTACTCCAACTTAACAGTAAAAAAGAAAAAAAGAAGACCTTCCCCAACTCATTTTATTACATAGTCAGAATGCTATTTAGGGTAACCACCCATACTAAGGAAGGCTACCATGTGGCTATCCACAATGCCAGAGAACCCTTAAAGAGAATTTTCACAATCCTAAAAATGAACCACCTGAAATTAAGGTACAAAAAACTATTTTCATGCAAAGAAGATAGCAATGCAAAAGGTGTCAGCTTAGTGATATGACTTTTCTCACCGATGACATAAATCTGGGTTCCATTGCCCATGCCCACATAGTAGGGAGGTGGGTACATGAGCTCCACCTTGCAGATGTAGAGCCCCGTGTCCATGGACCTCAGCCCTTGGATGGTGAGGTTCACTTTGTTTCCACTGGAAGAGCCAATGCAGGTGGAATCATCTTGGAAGGTCAACTCACTCTCTACCATGTACGTTGCAGCACAAACTTCAGTCATTTGGTGGCCAGCCTTCCTCAGCACTGTCACTCGGACCTCAGAGGCTTTGCCTGAAGACCAGTACTCACACACAAAGCTGGCGACACCCCGGCTGCTAGCCAGCACCACAGAAGGCTGGGTCACATGCACCCCTAATGTGGAAAAACCAAAGGGAACTCAGTAAATTCATGCTCACCCACTACTGGGCCCAGATAAAACCTCAAGCCAGAGAAGGTTTATTCTTCATGAGCATTCTCCAATTTTACTTTTAAGTTATTCTTTTCCCCTTAAAAAAAAACCCATCATGCTTTCTATCCCTCCCTTCCCCACCTTCCCCAACTGTCCTTTCCTCTCTCAGCTGTCTTCCAGCTACTCTCTATAAAGTTGTTTTCTTAGTGAAAAATATTTGCTTGAAGGTAATTGGTTGTGGCAGGAAGAACATTAGTGTGACAAACAGAAGACTTGGCTCTACCTTGAAATATATGATTCGTTAGGCCTTCCCTGTGGACTTCATTTTCCCTCACATGTAGGGAATGGGAATTAGATCAGATGATATCAGAGTACCTTCCAACCCTGGTATTCCACAGTTGTAATTAAACTAGAGGAATTATAGTTCGAGAACTATGAGTAGTAGGGGAAATTTTGGAGGCTGAGGTATAGAATATTATTGCTTTATATTGCAAAGCATACCTCAGAAACCTCTGCCTATATTTACCTGGCCCTGTACCTCTATTACCCACAAGTAGCTATGCCCTGGCTCACAGTGTTGACCACCTCCTTCCTCTGCAGTATTATCAGAAAGCTGCCAGATAAAGGAAGCCACAGGACAGAGGACACCATTGTGTTTCCTCTCCAGGCTGAGGCAACCCTGCTGTGAATGTCTGTGGGCTTCCCCTGCCACCGCCACCACGTCTCCCACCACCCTCTCTCCTCACTTGAACACCTTTGGGAAGTGTTCTTTTACCCTCTGTCTTCTATAGGATAAGAAAGGCCAGCTCTCTATACAAAAAGGCTCACATCATCTAAAATATGGGAGCTTTATGTCAAATAACTTTTCTATAACTAACCTCTGTCCAATCAATAATACAAGTGATCCAAAACTATATTGAACCATGTCATACATCCTGTCAAATGTATGATGCCTTTGATGCCTTATATAACACTATTCCAAAACAAATAAATAACATTCAATGTCCTCCATGATCCAATCCCAACCTATCACTCCATTTTGAGATTCTAGGACACCTCTTCCTGTATACAGATTATTCTTATTGAAGGCACTAGTCCTTTTCCTCAAACACCTGTGCTGGACAATATCTGTCCCTGGAAGAGAGAACAATACAGCAGCAGCCTTTGCCATGGTTAATCCACCTCCCCAACCTTCATCTCTGTCTGCCAAAGATGCCGTCTGAGCATTCTCTGATCATTAAGTCTACTTAATCAAATTCTTCTCTGTATTATGGGTTTTTGTGCACTAATCATATCTCCTCCAGCCTCTGCCTTTGGCTTATCAACAGTCGGGAGCAGCCATTATATCCTGCCCAAATGGACAGTCAATAATCGTTATAGTATTGATTCTGAGCCTAAAGAAAGCCAAGTTACCTGCCCTACCCCAGGCAAGCTCCCAATTATCACCACCAAATCTGGTCACATTCAATTTCTTAGTGCCCACAACAGGAGGATCACAGTTACAGGTTGAGATAAATTTCCTAAAAAGGAAATTTAAATACTTCTGAGAATATTTAATCTTTACCTGTTCAAAACATGTGAAATACGATAATGTATATAAATATGTCTTAGCCAGTAAAAATTAAGTTATCAAACGTCTTTTAACACCTACATCACACAAACTACATAGTTTCTTAACTGAGAAGATCTAGAGAGAGAGAGAAGGCTGAAATTCATCGGAAATACTCATCCTTTAACACCATGTAACAAACCTGGTATCAACTTCTAAAGAGCTTTATTTTATCTGAAAACTGGGGAATCTGCCTCTGAAGTCCACAGATAGATCAGGCAGCAATTAAGTATCTTACGGGAACAGACTAATGGCTTGTTTTCATCCTTCCTTTTTGTTGTTGTTGTTTTTTTGTTGTTGTTTTACAATTTCAAACTGCTTTCATTTTTTAAGTAATTAGCTAACTAGTTTATAGAATTGATTAAGAGGGGCTTAAAACCTTGCATTGAGTAAAGACGGCTTAAATTTTAAACAAGCTGGCTAATTAGTTTATAGACTTGAATTAGAGGACCATAAAACCTTGAATCGAATAGGAAAGAAGCTTCTCATGTTTAAAAAGAAAAATTTTGATCTCACCCTGATTCCAAGCTCAGTTGTATTCAGGATTCTGGATATCTTTTCTCTCTTAAATCACTTAACAGTGTTTTCTTTCAATCATACAAAAGTGTCTGAAATTGCTCATGTGTCTCAAACCAACTCAGATGTATGCATTAAAGGCAGGCATCAATGCCTGGCACTCTGCTATGAGCTGTATCTCTGTTTATTTGCTGCCGCCAGCTGTTCCCAGCCTGCCTTGGAATACAGAGCTATCCAAGCCAAGAGATGGGAGTTTTTACCATTAGTTTCTGGCTTTGCTAGAAATCACTGTCCTTGACTGCTGAAAGAAATGAAACCCAGGTGAAAGAAACACCTCCTCCACCTTCATGCTCCAAAAACCTCACCTTTGGAGAAGATGGGGATGAAGAGAAGAGAAAACAGGGCAGTGCAGGGCCAGGTCCTAGAAGCCAGGTACAGCCGAGCCTTGTGCCTCCGGAATCCAAAGCAAGCCATGGCTTTATGGGAGCGGTGTTCAGGTCTTCAGGAAGTAGAGTGAAACCTTTCAGGATCCTGAACTTTGAAATGTGTTTGAACCCACACAGAATCAAGGACTTTATATATAGCGGGCTTTGATCCCAGGTATCCTCTGACATCTACTATATGTACAAGGCACCTGAATAGAAAGCCTTTTTTGTTTTGGTTTTACGAGAAAGGAAGCGTGGGTTTAGCTGTTACGTCGAAAAGATAACCTCAAACACTCAAAGTAAAACTGAAAAAAACAAGCCAATCCATGCATGGAAAATGTACTCAATTTGAAACTGAAGCTTTTTCTTCACTTTGAGGATAACTAAGTGGAGACTTGGAAAATTTCCTGGAGTGCAAGGGTCCCCTTAAATCCCAATTTTATCCAATTGTCTAGGCATCTTTTAGCACCCAATAAATTTCATTGACACCCCCAAAACCACTAAGCTACTAGCTCTCTGAGCCCTTGAGCTAATGACAGAATGAGTCTGTGGACATCATTAATAAAAGCTCTACATTCTACCCATGAGGCGTCATCACTGGCATGCTTTACAAATAAGAATTTTATTTCTCATAGCTACATTTAGCACTTGGTTGAGCAAGAATACCAAAATTACAAGAAATAAACTTACTTGCCTCTGGTTTTGCAGATTAGGAAAGAATTTAGGTGCTTTCCTAAATTCAACAAAGAAAGCCAGAGTTGTAGAGGTCCAGAAAAAGTCAATCAAAATGAGCCAAGAGATTCAAACCTTCCATAAGAGGATAGACATTTTTTTTCCTATGGGAATTTTTTCAAGCAGAAAGCTCAAAATTAAAGTTAAATATGATTGAAGTTCTTAAATTTGTTGAAGTTGTAGGCAGGACGAATGTTCATCTTATAAGAGAATACTAAGCATTGGGGGGCCCTCTCTTAAAACTGAAAAGTTTTCATGTATTTCAATGATGAAAGAAACATTTATGAAGAATCTCTGATATTCCAGAAATTGTGTAAATTTAGGATTGAATGGTGACAAAACAAAAATACTCAATGCTTTAAGTGACTTGTAGAAAATTGACAAAGAGACAGTCACAGCATGGAATATGGTGTTTGCTTACTCCAGCCCTCCACAGTTTCCCATTGTCCATGCACCTCAGCACAGCAGAGGAGGCTCTGTAGAATGTGGACCTAATACCCTTTTTTCTAGCCTATTTTTCAGCATGTCTTCACATGTATCCTTCCTCTGCTTGTCATTTCTCCAACACACCTCTCTCAGATCTCATCACCTTTACTCTTGCTGTTCCTACTGCCTTTTTTCTTCAATTATCTTATTTTATGCTCCTTTCCATCCTCCAGGAGTTAGCTAAGGTGTCACCTCCTCCAAGAAGCCTCCCCAGACCTGCCTTTTGTCTATAATCCCTTAGTGCTTATATAAACTTTTAAACCCCAGCTAAAATGCCAGTAGGTAATAACAATGTAATGGGAACTTGCTAAGGATCAGATCCCAGACTGGACATTGAAGATACAAAAGTGAAGAATCGACATTTCTGCTCTTAATAGGATCCCACAACAGTGGTGGGGGCAGACACCTAAACCCACGATCATGATAGAGTACATAAATGCTGGAATTGCAGTATTGCACTAGCTGCAGAGAATTTATCCATTCGACCTATAGAAGTCAGAAAGGGCTTTCTCCAGAAGGTAAAACCTGAGCTTATTATTGAGAACAGAGGGAAGGGGTAGGTATTCAGCTAAAAAGAACAGCATGTGCCAAAGTTGGAAAAGGCATAAAGCATTCATTATGGCCAGAAGATAAAGGGGATCAGCAGTAACTGGAAGCTGATGTTCTTGGTAGTGAAGGCCAGTGCACCATAAGGAGCAAATTGGCATGAGTGAGTTCATTTTTTAGGGAAAGTCCCCCTCACACAGGAAGAGGAGTGGGAAGGGTCTGTTCAGCGAGGAATGAGATACAACCAGGAAAACTAGGAAGGAGACTATTGCAATGCCCCAGGCAACCTGTAACTCACAAACTTGTTGTATAAAGGGGCAGACAGTAAATATGTTAGATTTTGCATGGTCTCTGTTGTCACTACTCAACTCTGCTGTTGTAGAGTGAAGACAGCCACAGAAAATACATAAGTGAGTGAGCATGGCTGTGTTCCAATAACACATTATTTACAATGTCAATTATACCTTAATTTTAAAAAAACGTTAATCTTATTTTATTATTAATTTTAAGCATACAGTACATTGATTAGATATTTATGTAGTTTATAAAATGATCCCACTAACTAACTGCTCTTTTTCTCCTTTGGCTCTCTACCTAGCCATTACATTAATGCTAACTGCATTCCCTATGCATGCTCCCCATCCCCGTGACCATCTATCAACTATTAATTTTTACTTCTCTAACCCTTCACTCCATCTCCCATCTCCCCAACCCCCCTCCTCTCTGGCCATCACCAGATTGTCCTCTATATTTGTGAGTCTATTTTTGATTAGTTTGTTCTTTTTGTTCCTTAGATTCCTCAGGTAACTGAAATCATGTGGTATTTATCTTTATCTGACTTATTTCATTAAAAAATTTTTTACAAAAACAGGTGGAGGTTGGATTTGGCCTGCGGACCATGGTTTGCCAACTCTTAGTCTAAACTAAGGCAATGATAGCAGTGGTGACAAGGCCCCTAAGAAAGCGGATTAATCCATAAACAGAGAGTGGATGAAAGAATTTAGGATGACACCAGATTTATGTCTTGGGAGGTATTGAGGTACTATCAGGAATTGTTCAAAATGTTTATCAAGTTTTATCTCATTTAAGTCTCAAAAGAACTCTACAAGACAGGGATCATTGTTTTTGCCAGTTTTTAAAGGAGGAAAACAAGGCCTTGAGAGTTAAGGGGTCTTATCCAATCCCTGATAGTCAGTGGTAGAAAAGGGATTTGAAGCCAGTGATGCTGTTAATCACTACCATGAAGCAAAGGCTTTAAAGTCAACAAGAAGTGGATTTGAATCCTAGCACAAAATTTTGCTAGCTGTTGGTCTGGGACCGAGAATTCAATGTACTCCAAAACATGGTGCCTACTTCTGAAGATTATTGCAAGGATTAAATGAGATAATGCATGTAACATGTATAAAAGACCTATTATGGTGGCTCGCCACTCAATAAATAGGAGCTCTTTTTTATTATAGAGTCACTGAGAAAACAGAGGTGCAATTTACTGGAATAGAGAGTATAAGAACAGCAGATCAGGAACTAAAGATGGTGAGTTCCATTTGTGCAGGTTGAGTTTAACGTATCCATAGATGGTAAGGTGAAGAGACTTAAAAGCAATTGCCAATATGGATCTGGAGCACAGGATAGAGATCTGACCTAAAGCCATTAGCTTAGGCAACCATGAAGTCACTGATGAAAATTTCACAGGGCCAGTGTACATAATCAGCACTCTATAAATATTTATTAAATGAATAAATGAATGAAAATGGTTTAACGTAAGAAAATATGAGAGTTATAATAGAAACTTTTAAAGAAGTCTTACCAAGTTTCCTAATTATACCTTTACGCCATAGCAAGAAAATTCAATGGTTGTGAAAACCACTGGATGAAAGAATGTTCGTGAAAAATATATATATATTCACATATCTCATAGGTTACTTGATAATTACAAAGAGGGAAAGATGATGGATAAATCTAGCAGGTGCTGCCTTTACCAAGTGATCAAAGTGAAGATCACCCATAATGGGCATGATGGGACATTCTGACATCATGTGCCTCCAGGTACAATGCACTGAGAAGGATGCAACACCTCTGCACCATTATTGCCAAAATTATTTAAACGAAAACTAATCATGAAGAAACAATTAGACAAATCCATACGAGGTTCTTTCTGTAAAAAAACTGACCTTCAAAACCAGCTTTTGATTTCTCAAAAATGTTAACATTATGAAAAATTAAACACAATTTTTTTAAACTGTTCCAGTTTAAAGGAGATTAAGGAGACATGACAACAAAATTCGATGTGTGATCCTTGATTGATAATAATAAACAATTACAAAGTACATTATTGAGACATTTGGGGGAAATTTGAATTAGACTATATTTAATAATAGCTTTGCACTGATGTTAAATTTGCTGAGTGTAATCATTGTACTGGGTTATGTAGGGAAACATTCTTGTTTTTATTTATCTCTAAAAAAGTATTTAGGGGTAAAGTTTCAGAGTGTTGGAAAACAACTCTCAAACAGTTCAGCAAAAATATGTGTATATTTTTGCATTAGTAGGAACAGTGACATAATGTTAACAATTGATGATCCTAGGTGAAGAGTATACCTGTTTGTGGTTCTGTTCTTACAAATTTTTTGTAAGATCAAAGTTTATCAAAATAGAAAGTGGACAGTAAAAACAATAAGATCACTATTAATTTGGTAAGCAAAAATAAGAAAACTGAAATTTAGAAAGAAGGGACTTGTTCAAGGTTATTCTTTACCCCACTTCCTCACATCCATTCTCCACCTGGAAGACAGACCCCTGTGGATGACTGGGTTCTCTGGCAAGTTGGCTTCTGGGAAGGATCAGCTGATGGGAAGCACCAGCAAAAGATCAAGGGCACAAAGATGGAGGTCAGGGTATTTCCTCCCTATTCTCTTTCAGATTCTAGCAGGAACAACCACAACTCTTGCTGGATGGCCCCCAAACCTCTTCCAAGGTGCCAGTTCTCACTATTTCTTTCTCTAGTCCTTTCAGTTCTAGGAGTGGTATCAGTTTCCACTGTTACCAGCACTTGAATGTATTAACATTTTCTGCCCCGTAGCCTCTTTAATGCCTCAAAATCTAATCCTTTCATTGAATCTTTTATTTAAACCACATGTGTCCTATGGAGGCCCTGATTGATTCAATTCTACAGCTGGTAAGTGGCAAAAACCAAATTCAAACCCTGGTCTCATTGCTATCCAATACTTATTTTTTCCCCTATTATCTCATCTGCAATAACATGTTGTATCATATGGGTATATTTATTACAGTCAATCATGTGTTGTTCTGTCTCTCTTATTTCAAGTTATTGTCCAACGACACTTATACTCTCACCACACGCATAGCATTTAACTAGGACTTTCTTTGTATATAACAGGTGATGGAGAATTTCCACATTTTGATTTAAGTCCCCATTCTTTTTATTTCTCTTACATCTCATTTCCAACTCTGGGAAAGGTCCTATAAACAAGGATTCCATCAGAGGACAGATTGGCACTAATTAGCCCAACACAGTGGTTAAGAGCATGGCTAGAGTCAAACATATATGAGTTCAAGTCCTTGTTTTATCTACTGCTTACTAGATGTGAGTTCTTGGATAAGTTTTTGAAATTCTCTTATCCTCAGCTTCCTTATCTGTAACATATGGCTAATTATGATAACTATTTTATAGTTTTATTGTAAAGATTCAATGAAACCATACCAATAAGATATTGAAAATTGTGCCTAGAATATAGTATGTACTTAGCAAAATACAGCTCATATAGTCAATACAGAGAAAACTATGCATTTCAAACTTCAGCTGTTATATAAACTTTTCCTTCATTATCTCTAGTTAATAGATGGTATGTTAGACTAAAAATTAGGTACTACCTATTCTAACACACACACATTAATTGAATTTCTGCCCTAGTCTGCATCTCCAAAGAGCTTATTATTTGCTACCTGATTGAGTATGAAAACTCACAACTCTAGACATAATATAAAAAATATGTATTGGGAGCTATCAATTATTCAGTAGCTGAATGTTCCAATGTCTGAGTGTACCATATCCTTAAATATTTTCATTTCAGAGTAGGGGGGGAGAGGAAAGTCAATTTTGTACATTTACTACTCCAATTATTTTTAAAAGATTGATGGTAAAAGAAATGAAAATAATTGGCTAAAATTAGGGCTTGGGGATTCACTGTGATTTCATTTTCTTATTATCTTCCTATATTCTACAAGCTTGAGTAAACCCCAGATTGGTTTTGTAGTACTCTTAGTGGTTTCTGGATTTGAAAGATCTCTCAAGATTTGCATAATTCACAGTGATGTGTACAGTGAAGTGTCTTCGGAATTCCAGAGTAACTGTGTTGAGTAGAGCAATTGGATCATTTTACTTAATCGTATAACTCCTCTAAATTTGTAAAGCTCATTTTAAGCTTAATTGAACTTTCTAGTTTCTTTAAGCTTTTTTTTTTAAACTCTCCTATTGTCCTTCCCCCCACTAGTATACCCAAAAAAAAACAAACTTTTGTTGAAAGATTTGCACCTGGCATTGACTATAGTACATACTGCAAAACATCCTTTACTTGATGGTTTCAGATGTAATGGGAAGAATGAAAAGTCTAATATTTGCATAGCGTGCAGTTTCAGGACATCCCATTACGTTGAGCCTATAATCATGCCTAATTAAGGTTATATACTCTGTGTTTTTGTGCTAATTATCTCATCACAGTAAACTCTTTTCAAAAATGACTTCAAAGGAAAAAGAAAATCATCTACCAAAGTGATTGCTGAAGAAGGATCTATCAATCATCTCACTTTGAAAGAGAGTTAAAGAGAAAGGAAATGATATGCAAAGTGACTGGAAAGAAGTTTTAGGTTCGTTACCATTAAAGGGTGAAAATAAAAGCTGGGCAAAAACTCACTTGAATAAATGTAGTAAATGACTTTTCAGTCCATAGGAAACTGTAATCTTCATGTTGAAGTCAGGTAAAAATGGATGCTTCTGTGCTATGGACTTTCTGCCAGTCCTTTAGTGAGCAAATAGAGTCGAGTCCTGGCTTTCCAGTCTACATTGTTCCCTTGCTAGAGAGAAAGTGAAAAGGATTGTCAGAAAAGCAAATTTTATTTACTGATCTGAATGACAAAATTAAATGCAGAGGCTGCTTCAATTGAAGGTTAATGCTTACCTATCAGAACTTTAGTTATATAAAAATGAAAATAAAAAGTATTTTTGAATTAATAAATTACAAAGTCAACTGTGGTCACAAAGCAATTTGTAGGATGATCTATGTTCTAATTGCCAAGTTTCTTACATTTTTTGATAAACACTTTCAAAAATCTTATCTCCATTTATGGATAGTGGTTTCTTATTACATTTCTGGTTTTAGCTATTATTATCTCTGATTATTTCTTAATCTCTTTGGCTTGTCACATCTACAAGTAAAATTAAAGTGGGATAGTGTTTTATTCTTAATCCTTCACCCCTGTTGCAACACAGCTACCCAGGAACAAATTTAGGTAAGGGACTTTATCAATAGGCGAGAATAGATGTTTTCAAAATAGGTGACCCCTTTATTTTACAGACTGAAAAACTAATGCTAAGAAGTTAGTTTACTTGCCCAAGGTCATACCTTTAGATTTTAGTCCACATTTAGATCTTATTCCATCATCAAGGGGAAATGGACAGGAGGAGAAGGGTAAATAGTCCTTTATTTGACCTATGATGCACCCCATCTCTCTTCACCTGAATGGTACATTCAGAGTATACCTGATTCCCATTTAGAACAAGTTGAGATGCTTAATACAATATTCATTTTACAAAAGAGGAAACTTCACAAATCATTAATGTTTTTTTGCCTTAGTGTAAGGGGGAAGAAACTTTGGAGAGTGAATACAAATTTTCTTTAATGCTAAATAACCCATTCACCCAAATCCAAAATGCTGCTAAACTGTCTATAATGAGGAACAATGGAAACGTCAAACATTTGATGGAATCCATTTCTCCCATGAGATTTGTGGCTGGTGTAATCTCAGCCTCCAGTACTTATTTCAGTTTCTTGGTTCCAGAGACAATCACTGTTTTCATATTTTGAGCTGTGTTATTTCAAGCCCTGCTGCTCTGGCAGCATTTAAATGATTTCAGGCCATGACCTCCTTCACACCTCCAGATCACAAGAAACCATTATGTTCACACCTTGGGCATAAAAAAGAAACATCTTTACTTCTTTTCAGTGTGAGTGATAGCTGCTGTGATGGTAGAGACAGGTGTGTGAGATGAGGAACACAGTGTGTTTACACAACCCACTGCAAGCATCATATCTTGGAGCTAGAAGAAACATTAGTGAGTTATGCTCTCCCACTTTATAGATTAGGAAATAAAGGCCCAGGGGGTTGAAATGATCTACCAAAATTATATACACAGACTATTGGTGACAGAACCAAGATCAGAAGCCCCAAATTCTTAACTCTAGATTAATTTTCTCTAACTCTATGCCTTCACCATCATTCACCATCTTCTGAAGATCTGTTAAACTAACCTGGCTCTAATTCCCTGCTATTTTTCAACTTGAAATGCAGCACTACCAAGTGGCCTGGTAGGTCTTGCATACCAACAAACACTGATCTGCAAATCAGATTTTATTTAAGTTAAAAAAATTGTGGTCTCATATGGGGACTAATCACAACCGCCAAAAGATGGAAACAACTCATGGATGAATGGATAATCAAAATGTGTTATATTCATACAATGAAATATTATTCAGTCATAAAAGGTAAGAAATAATGATGCATGCTATTACATGGATAAACTTTTAAAACATTTTATTAAGTGAAAGAAGACAGACACAAAAGGTAACATATTATATGATCCCATGTATATGAAATATACAGAATAGACAAATCCATAGAGACAATGAGCAGACCATTAATTGTCAGGAACTTGGAGGAAAAATAAATAGAGAATGACTGATGGGAACAGAATTTCTTTTGGGGTGATTAATAGTTCTCAAACTAGACAGTTGTGATGGTTGTACAACACAGTGAATGTCCTAACTGCCACTGAATTGTACATTTTTAAATGCTTGAAATGGTAAATTTTATGTAATGTATACTTTACCACACATAGAAAAATATATGGACATGCTGATGGATTCAGTAGGCATTCACCACCTAAAAAACACATACCATTGGTATTATAGTATGTAGTGGCCATAATTTTTGCTCTTCTCTAAATGTAATCTGGACAAAAACTATAGCCAAATTCACTTTTTTACAAGTATGAAAAGAATGAACTGGTAAACATATCCTTAATGACTGAGGCAAGAGAGAAACAGTCTGGTTATTTCTCATTATCTATAATTGTAACCACACATCACACCAAAGCAACACCAGCCAGAATTTGAGATATGGATCATTGGGCTCTGCCCTCCCCTGGGAACAGATTTCTAACAGGTTACTCAGTTGTGGAGTAACTAAATGAGATGGAGGGAGGCCAGGTTAGGAAACAGACGCAGTGAACTGTATTATTTAAGCATGTTTATGGAGAATATAATTTAGAAGCAGTGGGTTACATTTAGAAGCTCTCTTTAGCAGGTCCCATTTTATGGATTATGGTCTAAGAAGATCATCTCTAGCCCAGTGCTTCATTCATGAGTAGGAAGCTAAATAATTGCACTTCCATAGTCACACAGGGACTCTGAAGGCAGTAAGAGTAAAGCACTGTAACTAAAACTCAGAGTCTTAAGTTTTTGTTTATCACGTATATATAGCCCAGTTTCTGTACTCATCTAAGAGAATCATGTTACTGCGATGACATTGCCTTTAAAATGCTGAGGAATCCATTGTTCATATTTTTTTTTTATTCCTCAACATTATTTCAATTTCGTCTGATCACATAAAGTTCTTGTCTCACGTAAACTTTTCAGTTTTAGTGATTTCTGTTACATTGTTTAAGAAATGCTGACAAGTAGAACATATCAGAAACATTTGTTTCCTGTTCTTCAAAAATATATAAGCAGGTCAAAAAGCATCAGTTAGCTATATCGCCTTTATTTCACCCTTTGGATAAGATATACAAATGTTTTGCTTAAGAACAAATGAGGTTGTTAAGGGTTTTTAACTCATGCTATAAAAAGGAGCTAAAGGAAATTATGAATTTTAGAAATTACTGAAATTTATTATCTTGATTGATAGGATAAATTTAGTAACCAAATTTATAGTGATAATGTTGAAAAAATGCATTTCTTTTCTCATTGTTTATCCATTTTTGTTTGAGAAAATAAATTACTTCCAAAATCTCTGCTCTCTCTCTAAATATACAGACCTTCTTTTATTTAGCATCATAAAATGTTTATGTAAGTGAATGTCATTTGTATAATATGAATATATCATTGACTTCAATGTCTTCTACAGTGAAAAAAAATGGGGGGAAATCCTCAAGATTTTTATTTTAAGAGAATGAGAGTAAAGAAGAAAATGAGAAGAAAGGAAAATAAGAGAAATAAGAAGCAAATGGAGCAGAAAAAAAGATAATATAAAACTTTAAATGAAAGATAATGTGCATATATTCAAAGAAGTATCAATGCTGACCCATCTGACAAAATTAATCAATGATAAGACAACACTGGTTTTGATTGTGGGTGGAACTTTCACAAAATTCCAAAAACCTCTCAATATCACAAAACCAAAAAAAAAATTAAAAACCGCTCTGTTAGATGTTTTTATACAAAGAATATGTCAGATAATGTCACTCTAGTACTAAATTTAGCAAATCAAATTGATTGTGATTGATAAGACTCAGAGAACCTTTTTAAAAAGTCTTTAGCTCAAATTACTGCAGCGTAAATGGGTTTTTTTAAGTCACTAATTTAAAAGTCAGGAAACTCAGATTCAACCATATTTCTACTGACACTGAATTAGATAGTAATTTTTTATATATTTATAGCAGTATGGGATGTCACCAAGATTCAACACCTCAAACCCTACTGTTTTTGCAGACAGGCCTCAATTCGAAGCTTTAACAATTAAAAAACAAATGACAAAAGGCACAAATAATTTTCTATATAATGGGACAAAGCTAACCAGTCAAAACATTCAGTCCTCTGAGACCCAGACAAGGGACTTGGAGGAAAGCTGGACCTTGGAGGAAACCCAGTGGCCATTTCCCAAAGTGAGAGCTCAATGGACAAAACTTATTGGATCCAAGCCTCTTTCAATGAAGGACTGAAATGTGTTAAATGCTTATAACTTCACTTAGACTGAAGTAAAACAGAGCCTGCAGGTGAAGTAAGACTTTTGGGAATGCAGATGAAAGAAACTGATCAAGATAGAGATAAGAGACATAAATAAGGGTCTAACGAATAGTCAAGGTCACTTTCTGAAGAGACCAGCACTCACAAATTCTGATATATTTATTGTAGAATATCTATTACTTTACTGGCAAAGCTAATGAGAAAAAAAAATGCCATACTTTTTTTCCCTTTGGGTTTATCGTCTTTAGGAAGATGCTATTGTATTTTATGGATTACTGGGATTTTCCAGTCACTATTTTTTAGAAATAAACTATCCAACTTTAGGTGGGTTAAAACCAGACCATAGTTTTCAAAAAGCAGACAAATTGAGACCAGACTGTGCTCTAAACTCCCCCACATTCTGGTTTCATTACGTTCTTGAAACCCAGATCAACTTTATAAAAAGAGTTTGTAAAACTGGGCTTGATTCTTAGCAAACCTGACCCACTTAAAACTTAAAGTTGGAGTGAATTCAGCTTTAATTTTGGGGTGCAGTGCTAAGATTAGAATTGAAACTGAATATGTGCAAATGTGTAAGAACTGAAGGGGAGGAAAAAATTATTAATTGATAAATCTATTAACCCAAATCTCTGAGCAATGAATGGACAGTAACTGGTAAGAAAATGTTTCCAGATCTAAAAGCCCATCAATTGCTCTAAGTTCATAATGCTAAAATAACTTTTATGATTAAGTTCAAACTTTCCAAGAACATTCACCCTTTATCTGAAAATGAACCATGAGAAATTTCAAACTAAAATCATTGTAAACTGATTGCATGAGAATTGCATTTTCATGATGGAACTATCGAGAACTCATTGTAATTTACCAACTATGATATTGAGGCAAGATACAAAATGTCACTAGAGCCAAAAGAGAGAGAGAAGAGGAAAAGAAAGAATGAAGGCAGAGGTGTGGAGGGAGAGGAAGAGAGAAAGAAAAGGACCCAAAGAATGAGAGAAGAAAGGAGGAAGGCAGAAGGGTGGAAGGAAGGAAGAAAGAGTGAGTAGACAGGACTATTAGGTCTATGCAGTGTCACAGCAAGTCAGTTCTGACCAAACCCCTCCCCTTGGTAACAGGATACTGTTAATCTTATTCTGACTGCTTCTCAGAAATATCCCTTTCCTTGATGCAGTATCTGCCATCTGGACCAATCCCCAAGAGCTCTATCTCCAGGGAATCACAAAGTAATTGGGCCAATACTGATACTCAACTCCCACTATTTTTAACTCTCTAAGCCAGGGTTTCTCAACTTCAGAACTATAGACATTTGGGGCCAAAATGAGATTAAACAGGCAAGGGTTTTGTTAGGAGAAATATCTGAGTTGCTATACATGTTTGTTCACTTACAATGGGGCAATAGCACTAGGAAGTACTTAAGTGTATTGTTCGTGTTCCACTCCTACTCCTCCCTGTGCCATTATATAGAAGCAGCCCTACCTCTTCCTATGATCAAGGTCAGTTACCTCTATCAAAATGATGATTCTTCTTCCTGCCTGCTGGTCCCGGGACACAGGATTCCAAGGTATTCTCATGGTAACTATAACGTGTAGTTCAATGGGACACTTGCTATTTCTTCTAGCAAGAATGTGCTCCCTTCGAATAGCAGAGCCAGGAAGCACAAAATCCCCGCCATGGGTCATTGGAAGCCATGGTAAAAGAGCCCACTTCTGCTTCTACCTCTTCATTCCTGGACTCATGTTCTCTTCTTCCTGGGGAAACAGCATCATATAGTCATCTCGGATTTAATAAATACAGTGTATCCTGAAGGATGGCACCCCATTAGTTCAGCATATTTCTTCTAAGCTGCTCCTTTTGAAGGAAACTGCAAAGGGCAACTTAGAAGAAATAAGAGACTGACTTTCTCTGAGTATAGTATGTGATACAACCAATGGATGTAGCCCATTTCAACACCTCCTTGGTTAGATGACATTAAGAGTGAAATTCTCTGCATATGGATCAAGTAGTCTAGAAGCCACTGGATAGTAGTGTTGATATGAGGCTCTGCAGGCAGAAAAAGCAAGTTCATCCTCAAATTAAGTATCTGTCCCTGTGAGGATGAACCAATCAATGGCCCTTTTAGGATGGAAAGGTCTCAATGTAATTAACTCGCCACAAAGTGGCCGGTTGATATCCCCAAGGATTAGTGCCATATGGGAGGCTCAGTGTTGTTAACAACTTGGACATTCATAGATAGCATTAGCTCGATCTACTTTAGTCAGTAGAAGTCCATACTACTGGACCAATAGGTCACTTCCATCTCTTCCATTCTATTCATGTGTCCATCATACCAGTTATATGGTGACCAATGATGAAGACTGGTTAATGTCAACTGGCCAAATCATTTCATCCATGTGGTGTTCAGTGCTTCCTGCATCATGAATGCTTTCTTGTGAGCATTAATGTAAGAAACAAAATCTTTGCACTTTGTGCCTATTTCCATATATTAAGCCTCAAGACTCTACCCCAGACCTTCTTTTCTCCTGTCTTCCAATCCTTTCTCTCCAAGTCCTTGATCAGATGTCCTGGTCACTGGCCAAGATCTATAGTGTTATTTCAGGCCACTTTTTCTTCCACACAAAATAGGTAACTGGGAGTATGGCTCACAGATCTGCCTACTAGGAAGATTCTTCTTCCTCATTGTCTTTCAGAGCCACCCTGAATGAAGCAATAATGCAGCTGTCCACATTCAACTTGCATCCAAGTGCCAAGCAGAACCACCCATAAACAAAACTCTTGCTTTTTTCTCCTCTTTCAGCTGGTCATATTGTAACATCTATTTGGCTATAGGTGTAAGCTTGGAAAGTGGCACTAGTACAACTATACTCAAAGCTAGTAATCTTCCACGTCACTCAGTATGGGGGTGGTAGCAAATCCCTAGGTGTGGATGTGCTGCCTCTAGAACTCAAGGAGGCTTATCAGATGTTGTTTCTTTTTTCTTTACTGTGTGTATGTGCACCCATGCATGCATGCGTGCGCGTGCACATGAAAGAGAGAGAGAGAGAGAGAGAGAGAGAGAGAGAGAGAGAGAGAGAGAGGATGCAAGGTGCAACGATTTGTCTTTTATTTTAGAGGGGATATTCTAGCATACCACTGAGCATTGGATCCCTAAAATCTTCAATAAAGTGGCTGTTCCTGAATCTTACCACCTACTAGAACATATATGATTTACCTAAGTTCTGCATACCAGTCACCTCTTGCTCAACTTGTTCAATCATAATGATTTCATCAGTGAAATACGAATGGTCTCTAACTTAATAGTGTTTGATTTTACAATGGCATGAAAGCAACGTGCATTTAGTATAAACTACACTTTAAATTATAAATTTTTATCTTTTCCCAGGCTAACAACATTCAGTAAGATACTCTCTTATGATACTGGGCAACAACTGCAAGATGATTTTGCCCAGCTATAGGCTAATGTGTTTTAAACATGTTTAAGGCAGGCTAGGTTAAGCTATGATGTTTGGTAGGTTAGGCATATTAAATTCATTTTTGATTTACAATATTTTCAACTTCAATGAGTTTATTCAGACATAACCCTATCACAACTCAAGGAGTCTCTGTAGATGTTCTGTTCGGGCAGTCTACACTATAACAAAAATGGGAGAAACATAGATCTGAGGCAAAACTGTAAACAAATATTTTTTTTTTTTTGCCTGATGTGAATGCGAACAGTTTCTGATTCTCTTTTCTACCTGGAATTGAAAAGAATGTATCCGCCAGACAACAGCTGTATGCCATGAGCCTGAGCCCTTATTAATCTGTTCTAGAAATGATTCCACATCTGGTACAGCAGATGTACTTGGAGCTGCTACTTCTGTGATAAAATACAGAATTATCAGGATCCATCCAGTGTCTGAAGGGGCTAGACTAGTGAACTAAATGGAAACATGGTAGGAATCACCAACCTTGCATCCTTTATGTCTTTAACAATGGCACTAATCTTCACCATTCTTCCAGCCTAAAATATAATTTTGTTGGTCTATTATCTCGAATGGGGTGGGAGAAGTGTAGGGAAATTTCAAAGGTTTACACTTGGCCTTCACTACTAGGATAACTCTTATTCCACAGATCAGAAAACCCGTGCGTGGGTTACTCCAATTTCTAAATATTATATCAACTCCAATTTTGGAAGCCTCCAGGATTCCATGTACTACCTTGCTCCCATAGGCTCTCAGTGTAACAAAGGGTACCATGATGACACGTTGGAGCTCCAAGTATAGATGTCATCTCAGACCATGTGTCCATTAATCTTCAATATGTATGGTTATACCCACCCCTTTTCCCCATCCAAATGAGTAGTCCTAACTTCTCTGGGGTAAGGACTGAGGAAACTGTCACAGTGTATTCTTGCCATTGTGCTAAAGGATCCTTTCTCCTAGGTACCTGGCCAACTCTTAGGTCAATGTGTTCCTGATCTGAAAATTGGCTCAAGTGAAGGAACTGAGCAAAGGATTATGACTTTTTATTGGGGCAATTGTCCTCGGCCTCCTTATTATCAACTCCTCCCTTTATTTTTCTTGAAGTCTCCTGGCTTCTCAGAGTTCCATTGTCCTCATGGATGTCAACAAGCCCAACTCTGTGACTACCTCCCTAATGTAATCCCAGACATACAGACAAGGCAACCACTGAGAGGCTGCTGGCCATCTCCCCAGCATATTACTTCTGACCTTGGCAAATAATTTGTCCTCTGGTCTCTTTAATGAAACATCTATCTCTGGTGAGTTTTCTGGTCTCACAAAATATATCTATTCCCCCACACCCACTTCTTCAGTTCCTTTCTTCCTTCCTTTCTCATCTACCAGGCCAACTTAGGCATTTCCACTTAGCCATTGCCTTACCCAGCCTTCGAAGAGCCACCCCAGCAGTGAGTTTTCCCCACCTTCTAACAATTTTGTTAAGGTATTATGTCCTATATATCAAGAGAGTACTCTTAAATCAGTTAATTCTTTCTTATCTAGTCTTACATACCAGCCCCTTGATCAAGCACACTCAAAATCCAATTCCAGGAGTATTACCCTGGTTCCTGCCAATACATGCTGACATTATTGCAACTGTTTGGATAGTGTCTCCCTCTTTACTTACCAGGCTTCAGCAGGCAGGAGAGGAGGTGGGGACAGGCCCTGAAGGCAGCTTCTGTTATACAGGTGAGATATCTATAGCATCTTCCAGTGCCATAGAGCTGCTAGCCCTTACTATGGAAGGTGGACAGCTTCTGCAAGCCAAGAGAGTTTGGGGAAGATGCAGAATCAGCATCTTTAGGGCACCATCCATATGTCTTTATCCCATGTTTCAGCACTCTCTATTTCCCACAAGATTCCCAACTTTGCCTTGTCTGAGCATTCATATGTCTCTGGAGCTCTGTAACTCTAACAATTAGGTCTTCAGTCTGCTCCTTGGCTACATCTATCCTTCCGCTGAAAGACATACAGCTTTCTTTGAGAGCTACCAAAAAAGTTCTCTGACTTTCACACTCAGCAATAAACTGTTTTCTAACAGTCTCTGGTCTTCCAATATCTTTTTCCAAAGCATTAATACAATTTGGGAGCAGCTAGCAAACCCCACTGCCTTTGTATGCATTATCTGCCCCACCACCACCTACACACACACACACACACACACACACACACACACACAGTGTTCAACAGCTTATGTCATCACACATTATTCAGCAATTCCTTCTACCTGGACATTTTCTTTAGCAATTGAGACTGCACATTGTGCCAGGGCTTATCTGTATTCTACTAAAAGCCAGGACTGTGTCCTTTTAACCTGCTGGTTGGTAGAAAAAGCCAGCTTCAAATTCCAAGATTAAGGCCTATTTCCTCTGAGAAACAAATTCCAAAATGAGATTCAACATGAAAATATTTTATTTGAGGAGATGCCTGGGATAAAATGAGGAGGGAGCTGGAAATGGCTGAGAGAGCCATCAGACATTTTGCAACACTAAAAGAGAGAGGGAAGGAAGGTTAAATAGCAGCATCACCAATGGCTCCACAAAGCAAAGCCTCTGGAGAATTCTCACACTAAAGACAGTTGTCAAAGGAGTCCTGTGTCTCCCAAAAGGAGGCCCACCTCAATATCCCTGCCACATTTAGTCACTGGCTAGAGCAGCCTGTAAAGTATGGCTTTGGCACAAACAGCATGATAAACTTCAGAGTCCAGCATCTCAGGGACAATATACTCCTTGTAGTCGGAGGCTTGGAAACCTGAAAGTTTGTAATTATTTTATTGTGAGCTCATCTTCACTAGAGATGTTCACTGTTGGCATCACAGGGCATTCAGGTGTGGAGGTACCCCTGTTGAGCACTTCCTAGTTTGCTTCTGCTGGCTTACTGGATAAAAAATACTTTCAGTGTTATTTTCTGGGTTTGGTTTACTTACTCCATGTAGATAGTTTTAATTCAAACTTCACATATGCATATATAGGCTTCCTTGCAGCTTCCCCAAATAATAAGGCAAATTTTCCTAGTCTTTACAACATAGGTACATATAACAGTAGTTAATGTTCCTAAATATATGCAAAAAGCTAAGTTCCAGATTTTATCTAAAAATTAAAATGAATCATATACTTTTTATTAAGTTCCAGCAATGGAATTTTAATTAAAGACTTGTATGGCTTTTAACATACATATATAAAGTCCTAGACAAATATATCAACTTACATTCCCATCATCAGTATATAGATTTTATGGCTTTTCTGGCATGCTTACCTTTTTAAAAAAATATCTGCTAATTTCATAATGTGCAAGTTTTCTCAGTATCTTATTATCTTTTATTAATTAGTGTTTGGTCATAAAACTGAACATTAACTGATTAAAGAGCAACAACAACCTGAGGTGCTGCTGCCAGGGGAATGTTTAATAATATTCCCAGAATGCCTCGGAGGATAGAGGGCTGCATTCTGTGGAGGTTCTGCCTGTCTCCTAAATCTTCCATCCCCTTGCACTCTGCTCTTTGGTCAGACTAATCCATTAAGCCTACCAGACTCTTTGAAACTTTGATTTTGCTAATGTAACACCTTTTTCCTGTGTGGCACTATCTTTTCATTAGCCTTGCAAATACCTACCTTTTCCATGAAATCTTTCCTCTCTTCATGCTTCCGCGTCTTCACCCCAGTAAATTAACCACTCCTCCTTCTGCCACTGCTGGACCTTATAGGTTCTTCTATCAGCATCCACAACACTCTATTGCCTTTGTTAATTTGCAGGTCCCCTCCACAGATTCTATTCCTTAAAGACAGGGACCATATCAATTTTATCTTCATGTCATCAACATTTTGAACAGTAAATGTGCACATAATAAATGCATAAATTGCTTCAGGAATATCTCCAACAGAATAAAAAAATATATAGTATAGTTTTATATTCTTGTTTTCTTTTCTTATCTGTCCTCTTTGCATTTCTTTTCTTTCATTAAACAACACACTCAATTGTTCATCTATCCTACCACTATGGTGGTTTCTCAAAGGCAACAACAAAACTTTTTCAAAAGGGTAAACAGTGTAAGTTTACATGTTTTGGAGGTTCTAAGCAGGTATCAAAAATCACAATGAATATTCCAATAGTCAGGAACCTAGACTTTTTTAGAAAACTGGATATGGAATGTTAAATCGAAAAACACATGGATGCCAAATCAAAACTTTTCATTTTAATCTGGACACCCATCCTTTTTTTTACTAGGAAGCTAGAAAGAATCTTATTAAAGATTACAGCTGCTCTTATGGATTTGCAACTTCCAAATTGCTTTAGAGTTGACAGCATTTGTTAATCCTCCAGTATGCATGAGGAAGCCCTAAGTACTTTCCAGATGTCCACAGAAAGAGACTCTCAATGGTGTTGGGCTGAGAAATGGATTAAACAACAATAGAATACTATTCTTAAGATTGCTGCATTGAAAACTCTTTCCAGGTGAAAGCAATCCTGAGTAAAATTAGAATTCCCATGAACCCATACACACCCCGGTAACACACAGTAAACATCTCAGTTATGTTCTTTCTATCATTCCCAGAATAATAATAGCTTAACAATGAGCATGGAGTGCTCACACTGGTCCAGAAGAAACATATGGCTTATCATACAGCTGACTGTGGGCCATGTTTAACATTAGAAATGCATGAGGAACAGGGTCTGCTGGAAGGAAATCAAGCAAGACACTTGTAAACTGAAAATATGTTGAAAATATATTACAACATGATAACCTAGAGTTTCGGTGGCTTTGCTAAGCCAGAAAGAGAGAAAAAAAGGAAAGAAAACATGTTTCTCATTTTTAGATTTGCATCATCTGGAGTAACTGAATACTTGTTCAAAAGGCTTCCGCAGGTCTCAAGCTCCAATAAAGTAAAATTTAAGAGAGTTTGCACCTGCTCAGTCTTCCTATAGCTTGTAAAATTAAGAGTCATTAAAAGTATGCCTCTAAAACAAGAGTTCTTAAGTCAAGTCTGGTCAGGAGGGAAGGGGAAGGCAAAGGGGCTAACTGACTCAATTCCTGCATCTCCCCTTTTAGTCTACAGCCCCTTTCTCAGCCAATACATCCAAGTTCAAGATGCTTCCCTGTTAAAATCACTTGATTACTTTAGTTTCTGCCTAACCTTGTTTGGTTTTGGAAAACGGACTAGTCAGAATTGGACATAAAATCACAGGCAGTACTCACACACTACAGACCTACCTGAAATACACTGAGATGTATAGCTACTGACTCTGGCCTTCTTTACCAGGAATTATTACTCATTTGTGTATCATGTAGTCTGAACTAGAAAAACGTACCATAGTGGGAAGGAAACAACAGGAAAAATGGTCGTGAACGATACTTATGCAAGCAGATATTTATATGCCCATATATAGTTATATGTGTAATAAATGAAATGAACTTGATTTTTCTTCATGCAGAGTTGACAAAATATGACTGATAACTTGAAATTAGAAAAGAAAGGGTAAATCATGGTCAAAAGAAGCCAGGGTAAAGGAAGATAAAGGTAGAAGCATTCTGTTAAAAATTTAGACACCAGCAAGGAACCTGATTCATAAAATCAAAAGTATATGTGAGGAATTGATTATATTCATTTATTATTTTTACTATAAAAGCAATGCACATTAACTTCATACATATAAATTAAAAAATTCATATAGGCAATAGAAACTCCTATATCTATAAATAGTGTGCTAACACAATGAGTATACCAGCTCGTGAACAAACAACCCTATCAGTCTTGTTCACCTCTATTAACTGAACAAATATTCTTTGGATGAATGAATTTGAGAGATTTTTTCTATGCATATATACATATAAAATGGATTATCCCATAAACACTATTTTGCGTTTGACAGTATATTATAGATATATTTTTATGTCAATATATATTTATCTACAGCACTTGATTGCTGTGTTTTATGATGGTTATTTGTGCCATAATTTACATAATGGATTCTTTTTCTGTCTGAGTTCACTGATATGAGGCCTTTTCCCTTCTTATCCTCCTTAATCAAGACCATGGCTCATTCCTTTGTCTCCCCCCTTTTCCTTGAGCTCTAATAGAAGTGTTCTCCAACTTTTATGAGCATTATGGTTTCTGAAGAACTGATCAAAAATTCAGATTCCTAAGCACCACCCCTAGAAATCTCAGTTTATTTGACTGTAGCACATCATGGGAACTGTATGTTTAAAAAGAATCCTAGGTTATTTGTCTGAAGTGGAGTGGGGAGACCACACTGTCAGAATCACCATTTTGCCAAACTACAGAATATTGAGAGCATATTTTCACTCCTTTTCAATATTTGCAACCGCCCACCTTCTGGAAGCTCTGGCCCTGTTTTGAGAGGAATATACAAAGATCATCAGCAGGTCTCAGAGATCTGAAGTGAAGGACTTGGTGCTTACGGATTCTTAGCCATAGGATGAGCCAACATATAGTCAGAAACATGCAGGCCTCGTCACCTGCACTTTTCTGAAAACAACCAAGCATTTGAAATAAGAACCCCTCCTATGGAGCTCCAATAAAATTTTAACGTAACTCCAATTTTACAGATGCTTTCAAATGTCTGTGTGTCTGCCTGTGTTCAATTATACTGTACCTCCAGTTAGCCCACAAAGGATCCAAAAAGATCAGAAAACATAGTAGAAAGTTTCTTTGTTGTTTGTCTCATTGAGCTGCCCTTTCTCTTTACCTTCCCTCTTCCACTGCCTCTCATTCCTGTCCATGGTATGGTGCTAGGAAGGGGCTGGCATAGAAAGGGAGATGGACAAGTGTCACTTTTGGAGTCTTTGAGTAAGTTTCTCTTCTACAGTCGGGCTTGGAATCCCATGGCTTATTGGAAACCAAATAACAATAAATTGTCCTAGCTTTCTGTGACATACAATCCCTGTTTTAATTTCTTTCTTTCAAGGCTGATGGAAACACAATGGCAGAGGAAAATGAGGCAGAGGTCCTTGCTATTCCTTGAATCTGGAATCATGTGACAGGAGCAGGAAATACTGAAGCACCCCTCTGACTAGTGCCTTTGCTTCTGCCCCTCACCTATTCTCCAAAGGCTAGCACAAATCTTATCATGTGAGTTGTTCTTAAAACCCTTCCAGGACCTCCATTACATGTGGCATAAAATTCTAAACACCTGAGCATGGTTATTACAGTTGCTCATGATTTAACCAGTGTTTTTATCTCTTCGGACTCATCTCTCCAGCCTTTCCTCCACATATGCACACATACTGTGTGCTCCACTTCATTCAGATTCTGGGACTCACCACTCCCTCTCACCTCTGGGCCTTTGCCACATACTACTTTCTCTACCTGGAACATTCTGGACCACTCTTGCCACCTCCCCTCTTGAAGAACTTCTAACCTTTTTTTTGTCTCACTTTAGATAGTCCTTCTTCTATTATTCTTATTCCTCCTCAGTAGGTAGGATAATGACCATCTACAAATAGCATGTCCTAATCCCTGGAGTTTCCTTATTTGGAAAAAGAGTCTTTGCAGATATTATTAAGTTACGAATTGTATGATGATAGGAAAGGATTTATAATGAAAATGAGAAGACCACACCCTAGATTATCCAGGGGGGTCCTAAATGTCATCACATTTGTCCTTATAAGAAAGAGGCAATGGAAGATAACATAAAGACGCAAGAAGGAGAAGGCTCTGTGAAGACAGAGGCAGAGATTAGAGGGACGAGACCACAAACCCAGGAATGCTGGGGCAGCCACCAGAAGCTAGAAGAGGCAAGGAATAGATTCTCTCCTAGGGCCCCCAGAGGCAGTGCAGCCTTGCCATATTTCTAGCCTTCTGAATAGTGAGAAAATAAATTTCTGTTGTGTTAAGCCATGAAGTTTGTGGTAATTTGTTAAAATAGCCTCAAGAAACTAACACACTCTCTCACTAGAAAAAGTTCTGGCTTCCTTCCTCTCCTAGCATTGCTCTTCTAGCACTCGACCGTGATCACCTGTTCACTTGCCCTTGAACTCCATGAGATTAGAATTGGGAGCACTATCCATTCTGTTCCCCCACTGTCTTCAGTACCTAGCATGGGTTTTTCATACATTATATACTCAAAAAATTTTATAGAATCAATAGGTGAATTAATGAATAGATAAATGAATGAATGAACAAAGAAATATTTTCTTGGAAAGAGAAAACAAGAGCACCTATTTAATTATTTGAAAGGCTATTATTTAAAAAGAGGAAGAGGAAATGAATACTGAATATTGAATGTCTACTGTATCAGCTACTATGCCAGGTGGTTAATGTATATTATTTTATTAATTCTCACAAAATCCTTGAAGAGTAGTTATTACTTCCTTGGTTTTATAGAAGTAAGGCTTAAAAACTGAATTAATTTACCTATGGTCACATAGGAAGGAAGAGACATCTGTGAGGGTCCAGGGGGTATAGCTAGGCCCAAAGGGGGAAAGTTAAGACAGCATAGGTCAACTATGAAAGCTGCTCTTGGTATTAATCATCAGAACTGTTCAACAATAAAACAAGTGTCTTCAAAAAGCAGACAGTGACACTGGGAATGTTCAGCAAATGTAGGATGATCATTCATCGGGACCCAAAATAACATTTGAATTAGAAGGAAGTCAGTGTAGGTATTTAGATAACTCTGAGGCTCTTTCCAATGCAGACTGCAGTTCTAGAGTAAGCTGAGAAATCAGTGAATATACAGCTTTGTTGAAGGCTTAATAAACATGTGAATTTGTACTTATGGGCTGTAAAATCTAATAGAGAATTAGAAAGCTACAGTTGGAGTAACAGCACAGTCCCTCCAAGGACTCTTCTGTCTGTGTCTTTGGGACAATAATCTACTTCTCCTTTCCCTCCCTTTCTGAAACTTCAGCTCTTGTAAAAATCAGTCTCAGCATTAGCCCAAATCTCCTCTTCATCTCCTGATACCAGACCAGGATCCACATGTTTGCAAAACCACATTTGAGAGTTGTCTGAGCCTTGTATAGCATTTCCTGAAGTGTTTTTAGGCCCACCAAATATTCTACAAAAAATGGTCCTCCCTAGAGATAGGGTTTATTCCATAACAAACAATCCAAGACACTTTGTGAATAATTCTTTTTTACTTTTTAATAAAATCTCTGAAATGAACTTATCATTCATTCACCTCTTTCTCTCAAAAGCAGACTGCAAAAAAAAATAAGATCTGTAAATCAAGGGTTTAGTTGGACTTGTGATCCACAATCTGATGTGACCTCTCCCTCCTTTCAACATCCAGGGATTCTCTGTGATTCTCTTAGCGTCCTTATTTAATTGAGTTCCTAAACTGCCTTGATATTATTGTTTGTCTTCCTGTCATATTCTCTCTATAAGATCATAAGCTCCTTGAGAGCCAAATCAAATCTTGCTTGATTTTTATTCCTTGCAGCACCTTTGATATTGTATAGTATATGCTAGTCATTTGAATTCCTCAAAGTTTTACTAAATTATATTATAAAAATTATAATATAAGAGTTATATTATAATTTTTAATTTATATAAATCTGATTATATTACACTAATGAATTAACTATTCTTCACTACAGAGTAATTAATACCTTCTGAATTCACATTCAATGTGATGACCTCTCAGTTTGGAAAGATTAACAACTTATTATATACAGAAATCATCACAACCAAGATTTTAAAGTTTTTCTTAGTTGCCCATTAATTTAAAAGTTTAATTTTTCCCTTCAGACACACCAACATATTTATGGATTGTTAAATGTTTATTTTCATTTTATTTTATAAGTTAATACTTTAAAAATCTATTTTTTTAATTCATGTACAATTTTGTGAATTTTTGCATATGTATAGATTTGTATAACATCACTACCATCAGAATACTGAACAGTTCCATCATCTCAAAAAACTCTCTTATAATATCCTCAAGTAGTCACACTCTCTGCCCTGCCCTAACCATTGGCAATCACTTGTTCGATCACTATATTATCTTTTGAAGACAGTCAAATAAATGGCTTCATACATTATGTAAACTTTTAAGACTGGCTTCTTTTACTTAGGATAATGCTTTTGAGATTCATCCACATTGCTGTGTGTATCAATAGTTTGTTCCTTTCTACTGCTAACTAGTATTCCATTGGATGCATGTATCACAGTTTATCCATTCATCCGTTGATGAACATTTAGATTGTTTCTATTTTTGTCGATCATGAATAGAGCTGCTATGAACATTTATGTGTAGGTTTTTGTGTAAACGTACGCTTTCATTTCTCTAGAGTAAATACCCAGGAGTGGGATTGCTGGATAATATAGGAAGTATGTTAACTTCATAAAAAATTCTCAAACCACCTGTACCATTATGCTTTCCCAACAGCAAATTGTAAGAGTTCTGGTTGTTTTGCACCAGCGCTTGTTTTTTTTTTGTTTGTTTTGTTTTTTATTTTTTAGCCAGTCTAATAGGTATATAATGATATCTCACTGTTATTTAAGTTTTTATAACATTTATAAATAGGCCAATTCTAGTAAAGTTGGGAAGGAGGGCTATCTAGCAGAGTATATTGTCCCATAACCACGCTTTATTTTCTGATGCCCTAAATATATAATGTAGTAGTTGCCTTATAAAATATTTCAATGTTAAGCTCAGAACTGTATTATCATTTTCTCAAACTATATTTGAAGTTTGATTGATGGCATATAGTACTAGAGCAACTGGGTGCTCCAAATGAACCTAAGCAGAAACCATGAATGGACATAACAGAAACTGTAGTTAGCCCTAATACAGGAAAGAAGGCAAAGTGATGCAGAGTGTGGAAGAGGTAAGTAACCTTCCTATGCCATTGCCCCGAGGCTGGGTTCTTCTTCCCAGGCCCTTTACTCCCTACCTTCCAGCCACACTTAGCCAAATTCATTCCTACATGAGGGCTTTAGCACAATTTGTTCCCTCGGCCTGAATGCTCTTTCCCCCTATCTTATCAAGATTAGTTCATTCTTGCCATTCAGATTTCTACTTAAACATCACCTTATCAATAACCACCCATCTCAATGCAGACCCACAAGTCACTTCCTATTTTCATCATGGTGTTTATCATAGTTTGACATTATCTTATTTCTTAGGATCTATCTCTCCCTATCAACCTAATAGTTCCAGTGCCTAAAACAATGCTTCAGACATAGCAAACACTCAGTAAATATGTGTTAAATGAGTGGATGACCAAATGGATAAACATGCTTGTATGAAACTTTCTTCTTGCAGAGACTGTTCAGGGGATGTGCTACTCATAGTACCGTAAACCTACGCCCTGACCGTAACTTAGTTCTCACAATCTTTGAGCATTAATGAGAAAGGTAAAACCTAGAAACAGCATTTCAAGATTGTAAGCACTTTTCTGTCTTGCAAGGTGGAGACTCATATGAATCTTTGTTACAGACCAATATGTTGTTCTGGGAAAATCATTGGAGTAGATCTTTCATTTATAGAACAAAGACCCTAATCATAAATACAGATGTCTGAGTTGATGTCACACCAGGAAAGCAAACTGCTCTTCTAAGAATATAAAAGGTTGTCTGTAAGGTGGGAAGACCATGCTTCCTTTGAAGAAATGTTTCTTTTCTAAGAATGAATTCAGATGGTCTTATGCCTGCACCCTCACTCTAGTTCCCACGGAACAGTATTTTGTATGAAGAAGGCATGCAGAAATTTATTTGTGGAACCTTGAAAATGCAAGATGTAAAGATTGATTTCACTTCATATAAAAGTAAAATGACCTGGGGGAAGACACACAATCAGGACTCTACCACTACAACCCAACTTGTGGTGCTATTTAAGCCTGAGCGACCCATACTTTGAGAAAGGTTGAATAAAATAGGTAAGTAGGTAGGTAGGTAGGTAGGTAGGTAGGTAGATGATAGATAGATCGATAGATAGATAGATAGATAGATAGATAGATAGATAGATAGATAGATAGATATGGATAGACAGACAGATAGGAAGGAAGGAAGGAAGGAAGGAAGGAAGGAAGGAAGGAAGGAAGGAAGGAAGGAAGGAAAGTAGGAAGGAAGGAAGGAAGAAAGAAAGGAAGGAAAAGAAAAGCAAGCTGCCCTTTTCTTTGAATTCAGAAAGGGAAACTGCAAGATCTCACACGCACACACTTGTCCTCATACATATATCTCTGTATGTGCATTGTCTATTACAATACTGGCCTATTATGTTCTGCTGTGATTGTCTATAATCAACCCAGTGGATAGGAGATCTAGAAATAAGCCAATCTAGGAAAGGAAAAGAGCATGGAGAATGAGTTGCAAAGGCAAAGTCTCCCACTGTTTGGGACTCACTGTCTTGACTGGATCCTAAAAAATAGACTTTTTCAGGGTGCTCCTAATAAATTTATAATGAAATGACAGTACTTGTATAAATAACATCCTAAATTATGATAATAGACCCTTAATTGTCACAAAATAATTCAGTTCAGCCATTTGGTCATGATAAATATTTGTTGAGTGTCTACTACTTGACACCTTGCAGGCACCTAGAAAACAGTGGTGAGCCAAACATACATTATCCCTACATTTGTGATGCCCACAATATAGTGAGGAAACAGACATTAGTCAAATATAACAACCCAATTTCAAATCATGAAGAGAGCAAATAAGCCATGGAAACTTTTAACTGAGAAATGTAGTTTAGTTTAGGGAGCAAAAAAGACTCTCCTAAAGAAGAAATTTTTCTTGAGCTGATCCCAACATTAAATAGGACTAACCTAGGCAAAGAGGGAGGGAAGAACATTCCAAGGTCAGGTAGTAGTATGTACAAAAGCTCTGAAAGAAAAGAGAACATGGCACATTCGAAGACTGGAAAGATGGCCAGTAGATTGCAGAGAGATGTTGTCCAGGATGTGGATGGAAAGGCATGAAGAAGTCAAGTCATGCAAGGTCTGTGGGTCATGGCAGGGATCTTTGCCTTTATTCTGAGATCAAAAGAAGCTTTAAAGGGCTATAGAAAGGTCAGTCTGGTGCAAGGTGAGCTCCATTGGAGAAAGCAAGAGGTGATTAAGGAGAAGCATTTAGGAGGTAGGTGTGCCAGGCATTGAGTTATGATCTCTCAGCTCAAATGGACTCTTCTATACTATACACTGTGATGCCAAGTCTGGGAGTCTGAAAACTACATGTCTACTTTTGACAACTGGATCCATAACAGGCCCTGCCAATAAAAGGTGCTAAATGGAGACAGCAAGCCTGAAGCAGGAAGGAGGGATTGCCTTTTCCTGCCTGCTCCATGTTTGTGTGACCATGATCCCAGGCTCATTTCTACACCTCAGCAGCAGCAGTGCCATTAACACCAGCTAAATCCACTTTGCAATTTTTTCCAAGACTTGCAGAACCAGCTTCATTGCTCCCATCCCCACTCCCTAGTGTTAACATTTCTTTTTTTAAGATTTCTTTTAACTAAAATTATTGATGTGACATTGGTTAATAAAATCAAACAGGTTTCAAGTGTAAAATTCAATAATACATCATATACATATTGCATTCTGTGTTCACCATCCAAAGTTAAATTTCCTCCCGTCACCAAATATATGATCTCCCCCTTAATTCTATCTACTTCCTCCCTCCCCCTTTCCACTGGTAACCACAAATCCACTGTTCTTGTTCATGAGTCTCTGATGGTTTGTCAAGTCTGTTAAAATCTCTCTGTTCAAATAGTTGGTGTGGTTTCTGGCCCATGACAGGACCTGGAAGATGCAGGTAGCTACAGCAGCGCCACAGCAAATAGGGGAAGAGATGGAAGGGAAAATGGGGAAACATAGCTTTGTATCTGAAGTTTCTATTCTAATTTGATTGCTCCATAATTTATTTGTACTTTTAGATTATGAGGAGAGGTACTGTCTTCCCCTGCAAATAATTGGTAAAAACTGTGTCCACAAAAGGTATCTTATAAATATTTATTGGATAAATTTAAATGGGCTTTATGAGAGGTAAAAGGGTCTCAGGGACATCTTTAGAATTTCTAATTAATTCTAACACCTTAAAATATGAGATATACCCTTATATGTTTAGAAATAGACACATCTAGAAATCAAAGTCTTAAAAGACATGATGGCCCAGTTTCCTATGCTAAAAGCAGAATATCGTCTAATAATTTTAATGCAGGATTTTATGAAACACCCTTTAATCCTATTGATTTATATGAGGCTCAAGTTGTTTTGCTCAGCTTGATAACAGATTCATTTTCAAAGACTGTTTTCTCAGTAGAAATGAAACACACAGCTGTTGTTTGATTTAGGGTACAACTTTAAATGCCTTGGGAGAATAAAAGCCATGAGCTTTTATTTATCTGGGTTATGAAAAAGCAGACTTACATCCCAGCTACTAATAAAATATTTAAACTGCATAATACATCTATGAAAATGTTATTCTCCAGAGAATATAACTTTTATTAACATTTTAATCCAATTTAATTTAAAATTGCAATGATGTCTTTTAATATACTCATCAAGGCTATAATTCACAAAATCACCACTCTATGTCAAGTAAGCCAATGTTTTTTCTTGAAATATCTGAATTTTCTTTTAGAAAATTAGTCTATTAGAGTCTGTGTCAATTCTGTGAAGTACCACATTGTAGTACTTGAAGCCACATTATTTTCTCTTATCAGTCGCCAAGTCCTATCAATTTTGCCTTCTCAGTTCTTTCATAACCACAGTCTTTCATATCCACAGTCTATCAGTTTCCTCTTATACAGCTCTGGTTGGCCTTTGTTACCTCTTACTTGGACGATTGCAGTAGCCTCTTAAACAGGGGTGCCAGATAAACAAATAAAAATACAGGACACTCAATTAAATATGAATTTTTAATAAACCATGAATACATTTTTAGTATAAGTATGTCCCAAATAAACATGGAACACATTTACAGTTTTAAAAAGTTGTTGCTTACCTGAAATTTAAATATAACTGGGAATCTTATATTTTATCTCGCAATCCTACTTGTAACTCATATCTTTATTCACTCCTTGTTCAAGCCCACCATTTACATATTTTTATATTATCTAAAAAATATACTTTTGATCATATCACACAATCACTCCCACATTTTCCCTCCTTTTAATGTTTCAAGCAAAAGAAAATCATTAATAATTTTCAAATACAAACATCTCACTCTAGTATTCAAAGCTATCACAATATCCTCTTAAAATAACAGTTTTGCATTTTAACTTCACTGTTCTCTATTGAATTGATACTATTCGCTGACCCCATAACTCCATGTTTTTCTATTTCTATATCTTGTCAATATAGGTCAACTTCTAGAATATTGTTTCATCCATAAAGGTTCATATAAGAAACAGTGCTAAATAATACCTATACAGAAAACACTCAGTAAATGTTTGCTTTTTATTGTAATTATGTAATAATATAATTATCAGCATTGTCTTGAGACTTCAAGCAACAATATGAAAATGGATGTGATTTTAAAAATTGGAGCAAGATAGTAATCTGATTCTCATTGTACATTTGTTATATTAAACCCAGAGGCTCCAACCTGGAAAAGGAATTTATTATGCTGTAATAAATGTAAAAAATATTGTGGAAACTAACTCACAATGCTAAGTCTTTGACAGATGAGAAATCAATTAGAGTTGTCTCGAATGGAAAAACTTAGAAATAAATTACCTGGCACCTGTACATTAGTGAAGTGAAAGCATCCCACCCATACCCAGGCTGCTCCAAAAATAGACTGCAGTTGTTTTTCTGCTTTCTACTATCCTTGAGTCTTAATTTGTTTTTTCCATTTTTACTGAGGAGCCGTTTTGAAATTCTGAGAGTTTGTCCTTTATTTTAAAACTTGGGTATTTAGCTTGAACACATATTAAATAACTTATTTTAATTTTTCAAATGTGGTAAAAAGATTAATAAGTAATATAATTTTGAACACCTCAAATAACTTTTACTTTACGTTTATACATACACACACATATGCGAAAAAAAGCCATCAGGATCCAACCTTTTATACTAAATTCCAATTAGGCACAGTATTAAGCAAGCAAATATTAACTTTATTTTTAAAGGCCCTTTTTAGACACCAGTAACTACAGTGCTCACATTATGCTTTTTTCCCCTTAATATCACCACCTTATATGGAAACTTAAGCAGAGAAAAGACATTGGCTTCTGAGAAATGATATAAAGCAACTTACAGTATATGAGTTCAGTGACTCAAGATGATGAGGTAGAGACAACCTACTTCTCTTTTCTCTCTAGTTTTATCAGTTTACACATTTCCAAGTACTCTACATGGATTTTTTTTCAACATTCTAAGACCTTTTAAAAATATACTTCCCACTTTGAGAACAATTAAACTCTTTCCTATTAAGAATATCAGATTCTAGTCATAATGGAATCTTCGGCATCCTCGAAGTGCTCTGGGAGAATGAATCGTGAACGTGGTCAGGGGTGTGACCTCACACAATTAGGAAATGACTGGTTCTCACCAGGGTCATTTGGTCCCTACAATAATGAATGGATGAGCCAGCACCTTCGTTTCTTAATATTGCTGAATGGGCCTCCAGGAAATGAAACGTCTCCACCAACACCAAACCCCAAACCGATGAAAGGAGCAGTATTTCTGGCCTTAATCACACCCCGCTCAGCACTATGGAAACAAGACTACTGGCTTGCAAAGAAGTCAGAAATGACACTTCCTCTACCGCTTCAGGCAAGAACTGAGAGACACCTTGAGGGGTTACTGGGTTCATGCTTCTCTACCTAGAACTACATCTTATTTATAAAGTATTTTGGAGGCTCCGATCTCTGGTCGAGAAGGGGAAAAGCCAAAAGAGAACTACGAACTCCACTGCATTCATCATTATGTCTCCAGTCCTAAACACTGTCCCTGGAACAAAATAAGAGTTCAACTAGTAGATGCTGGAGCTGGCTCCCACCTGTCCAGGAGGACTGATTGTTAGCATATCTTCCCAACTCCCCATCCAGTGACAGGTGTGGTATCCTGAAATAGCCAAGGTGGAAGGATATATACTATGCAACTGGCAAATGCTATAAGTCCACCTCCTCTTCTCCCACAGAGAATCATTTACCAACTCACCACTAGGCTCAATTAATTCTTATTGTTGAAATGTATGGAGTGCTTATTTATTATATTCCAGGTGTTTCTACATAGGCCATCTCACCTGATCCTCACAACATTAAAAGGTGGAAATAATGGACAGATGTGAGTATAAAGTAGCTGTGATACCTGTCATTCCTTTGAGTGCCAGTATTCGCTGTTGTTGACTTCAGTTTGCCAAACAGATTAAGAGACTGAATCTTCACATGATTAAGCAACTTGTCCAAGGTCATCCCGCAAATATGGGGCATACCCAGGACTTGAACCAAGGCTGCCTGAAACAAAAGCCTCTGTGCTCTCTGTCACAGACTACCACCTGCCTGATCACCACAAGCCTCAACAGGGCACTGAGCCACTCTCTAAAGATATTACACAAAGAATAAGAAAGTTAAGCTCCTGTTGGCTTAGTTGCTAGAAGCAGAACCGCCTTGCCCTCAGAACCAGGCAAGCAGGGCCACTCCCCTGGTCCACCTTCTGGTGCCCCTGCACTTTGGAGTGCCTTCCTTGCGCTCTACTCCAGTGCCTCAAAACCCCTAGAACCAGTTCTCTCGCCCAGGCGGGAGCCTAGACAGGGACCTAGTGACCCCAGTTCCTGTTTCTTCCTTTAAGGATGTTTTCCAACCTTCTAACCCCTCTTCCCCAACCCCACTACTCACCTGGGGAGCTCTGGGATCATTGCCTTGAGGTGGTCCCAGGTCCCATAGCCAGACCTCATTCCAAGAGGGTGGCCTGGAAAGTAGAATTTTCCTGCTAGTTGGTAAGGCATCTCTTTCATGGGTTCATGCAGTATTGGGCTGCCAAAATGATGTTGACATGCTGATTGAGTGAAGCTCAGTCATATCAAGTACAGAATAACTTCAGGGCTTAAGACTACCAGCAATTCTTGCGTAAACAGAATAATGCCTTCATAAAGATGTTCATACGCTAATTTCTGGAACCCATAAATCTGCTATGTTACATGGCAGAAAAGACTTTGCAGATATAATTATGTACAGACCTTAAATGGGAAGATTATCCTAGATTAACTCAGGTAGGTTATATTTAATCACATGAGCCCTTAAAAGCAGAGAACGTTCTCCAGCTGGAAGCAGAAGAAAAATGAGGCAGAAAAGAAATTTGGAGGGAGTCAAAGTATGCGAAGGACTCATGCTACTGTCGCTGGCTTTGAAAATGGATAAAAGGAATGAGGGTGGCCTCCAGAAGCTGAGACTGATGCCTGGTAACAACCAGCAAAGAAATAGAAGCTTCATTCCTATAACCACATAGAAATAATTTTCGCCAACAATCTGAATTAGGAAGATTTATCTCCAGAGCCTCCAGAAAGGAATGCAGCCCTGCCCATATTTATGACCTTGTGAAATCTGAAACAGAGAACTAGCTGAGCCATGTGAATGCAGTGATAACAATCTAAAAAGTTCAGAGACATTATTGGAAGACGTGCTATTCTAGCTGATGTTATAAAAAAATTGAATATGACCAAAAACCAAATTATCATTCACATTTTCCGGCATAGTCTGGTTAGGACTTGCCTTTGACTTTGAGGTCACCTTTAGTGAGGTGCAGCAATATTTACAGACAGCCTAATGAATGATACAGTATCATGAGTAATGCAATAATCAGTTCTAAATAAATGGATTTGGGGGACTGCAGAGCTTGGAAGATCCATACTGTTTCAGTGCAAACAGGTTCGGAATAGACATGGCATTGTGAGTAATAACAATGTTGCTACCTTTTCCACATGGAAGATATGAAATTAGCCAAGAACAGAGTATTTGACAATAAACACAGAGATGGCTCCCAGACCTGAATGGGAATCTTCATGTGCACTAATTAGACAATAAATACATACATACATACATACATACATACATACATACATACTTCTCTACCTGTTGTTCTAAATCTTCATTGACAGATCATATGAGCCTCACAAGGATTTATGAATATCTGTGATGTTTTTAACTTTATTTTTTATATAGACAAGGATTCTGCAAGAAAAATTTGTCCAGACCTTTGTATATCCCGTGGGAGCCTTGGCATTAAGCCTTTCAACAGCTGTGGTGGTAACCAAGCTTCTCAATGAAATACTTGATCACAACCCTCAGCCACAACACTCCTCACATCCTAGCCAATGAACAGGAGCAGCAACTTGAGGCAGAGGCAGGGGCTTCTTCCAAACCCACAGACACCCAGTCTAGAAACAAGCCTACATCAAGCCTCTCAGTTGCCTGCCAATGACTAGGTGGGGTTCCATATGCTTCCTGCCTACATGACTACGGAATGATGTGTTACATGCAAGACACTCAATATAAGACCTTCTCATGATTCTGACAACTAGTCTTGATTGACAAATTCTAGTTGACTTTTCAGAGGTTAAAACCAGGCCACATAACTAAAGTATAATTAAGTCTGAATCATCAGATCACAGAATATTTGAGGAAGAAGGCACCTTAGACAATCATCTGCTCCAAAGACCATATGTTGCATGTTAGGGTACTGATGCTCAGAGAGCTAATGTTACTTCCTCAAGTCTCCACAGGCCAGACTTGACACGTCTGCGTGCAGTGCTGGCGTACCAGGAACTACAGAGCCTGGTAGTTAGGGGCTGGAGCTCTGGAGTCAGAGTGTCTGTATTTCAACTATAGCTCAGTTTTCTCAAAAGAAAAATGAGCATGATAATACTGCCTAATGCATAGGGTTGCTATGAAAATTACGTGAGAAAATATATGCAAAATGCTTAGCACCTAGAAAGCACTAAATAAATGTTGCTCATATTGCTATATAAGGCTGCCTTGCTGGTCAGATAAGGTTGACCCAACTTTAGAATTAAGCCAGTACGTAGCAGACTAAGGACTTGCAGCAGGCATTATTGTGAACCTGCCAGATGCTGGTCCCTGGGGAAGTCTTTACAATGAAATTAACCGGGGATTATAGACACTGGTGGTAGGAGCTGTCATTCTCCAACAAGGATGCCAGGTGGTCCCTCCTCCTGCTCATGCAACCTCTAAACTAGCTGCCGTCTGACTTCCAGCCATGGCACTTCCTTGCTTTTGCTAAGGTCACAGGATTGCCAAATTTGGAGAACACAGGTCTACCCTTATCTTTGTTGTATTTGTCTTTCTTTAAACAGTCCTTGAAACTCTCTCTTTTTGGAGGGTATTAATCTTCTCAGACTGCCATAACAAAATACCACAGACTTGGGGGCTTAAACAACAGAAATTTATTTTCTCATAGTTCTGGATGTTGGATATCCAAGATCTAGGTAAGGAAAGGGTTTTGGGTTTGGCCTCTCTTCCTGACGTGCAGATGACACTATCTCTCTGTCCTCACATAGCCTTTTCTCTGTACATGTGGAGAATGAGAAAGAGATCTCTGCAGTCTCTTCCTCATCTTATAAGGACACCAGTCCTACTGGATTAGGGGCTCACCCTCATTTAACCTTAATTATCTTCTTAAAGTCTCTATTTCTAAATACAATCACTTTGGGGTTAGAGCTTCAACATATAAATTGGGGGCGGGGAGACACAATTCAGTCCATAACACTTAGCTTCCACACATGACTCTCTTCTGGTTCTCCTCACCTCTCTGATCACTCCTTTGTAATTTTTCTGCAACTCTTTCCATTCCTCTTCCTCTACATGCTGGAGTTTCATTGTCTGACTTCTTTTTCCCGCCCTCCACCCCCTGATACACATTCTCTGAAAAATTACACCTAAATACATGGTTTTCACTACCATATCCATAGAGATGGTACCCAAATCTATATTGCAAGCTCAGATTTCTTTCCTAGCTCCACATCTGTATACCCAACTACCTATGGTCTATCCTTTTTAAAATTTTTATTTATTGTGGTGACATTGATTAACAAAATTCAATAAGTTTCAAGTGTACAATTCGTGTGTGTGTGTGTGTGTGTGTGTGTGTGTGTGTGTGTTCAGCGTATGATCCTCTTTGATGATGTCTCACAGAAACATTTCCCAAGACTAAACATCTTTCCACATCAACCTACTGCTTCTTCTGGGTTTTCTGCCTTATTATCTAAACTAGAAACCTGAAATTATCTTTGGTCATTTCCTCTTCATACACTGTATAATTCATGGGTTCAAGGATGACACCTCTTTTGTTGTACCCTATATTTCCAGTATTTATTACAGTGTCTTTTTTAAAGCCAGCTCTCATTAACTATGATGAATAAAATAAAAGTTAAACCCAGAAATAGACACACATAAATATAGTTAATTAATCTTTGACAAAGGAACAAAAGCAATAAAATAAAGCAAAGATAGCCTTTTCAACAAATGGTGCTGAAGTAATTAGACATCCACATACAAAATAATAATAATAATAAATCTAGACATAAGTCTTAAACTCTTCACAAAAATTACTCAAAATGGATTATAGACCCAAATGAAAAACTCAAAACTATAAAACTCCTAGAAGATAACATAAGAGAAGATCTATATGACCTTGGGTATGGCAATGACTTTTAGATACAACACTAAAGGCATAATCCATGAGAGAAATAATTAATAAACTAGACTTCATTAAAATTAAAAACTGCTGCTATGTGAAAGTGTCAAGAGACTGAGAAGACAAGCCATAGACTGGGAGAAAATATTTGCAAAAGGCACATGTGATAAAGGAATGTTATATAAAATATATAAAGAACTTTTAAAAGTCAACAATAAGAAAATAAACAACCTAATTTAAAAATGAGCTAAAGTCTTTCATAGACACCTTACAAAAAAAAATATATGATGGCAAATAATCATATGAAAAGGTGCTCCAAATCATATGTCATCAGAATAATGCAAATTAAATCAACAATGAGACACATAATATATAGACACACATAAATATAGTCAACAAATCAATTAGAACTTTGACAACAGCATATGCTGCTGAGGTTGTGGAACATTAGGAATTTTCATTCATTGCCGGTGGGAATGCAAAATGTTACAGCCACTTTGGACGAATTAGGTTGTTTCTTACAATATAAACATACTCTTACCATGTGATCTAGCAATCACACTCCTGGGTATTTACACAAAGGAGTTGGAAACTGTGTATCCACACAAAAACCTAAATACGGATGTTTACAGCAGCCTTTTTCTGCCAAAACTTGAAAGCAATCAAAATGTCCTCCTGTAAGTAAGTGGATTGACTGTGGTATATCCAGACAATGGAACATTGTTCAGCTAAAAAGAAATGAGCTATCAAGCCACAAAAAGACATGGAGAAAAGTTAATTGCATATTCTAAGTGGAAGAAGCCAACCTAAGAAGTCTACATATTGTTAACCTAAAAATAAAAAGTCTTTCGAAGTGAGAGGCAATAAGCATTTACTCAAAATAAAAATGAATAGTTATTTGGGAAGCATTGATTCAGGCAGAAGCCCAACTAATGTTCCAACTAAGAATCAAAGGCAAAGGGTATTTATAAGAAAGGGAAGGGAAACAATTACATCAGCAGAAGGAAGCTATTTCTTTTGGTGCAGAAAAGCAAACATAGTGATGCTTTTAATTTTCAGTCCAGTAGCCATCAGTCCAGTAGTCATAATATCTGCTTTCTTGTTATCCTTGCCAGCAGTTTCTTGGGACACAATGTTGCCTTAGGCCCAGACTAAAGGTTGTTCTGCCCTGTTTTAACATTTCAAAAGTTTGAGAGATAAGACAGGCAAAGCAGTTCCTCTGGGTTGACAGCTCCAACTCCATTTTAAAGTGGCTTCCTTTATATCACACTTTTATAATATGGTATGATTTCAACTACATGATATTCTGAAAAGGGCAAAACTTAGAGACAAAAAAGGATCAATTTGTCAGAGGTTGAGAGAGGTGGGTAAGGATGAACAAGTGAATTACAGAATTTTTAGGGCAGTGAAAATACTATGTAATACTGTAATGGTGGAGCCATTTCATTATACATTTGTTCAAACCCATAGAATGTACAACACTAATGTAAAATATAGGCTTTGGATGATAATGATATGTCCAAGTAAGTTCATCAACTGTAATAAATGTACCACTCTGGTAGGGAGATGTTGGTAATGGGGAGGTTATGTGTATGTAGTGGAGGGGGATTTGGGAAATCTCTGTACTTTCCCTCAATTTTGTTGTAAATTAAAAATGCTATAAAAATAAATTATTTTTTTTATACTATGGGTACCTCATTTCCCACATTACCAAGTTCTATTGATCTACTCCCCAGTGGCTCTTAAATCTTCATCCTTTTCTGTATCCACACTGCCTCTGCATATCTTTCTAGCTTTATTTTAGTATCTCTCTTCCTCTCTCCTTCTACACACACACACACACACACACACACACACACACACACACACACACACACACCAGCCATGCCAACAGGCTTTTATGCCTCTATGCCTGTACACATTCTCTTCTATGGAAACATCTTGGTCATCCTTTATCACGTAGCTCAAGTTCTACCATCTACAAAAAGCCTTTATGAACTACCCTCCCATCCAGACCTCAGGCCAGGTTAGATGCCTCTCCTTTGGGCTCATGTATATAATAATATTATAGGATGGTGATGTCTCTTCTCTGATATTCAGCTATCACTGAGGTTAGACACTGTCTGTTAGTCATCTCAGTATCCAGAGCACTAAAAATCATGAAAGACGGTGGCTAGAATTACAGACTTTGGAGTAAGAGTGATATGAATTCAAATTATCTTTTTGCCTCTTAAACTCTCTGAGCCTCATCATTCTCTCTCAAATGTTCGGAGGAATTAGCTCTACTTCATAGGATAGGGTTGTTAGAGGGATTATTAAACAAGGCAATAAATGTAAAGAACTTAATGCAGTACTTAGTACATACTAGGGTCTTAGTAAATGGTTACAACATGACTTAATTAATTGACTAACTAATTAAACAATTATGTAAGTTAAGTATATAAGATGAGTAATTTTCTTTAACCTCATTGTCCTACTCCCTATTCACTGTTGATCAAGACTTGCTATTGTCAATGGGAAGGTGAAAATCATGTTAGAACAATTCCCAATTCATTTGTCTCAGTAATTTTAGACAATGTTGGACTGTCTGGAAACAACAGGACCCACATCAGCAGGGCTTAGGCCAGGAGGGCGCTCTCTGGAGGGTAAAATGGCTTATCCAACACGACTCAGGAAGCTCCAATCTCTGGCTTCTCACTCTTCCCTCCTTTTTCTCACCAATATGCCATATGCCTTGCACTCTGAGACTGCACCTCTGTGTAGAAGTACAATGAAACTGGAAACCTTTGGTGACAAAATGACATAGTACAAATCTAGTGAGATATGACACCTTTTTATTTTAACCTAAGTACAAGTGGCCTGCTTGACTATTTCTAATTTCTTACAAAATCCAAAGAGATGTTGACTAAATTGGGTTAAGGAAAAGCTGATTATGCCCACAAGGGTATTAAGGACTGAAGCTCTCCAGTTTGGAAGTTTCTGGAAACATAACCCCTACGTACAAATTAGAGATCTCCATAAATAAAAAATAACCCAACATCACACTGATATTATGGGCTTCTAAAAGGGAAAAATTAAAAGCAAAACTCCCTTAAAGAAGATATTTGGATGAAGCTATAAGCCCCTACTCTAGTAAACTTTAAACAATTACATTTGAAATGCATAATTCTCACGGTTCTGAGAATTTTTAAAAGAAAGCAATAAGGGAATAGAGCATCTCCTTGCTCCTTGCTATCATAGTTACTATTGGCAGTCTTGTATATACTTATACAATGAATTCCGAGACATTCTGAAAAATGAAGTATTCTGGATATAGAAAAATATCTGGCCAATATGAACTTTTAAGAACAGAAAATGAAAGTATTTGTTTCTTTAAGAAATCAGAAACAACCCTTAGCCTCAGGATTCCTCAGTGAGTACAACTGAAGCGACGTTATAAGCTCTGATGTAAATGCGTCAGTGCCAGATAAAAGAGAAGGAAATAATTTATTCTGATTTGCTTAACACAACAGCTTTGAGAGTATAATATGAAGTCAGATTTCAGTGAGGTCTCTTTCCAAATTAGACATATATACCAGAACGAGAATAAGTAGGATTTCACTGCAGGCCGGAAGAGTGTGGCTGGCTGGGTCTGAGGCCATCCTGGCACACATGCTAATGCTTACAGCAGCACCAGGCATAGTGTTTTCACAGCAACCTACCGCTAGCTGTTATTTGTCTCTGCATTCTTCACTCCAAGTAACATCAATATCTTGACCCACCGAGACAGCCTGAATAAGATGCACTGTCACCCCACAGAAAGCTCAGGTCCAGACGAAGCCCCTGGACACCCATGTTCACTGTTATTCTGGATCTGTTATTTGAATCCCTTGGGCTACCTGCAGAAGTCCCTGCAATGGGTGTTCCACTCTTTGGCAGTTTGCCTGCTCCCCTTTCCTGAGCCTGTGGAACAGGTCAGTTCTAAGAGACCACATGCTTCCCAAGTGCCACCAAGCCCCAAACAGGGAACACCCCAGGAAGAGAAGGCATAGAAGTTACTCTGGATGCACCTCCACGCTCTTCGTCCCGCGATCTAGGTCTCTGGAGTAACCGTGTAGACCTTCCCTTTTGGAGATCAGTGGGTCACAGTCCACTTTCCCCACAGTTGTGGAAGGAACATTAGCTCCTCCATCTTACGGTGAGAAAACTGGGTTCCAGGCAGGTGAAGTGGCTTGCTTGTGGATGGAGCAGTGGAGTGAGTGGAACCCAGATCCTCCTGCCAAGCCAGTCCTCTTTCCCGTGGCCGTGGCCTGCCTCAGAGGAAAAGCTCTTACGAAGAAATTTCAAGGGACCAGATCTTGACTTATGAGCTAGGGAGGGCTTTAGAACATTACCTGATACCTGAAAGTAAAAGATTTTCCTCCAAGGAGCCATGAAACGTTGTTTGGCCAGTAAAACCCAATATGTATTCCTACATGCCAATACTTGGGGTTTTCTTCTGTCAAAATAGGGATCACAGTGTTAGCCAGACTGGATTCAAAGATTTTAGTCAATTCTGTGGGTACAGCATGAGCAACTCCTCTGAGGCTACGAGGAATTTTTAAAACGTGAAGGCTGTCAGTGAGCTTTCTTATGGCTTGACCTCATTACCCAGGAAACCCACTACAACATCCAGACCTAGTGTGGGTCCTCCCCTAGGTCATCCTCACATCTCTTTGGCCAACCAGGAGTCATATGACCAGGCCTGCTTGTCAGTTCCTGTTGTTGTCCCAGCTTTGTAAAACCAGGGGCTTCCAACTGACAACCCTAAGCAATTCTCTCACAAACCTCCAATCTTGACAGGACATTCACATGGCCTTGGGACATGTGAGGCAACCGTTGCCTGCAAAAGTCTGTGAAGGGTTTCCCAGGGTCATCTTGACACTACTTGCTGAGCGGGTGTCTCTGCTAGCTGGGCTACCACCCCGGGGACATTTAGCACTCCTCAGACTCTGAGCTCCAGGCTTCCTCCAGACCCTGCTTCATGGATTCATTTCTAACCCTAACACTCACCACTCTTTCTAGACTGAACTTTGCTAATTCACCCTAAAAACTGCAGCCAAATTAACCTCATGGGGTACCTATTCCCCTTCTCACCTTCATAACTCAAAATTGTATTGTCTTCATAATAAAACAGAAGATGAAGCTTAGAACTGGATCACCTTTCTCTTCCTATCTACTCCCAGTTCAAAATGCTTGTATTTCTTCATAGACAGCATTCTCTTAGATCTGCAGGTGCGCTCATGGTGTTCAAGCCTCAGCACAATATTTTTTGTAGTTTATTTATAGTTTATTATATATTATCAGATATTAGTTTAAAGACTTGCACTATGGACATATCCAATCTTTCCAATTCTCCTGTGCACTCTGGGAAACAATTATTCTCGCTAAATTGAAGGAGTTTGGTGGTTTTGTCATACTCCAGCCAGGGACATTTCTGCAGTCACATCTGACTCCACCCTCAGGGGCAGGAGTAAAAACAGAACTTCTGTCCTTGAGCCCCTTCTCCTAACAGGACCAGAAGGGCCCACTATATTGCTGTGGAAAGTAGCACCCACAGTGATCATTTCATAATCTTTAGCTTGCCTTCTAAAATGTATTTCCAAAGAAAACTTAATAATAAAAAAGTGTGTGTGTGTGTGTGTGTGTGTGTGTGTGTGTATACATATAATTTTCATGCTATTTTTCCCCTCCTAACCTTTCCATGTGCCTCTTACTGGACAATGGGGATACAGACTCAATCCTATACTGGCAATATAGAGAAGACAGATGTTGGACAGGTAACCCACAAGTGTAATGGGAATTCCAAAAGAGAGGTAAGAATGAGATGAATCACGGGTACAAGGAGATCTCACCAAGTCTAAGGGCTCAGGCAAGACCTCCTTCAGGAAGTGACTTTTAAGCTGAGGTCTACAGGATGAAGAGGAGTTACCAGTAAAAGGAGGGTTTCATGCAGAGAAGGGCAGCAGACACAAAAGCTCTTGGAGAAGAAGAGCATGGTACTCTCAGAAACTAAACAAGACCAGCGTGGTTGGACCAGGGAGAGGTTGAGGGAGCCTAGTACAGAAATAGGTAGGTGACATAGATACAGAGATACAAAGGAAAGAAGCTTGATATGAGACAACCGTATGAGGAAACCCATTTCCTCGTTCTATATTAAGTTGTCTTAAACTGCAGACACAAAGCAGAGAGGACAAATGGTCTTCTCAACCATCCCATCTCCCTTTCCTGTGACCCTCATTTCTTCAAAAATATATAACCCACATCTTCCCCACTAAAAAGTCCTCTTTGATTTCCCTTACCTATTCTGCCTTTCACAGCACTTGGGGTTCCCTGTGTCCCAATCAGTAGGGTTTCCTACACTAGCTGGTGCTAAGAATAAAACATTAAACAATAAAAAATAGAAATCACTCCAACTCTGGGTCCAACCCCTTTTCCAGTAAGCTGTGGGAAAGTACAATCCTCACAGGATTTTTTAAAAATGACGACTTGGTCATGTAATGTAGAGGGAAGGATTTTCTAGCTATTAGGAACACATTAGCAAATGGAATCCAGGCGTCCAGCTCCTAACTTCTGCATGCCTACATCTCAAGGCAAAATTTCCCCCCTCATTCCGAAGAGAGAATTACTAATAGTCACAAAAAAATGTTGCATCTACCAAAAACAAAAAGAAACAAGCCCATGCCTAATGACAATAGTTTTTACAAGCCAAAGGGAGGTGTGATTAGTTTTTAAAATCAAATCCACTGCTTTGCATTTGAAGGTCTCGCAGCCCACTCTCCAGAAATTGCAATAAAACACCATGCCCCATAGATGGCGCAAGGTGACTGCTAAATAAATACCTAGTTCCAGAGTACCTCACAGAATCAGGTCTAACTGGCTGTCTCAAGGTTTCCAGTTCATCTTATCTTTGCTACATCCACCGTCTAGCCATGGAGCTTCCACTTCACTATTACAGTTGGATAATCATATAAGACTCAGATTTCACCATTTTCCTCAAGAACCCAAAATTTTACATTTTATGCTGTATGAAAGTTACCCCAATTTCCTGAGACTCGTGTAATTTATCCTACTCCCATCTTCTGCGAACAGATATTAATTTGGTTCAAGTGTGCAACCTAAGAACTCCAACTCTCCCTAATGTCTTTCCTTGGCCTCTGAAACTTCCTCCATCTTTTTTGCAATCTCCCTTGGTTTTAGTGCCAACACCCAGTCACAAATACCAAATTCATTTAGACAGTGATAATAGGAGCTGAAGGGTTTCTTCAGGTTGTTAATACACATTTTTGCATTTGTTTAATGGTAAAAGTTTATAATGCCCTATCGTTGCCTCAGCAAATCTTCACAATGATACAATGAGTATAGTAGAATTATCTCCAACTTAGAGGTGGGAAACAAATTTAAGAGGCCAAGTGGTTAGCATTGTCTAAGCTTGTGACAGCAGGCCAAAGATAGTCCAAGTCCAATGACTTTTTTAGCCCATCTGGCTATGTGTCTCCATGCTTTGTTCATGTGTGTACTCCTAATTTTATTCTCTTTATTTTAATTGCTAGAGCTATAATTGTTGTCTGTAGTCAATTTGCTATTGATTGTTATAATTTAGAGAATTTATATTTTCTGGGTATAATCATAAAGTAAATACTGCTAGCATTACCCCCATTACAGAGCCCAACTAAAGTACGTGTTTAAACATGTTATCTCGGGTGACCTTCATAATAATCATAGGATAGCCTGTATTAATCCCCAATTTACAGCTGTAAAAGCTGAGGCACAGAGAAGTTAAATAATTTTAGTGAAGATCATGCAACACATAGAGAGTAGGGCCGGGATCTGAACACGAGCAAACTAGCTCAAGAGGCCATGTTCTTCCCTTCTTTTTGAATGTACACTTATAACAATTACTGGGACATGGAATGAACTGAGTTCATCTTCCCACTCCTTGATAAATCTGTGACACGTTGGCTTGAGGTCAAGCACAGGGGTGAAATAGCTCCTGCCTGGAACCTCAGGATGTGGCCTTTACAAGACCACACAGGTCAAGGGAATCCAGTAGAGATCCACTAAGGCTTCTCACAAGTGCTTGGTGAGACCTCCTATCAGCAGAACCAGGGAAAGTTAGTGGAACTCTCATTACCAAGAGAAGAGTGGGGTATTGCACTTGACATATCATTACCAAGAGGCTGACTTGGCCTCTTACTTTTGTTTCCCCATTTCTAAAATGGAGATAATTCAGTACAGTTCAATTTAGCATATAGCTCACAGACATTCCCTAATAAAGACAGTAGCAGCATCACCCTACTGGAGGATCCAGAGCAGGTGGCCCTTCTAACACAAGTTCAATGTGTGGCTTCAACAGTTGTGAGTTTGTGAAGATTAAATAAGGTACAAAGTATAAAATGTTTTTGGTGCCTCCTCAATAAGTTAAACATAAAATTACCACATGATCCAGCAATTCTGCCTTTAGGTATGTAGCCAGAAGAAATGAAAGAAGAGACTAGAACAGATATTTGTACACCAATGTTTGTAGCAGCATTATTCACAATACCCAAAAGCTGCAAACAACGTGCTATAGTCTGAATATGCGTGTCCCTGCAAAATTCATAGGTTGAAATCCTAATGCCCAATGTGATGGTGTTAGAAGATGGGACCTTCTAAAGGTGATTAAGTCATGAGGGTGGAAATGGATAGTGGTGATGGTCACACAACACTATGAATGTACTTCAAACCATTGAATTATACACTTAAGAATGGTTGAATTGGTAATAAAAAAGTAAAATGCTTAGGACATCTGAGAAAGACTGGCAGGTATCTAGCCAAAATCTGTTCTCTTTTTCTCTACTACCAGGACCTTGATTTGTCGGGGGCAGCAATGATCCCAGCTAAAAATCTGTTTCTAGGCTTTCTGCGAGAGTAGTGATGGCATGACTAAAAGCTGTGTAACGAGATGTAAGTTACTACGTGAGGATTCTGGGAAAGTTCATTCAAAGGTCAGGGTAGAGGATGCTGATTCATCTGGCATACTCCTTTTTACTTGTGACTCTGTTAAGAGAACACCACATGCCCAAAGTGGCATCACCTGTACTAAAGCCCATGATACCAAACCTAGATTTAATATCTGACCTAATTGCTGTTTCAACCTCTCCCAGAAACATAATCTTAATCAACCAGCCTGGAATCTTCTAGTCAACACTAATGAAGTGGTGGTCACATGGGCCCTCCTCATCTCCCTGCCCCAAACTCATAGAAGGAGGAGGCAATGTACATGATAAAAACCCTGATGGATTTTAAAGGAAGCCGAAGATTTCTCTAATCACACCTCACAAGTCATGACAGACTCACCAGGATGAACTGGCTGGCTCATCCGAATGAGTCATTCCAACACCTCATAGTTCATTAACTTCCTCTCTCTCATTGACCTTTGTTTGCCTGCACACCAACCCACCAAAAAACTTCCTGGTGCAACCATACCCTGGACCTTGTCTGAGGGAGAACTGCTCCACCCAAATCTTATATCTAACATTTCACTGTCTGATATCCTCTCCCTCATCTTCTATTCACTATTCCCCACACTTCTGCTCTTTGGCCTCGTTATGGTGGTCAATGTTACAGGTATGCACATTGGTTCAAGGAAATTCAGCACTATCAGTGTGCTAGGTGCACATGCTCTTTGACCCAGCAATTCCACTCTAGGCATTTATCCTACAGAACACAAGAGTGTGCTCAACAGCACACTTTCAAGAATGATTTATTATCTACTACCACTTGTGTGGAGTAATTTACATTAAAATAAATAAATAACACATTAACTATACCTGTAATATATACATGTATGTATACTTAAAATAATGCCTAAACCTATAATATGTATATACACACATATAATATATCTATAATACATACACACACATTATATATATATTCTGTAAAAGGACATACAAGAAACTAGCAACAGTAGAATATAGAAGTGTATAGTAAGAAAAAAATTACTTTTCACTGTATACTTTTTCATACTTAAATTTTATGCCATGTTCCCATATTACCTACTCCAAAAAATTTTCTAAAAGACATTCACCCTAGAACTATGTCTCTCTCCTCCTAGTCTACTCACAGCTTCACAGCCTTTCTGACCCAGTCACAAACACACGGTCCATCTGTAGCAGACACTATTGTTGCCTGGTCCTTATACCCTCAGGCCTTATCTTTTGGTAAACAGCCAGCATCTATTAGCCTGAGATCTTTCTCTAACTGCCAGTATCTTCTCTGCCCACATGTATAGCAGCTCTCATCCTATAATTACCCCTGGAGCAGTCCTAATTAATGGTTTATGGGAAGTGTCATATAAGGACACCAGCCCCTTTGCCCCTCAGGGGAGATAATTCTGAGATGAATTTCCACACTGGCTCCCAGAGTAACCCAACAGGATTAACTTCCTGTTGCCTGCAGTGCACTCCCTTTATCTGCTTCTTTCCCTCCCCTGTCTCACTCCCCATCTCCCTTACCAGCATTTTTTCTGAATCACCTCTCAGTTTGCTCTCTGTTCCCAAGTCTGCATTTGAGGCTCCCAGATGAGGATGCAATCATTTCGGTCTCATTCTCTTTAAGATTGTCAATTTCTCTTGACTTTCTGTGTACCACCCACAGAAAATCTCCAACTGCTCCTACTCCAACAGTCCAGTGCCCCTGAGAAAATCGCTTAACCATGCCAGTGGACCATCCCCAAATTTAGTGTTTGCGACTTCAGTCTGGCTCATCAGTGCTGCTCAAAATTCTACCCAGATCTTTTGTCTTTTTCCAGAAGCAACATCTTCAAACTGTTACTCTTAAGCTTGAGTTTAGAGTCCTACTTACTGCTATCTCCCTCTTTCAGAGTCACCATCTACTTCCCCAGGAAAACAGAAGCATCAGCAGTGAACTCCCAGTGATTGCTGTATCTATATCTAAGTATTCCACACACTTGTTTATTTTCTATGATGGATAGATTTCCTTTTTTGGTCTTTTCTTTGTGTATGATACAGAATGACTCTGAAACAAGATAATGAAGGTTCATATCCTGGTCTGCTGTTTACCAGTTTTGTGATCTTGGGCAATTAATTGACTCAATGTCTCTCCTCTATAATAAAAAGATAGTAATGATTTCTACTTCATATGGTAGTTTGAGGAGTAAATGAGTTAATACGTATAAGGCACATAGACCATAGCCTGAAAAACTTTAAGTGCTTGTGTATTTTCCAAATATTCTGCAATGAACACTTGTTACTTATTAAATCAGAAACACTAATAGTGTATGTGTGTGTGTATTTATACACACACACACACATACACACACATACAATATATATACACACATACACACACATATACACATACACACACATATACTATATACAGGTATATATACACACTGATAAGAGAGTGAGAAAGTGGACAGAGAAGGGGGAAAAGCCAATATTGGTACATTCATGAGTAATATAGGTAATTTGGCTCAGTCTTGCTTAGGACTTCTCAGTAATGGCAGAAAGTGAACTTCAGCACTGTTCCCCACAGGGGGTGAGAAAACTGGAGTATTCTGCCACCTACTCTCACCTGTGGGTAACTTCCCAACACCTCCAGCATGCAAAGGCCAGCATACTAGAGGAAGCCTCAGACAGAATGTTACAGATACAGTGAAAAGCCGCTGATATTTCTGGTAACAGGATATGTTAGAGGCACCAGTGGAGTCTGCTACGAAGATAGACAAGGTTCATGCTATATGGAGCTATCAGACACAAATAATAAAATGCAAACAAAAAATGAACAATATGATATTAGATAGGGACAAATGCTATGAAGAAAATGAAGCCACGTGATGTGATAGCAATTGGATGTGGGTGTTATTATCTGAATTGTGTTCCCACGTATTTTGGAATCCTGACCCCCAGTACCTCAGAGTGTGACTTTATTTGGAGATAGAGTCCTTACAGAGGTCATCAAGTTAAAGTGAGATCATAAGGGTGGGATCTAATCCAATATGACTGGTGTCCTTATCCAAAGGGGAATTTTGGACAAAGAGACTTACATAGAGGGAAGACAGACAACTTGATGAGACATAGGAGAAAGTTGGCCATCTACAAGCCAAGGAGAAAAGCCAGGAATAGATTCTCCCTCACAGCCCTCAGAAAAAACCAACCATGCCACTCCTTGGTTTTGGACTTCTAGCCCACAAAACTGAAAGACAATAGATTTGTTACTTGAGCCACTTAGTCTGTATTACCTTGTTGCAGCAGCTCTAGCAAACTAATACAGTGAGTTTCTGCTAATTAGATGAATGATCAGTGAAGGCCTTTCTGTGAAGGTGATATTAAAGCTGAGGCCTGACTAAAGGCTAGAACTAGCCTTGCATGGGTCTGGGGCAGAGCATTGTAGGCACAGCAAAAGAAAGGGTCCTGAGAGAGAATGAACCTGGTATGTTCAAAGAACAGAAAAAAAGGCTGTTGTGTCTGGATTTAGTGAGCAAAAGGAAAATAAGATAAGATGAGGCCAGAGAGCTTGGCAGAGGTCAGATGTGGGTCCATTTAGGTCATGATAGAAAGTTTGGATTTTAGTTAAAGTGCAATGGGAAACCACTGGAGAGTTTTAATCAGGGGAATGACGTGATCTCATCTGTGCTTTTGTAAAATCATTGTCTGCTGGGTAGAGAATGGTCGAGGTATAGGGACACAGATCAGAAGGTGGGAGACCACCGAGAAGGCTATTGCAGTCAATAAGGGGAGAGGTATTAGTGTCTTAAAGTTGTAGAGTGGGAGGTCCCAGTGGAAAAAGAAAGAAGTGAACAAATCCAGATATAATTAGGAATTGAACTGATAAGACTTGCTGATGGGAGGAGGTTGTAGGGTAAATCAGAAAGATTTCTGCTCACTTGAGCAGATGGGTGGAGAATGAGCCACTTACAGCTGGTGTAAGAAGAAGGAAAACTCTTCTCTTCCTCAGCTTTCAGAATACTGACCTCTCCTGCTTTTCTCCTTTCCTCTCTGACTCTTCTAGGGATTTCTTCTTGGCTCCTCTTTCTCTATCCACAAAAATGTAGGTATTTTGAATTCTTTTCTCCTTGTTTTCCACACGCTGGGTGATTTCATCCATTCCCAAGATTATGGTATCATCTATATGCCAATCACTACCAATCACATTATGTCTAGTTCAATATCTCTCCAGAGTTCCAGAACCATATTTTCAACTGCCTTATAGATTTCACACCTGGAAATTAAAACTAACGTGCCCAAGGTTCTCTAAGCCCATCTGTGCAGGTTCACCCTCAAATCTACTCACCCTAGTGGTTTCTTAACTCAGCTATTGGTTCAGCCATCCATCTAGCCTCTCTGATTTTCATCTCCTCCCACTTCCACCTCACATTCTTCCCCAAGACACGATTGTTAAGTGTGGTTATGAGAACTGTTGCCATGGAGAGTAAAAATAAAAACGAAAGCATTAGGAATTAGGTTTTAGACAGCATTACTGATTTAGCTGGAATTTAAAATTCTGTTTTCAAGACATTATTCTAAGGTTATGTGAAATATTGTAAGGTTATCTGAAAATTTAGTGATCGAGATATTTTCTTGATGAAAACATAAACTTCCTGGGGGAGAGTAGAGAAGAAAAATCTCTGGGCCAGAAATCAGGAGCTAACACTTACATATAGGTTTTGTCACTTATTTGACATCTGTTCTTGGTGAATAAGTCATTTGTCACTTTTATGTCTTAGTTTTTTAATCTGTCAAGTGGCTATGGAAATTAATATTATTTCTTCCTAACTCACAGGGATGTTTCACTATAAAGGAAAGAAAATTGTCATTAAAAGTTTCAGGCAGAAAATATATGAAATCAAATAGAATACTGAAAGAATAATCTATTATGACCAAGTAAGGCTTATCTCAGAAGTATAAACATAGTTTAATATTTGGATATCTATATTACTCACTACATTAACAGGTCAAAGAAAAGTAGTCATACAATCATTGAGAAAGATGGCCAAAAGCCACTGGGAAAAAAAAGTCAACCTTTTATTTATAATTTTTAAAAAACTTTTATCAAATTAAGCATTTTTTTTTAAATTTTTGGCTTTCTCATTTACATTTACTATGTATTTTCCACAAGAGTAGTTTAAGGTGAACAATTTCAAAAGCCCTTATTTTAAAAACACTTTTTAATTAAAAAAAGAAGTTACCAGAAATGTTTTTCAGTGATAACAGGCATGAAACACATGAAGCAATAGAATTTAAAACAGAATTTTTTTGTTTGAAATCATCTAAAAGGCTCATACTTGTTGCATCATTTTCTTTTGTGAATATTATTGGTCATGGTCTTAATTTATTGATTTTATGGTCTTAAATTAGAAATGCAATCTCCAATGATAACTGTGTTTAAGAACTCCTATTCTGGGAGTAGAAACAGAGGCACAAAATGCATTTGGACATTTCTTTTTTTTTTCTTTTTTTTTTTGTTTTTGTTTTTGTTTGTTTTTGTTTTTCTTTTTTTTTCTTTTTTTAAGAAATTTACGGTAGACATTTCTATCTCTTTCTAACAATTCAAGTTAACTATATCTAACTGGGACACAAAGACCAGTCAGTCATTCAGCTATCCCACCTCTGGCCTTTCCTACTGCTTCCACATAATGGTATAAATACTGGCAGCCCTGAGTCATTTTCAAGTCACTGGTAATACAAGGAAGTTAACAGAGCTTGTATTTATGTCTACTATCTTCAGTATAAAAGTGATTTGCCTGTATTTCAAGCCATAGAATCACAGAGCATTATTTTTGAAAGGAGTCTGAGCAATTTATTTGGGCTAATGGTTTTTAACCATTAGAATAACTAGAGAGATTTTAAACAATTAACAATACTCAGGCTTCACCCTCAAAGAGTCTGATTTACTTGGTCTAAATCAACTGGCTTTGTTATTGTTGAAAAGCTCCCCCAGGTGATTCTAACATGTAAACACAGTTAATAACCACTGCTCTAGTTTAATCTTTCATTAAGTGAGCAGATTTAGGCTCAGGGTGACCAGCTAAATAACGGCACATCTTACTGACCTATGTTGAGGAGATTTCTAAAATTTGAAAAGAAAGGGGAAAGATGACTTGTAGCCATTCAATGCCTTAGTGAAATACTGTCTTAAGCCTACTTAAGAGTCATCTGACTCTAGAAAAAGTAACTTTTATTTTATTTAGTATTACTATTAATTAAAATCCAGACATTTTTAAGTCTGTAAAGGTTAGATGTTAATTTGTGGGAAATTAATACTATGTAAATGAGTTTCGTATAATAGAAATCAAAAATTATTTCTATTCAGCTGAGAAGATAACCACAAAGGTTATGATTTATTGGCATGTGGAACATTAACCAGTTTTATTTAATTTATGCAATTTAGCACTCTTATTTCAGCATATTTTTCCATTTATTCTCTTCCTCCCTCTCTCTTTCCCTCCCTCCCACTATTTCTTCCTCCCTACCCTGCTCCATCCCTTCATCCTACCTAATAGATCATTTACCCTCTCTGTGTCTCAGTTTCCAAACTGGCTTTATCATCTTTCTGGTAACCTCATTTAATGAGAAATAAAACTTTGACACTTGCTCACTAAGTATTTATATGAACATTATGTGTATAAAATTATGGGAATTATGTTTTCACGCTTGAAAGTGATATCTTTTATTAGGGTGCCCTAAACTATTAAGAAGCTTTAATTTATCATTCAAGATGTAATTTGTTCTGTTCTTCAAATATATTATTCAACTACCACATTCAGAAGCCATAAAGTTGGAGAATTTTGTTTCAAGCAAAGTGGAGAAACAGTGATCCCTGAGAGAGAGGAAACAAATGAAGAGAGCTCTATAATGGTTCCAGATCACTACCTGGAGTTTCCAAGACATAGTACAGAGAGGAGGTCTGTCTGAATTGAGGAGATGGAGCTGGGAGGCCAAGGCAGCTAGACTTTCACAGAGTAGAATATCAGAAAGATGAGAGCTTAACTGAGAGAGTGCTAGAGATCTGAGAAGGTCCCTCTTGAATTTTCAGCTAGGAACTGATCAGCACATACACGTAAGGAAGCTACTTGAAGCCAGGTAAAAGGTTACAGGGAGTAATACTCATTGCTCACACAAGGTTGGAATTAGTTTCTGCCCCACCAGCCAGAGCACAAAACCTCATATTTTAGCCATTGGGTGGAAGAATCAGTAGTGGAGAAAAATCACCCATTGACTAAAGGCTGCTCTGGTTCCACCTAACAAAACTTAAAGCCAAGCCTGAAAAGAATCAAACTGTTCCCAAGTAATGTAGCTGCAGCCCAAGAATATTTATAGGAATATAAAAATAACCAGCACTCAACAAGATAAAATTTACTATTTCTAGCATTAAATCCAAAATTACCAAACGTACAAAGAAGCAGGAAAATACAACCCATAATAAATAAAAAAATTAATCAATAGAAATAGACCAAGAAATGACAATTGATGTCAGAGTTTGTAGACAAGGACATTAAAACCATTATTTTAACTATATTTCACAGGTTCAAGAAGGTGGAAGAAAAGTTAAGTATATTTAAGAAAGACATAAAATAGATAAAAATGACCCAAATAAAACTTTCAGATATTAAATTTGTAATGTCTGAAATGAAAAATACACTGGATAGAATTTACAATGGATTAGACATTGAATAAAATAGAATTAGTGAATTTGCAAACATAGCAATAGAAATCATCCATAATGAAAACCCTAGCAAAAAAAAAAAAAATCAGAAAAAAAATGAGCATCAGAGACCTTCAAGTGGCCTAATATATGTGTAATTGGAATATCGGAGCTCCTAATAAAAAGAAAGTACAGAAACAATGTATAAAGAAATAATGGCTTAAATTTTTCTAAATTTAGTGGAAGTTATAAACCCCCAGATCCAAGCAGCTCAAGCTAACACCAAGTATAAGAAACAAGAAGAAAACTTTATTAAAGCACAGTGTAATCAAGTTGCTAGAGCAAATTATAAAGAGAAAATCTTCAAATCACCCAGAGGGAAAACACCATGAAATGGTGATGTCTCCCCTCTGTAGTGAATTGTCTAATTCCACACATCCTGGTCTTGGGAGACCACAGAACTTAGAGTCCCAAGATTTCTGGACCTAAAGGACACAAGCTTTACTTGAGCTCAGAATGCAAAATGAGGTTCTAATTCACCATTAATTTTTCCTAACATGTTAATATGTTTCCCTCGCAGGGCAAGAGCTAAGGTGAAGCAAGGGAGGCATTTGCTTCAGGTGCAAATGTTAAGGGGGCACCAAAAAACTCAGTAACTAAGACTGATAATATTTTAATGTAATATTTTTAAAAATTAAAGTGAATGCAAGCAAATCCATGATAAACAAAATATCAAAAGTTTGAAGAAAGGCAGGCTATGGCCCTGTACTTGCATGGCTGTCTCCTCAGTCCCAGACCTGCTCTTTAGGAAAAGTCCTGAAATCCTCAGCACATTTCCTTCTCATGGCCCCTTTGCTTGGCCCATGTTAACTCAGCTCTCTGCCCATCCATAGTTCAGATTTCATCTTGGTACCCAGACAAGAAGCCTCTAAAGCTGTCTCCCACTTTCTCATTAGTTTGTATCTGCTTTATTTCTTCTCTACTAGAGTCATAAGAAAATTATCTTCTTCAAATGCAGATTATATTTCTAAAACTTTTGTCTCTGTGTTAGGGGAACCAAGAAACTAAAATCTAACAAAGCATTCATAATTAAACAGATAAAAGGGAAACAAAAATAAATATAATAAATATATAAATTTGTTTGCTAGTAAAAAGTGCAAAGTGGTTTGTTTTGTTGTTGGTGTCAATTAATATAGTGCAATTGACACAGATTTTTTTAATTCTGATGTGGTTAGTGTGTTGCTATGGTTGCAAGTTTGCATTTGCATTTTTACTAGGAAACGAAGTGGTCTGAACATTCCTCCTACTTTTCACATCTGCCCACATATTTCAGACGGGAATTTGGTAACCTGGCTTCCAGCCCTCGCCTCCTCCACTACCCCAGTGGGTGCACATTTTTCAGCCACTTCTCTGAAAATCAAAGTTTCTAAGATGTGAAGTGAGGCCTGGCTCCTGCTGTCAAAACACAGAACACTTATCAGCTTCCTTTGTGTGGTTCAATAAACTTTTACCTCTTTGGTATGATGCATATATGAGATCACAATGAGATAACTCATCTATTTTAATAATGAGCTCTTTAAAAATGTGTTGAGAAATAAATTTATCACTAAAGAAGGTATCCTAATGGAAGGTATCCATCTTGAAATTCTAGGCTTCTTTTTTTTTTTAAAGCAATCTTCACAGAATATTTCTGCAGCCTAAGAATAACCTCTTGATGATTCTTCCAAGTTTTACACATTCAGACATCTTTCCTTTCTTCCTCTTCCCTCCCCACTTTTACATCTTCTCTGCTCTTTGATTTTTCTCATAACATTTACACCTATTATCCAGGCTTGTATATCTGAAATTTGACTCACATATCTGATGACTGGAATGTCTCTTAAGATGTAAAGAAGCAGTAGACAAAGCATTTTCAAGATCAGGGCCCCTGAAAACGGGTCCAGTGGTAACAATTGAAATTAGTTGTCCTCAAGCATTGGTAGAAGTGTTAACTACTACTTTGGTTCATGGTCTTATCACTTCTAACTGGTCTCTGTTTCTACACCCTCCTTTCCAACTTCCCTCCATACTTCAACCTGAGCAATCTCTCTAAACTGCAGTTCTATCACTTGAAATATCCTCCTGTGCCTCCTCACTGTTAATAAGATAATGTTCACACTCCTTAAACAGCACTTAAGGCTTTTAGTGATCTGGATCCGTGGAGCCTCTCACAGTGGGCACCATTCATGTTCTGATGCTCTGCACGAAATGCTTTTCATGTGCAATAACAGCACAGATTCTGATTGCCCAAGTTGTGGGCAGGTGTGTGGTGGCTTTAATGCTCCCTCATTTGTGCCCCCACTGTCTCCCTGAGCATACCTGAGCATTGACTGTAGGGCTGTTCTAACCTAAGTATATATGAGAAGGACTGGTGTAGTGGAAAGCACACAGGACTACAGGTGACAAGACCTGAATTTAGATGCTTGTTCTATGCCTCTGACTCTATCATTTGTCCTTACACAAGTCATTATTCCTTTCTATGTCTCAATTATCCCATCAGTAAAACTAATGAGTTCAACAAGATCACTCTTTCTCCAACTGGGATCCACAGACTGCCTGCATCAGAATCACCAGGGACGTTTTTTGGTAATGCAAACACCTGGGCCCCTCCTTGTCCAACTGAATTGCACTCTTTGTCAGGGGTGGAGGGAGTGGAAATATGGGGGAGGGGAGTTTAGAGAGTAGGAGAGACCCAAAGTCAACATTTTTAATATGCTTTAAAATTTTAATATGATTAAATAAGATGATCTCATTGCTCTCTTTCATGCTCTCACCACATAGTTCTAGGTTTCTATGTATAATCAGATGGAAAGAAAACTATATTATTTATGACTTATTTATTAACACTTGTTCATAATAAACACTTGTTTATCATTAATTATTAAAGTTTAGAATTGCATTTAGAATATAAAATTTAGAATTGTATTCATAAATTAATTATAGAGTATTCAAAGTAATCACTGTAAACTGCACCATTTCCATCCCTTCTTTTTCTCTTTTATTTGCTTGAGTAGGAGAGCGGAGCACAAATCCACGCCTAAAACTCTAGGAATAGCACGTAACATTCAACTTATTTTACTTATTAACAAGCTATTATAGCAGATTTCATTAGTGTTGGACATCACATCCCCTCAACTCACTTCTGATTTCAGCCTGGCAGTGGTGAGCAGTTTCACGTAAGCTCAGATTCATCTTCAGCTGACAATGTCTCACTTCAAGCACTCACTAACTGACTTGTTTGATTTTTAGTAACAGGTTTATTGAGATAAATTTCACATTCCATAAAGTTCACTCTTATTAAAAAGAGTTCAATTCATAACATTGTGCATAGATCATTGCTAATTCCAGAACATTTTCATTAGCCCTAAAAGAAACTTCATAATCATTAGTGGTTTATTTCCATTCTTCCCTCTTCCTACCCTGGTAACTGCTAATCTACATTCTGTCTCTATAGATTTGCCTATTCTGGGCATTGTACATCAATTATACAATATGTGGTCTTTTGTTACTGGCTAATATCACTTAACGTAATGTTTTTAATGTTCATCCATACTGTAACATATATCAGAACTTTATTCTTTTTTTAATGACCAAATAATTCTTTTGTATGAATATGTTACATTTTATTCATTCATCCACTGATGGACATTCGTTTCCACTTTTTTACTATTATGAAAAATGCTGTTATGAGCATCCCTGGTACATGAGAAGTTGCTTTTCTCTTGCTGTTTTTAATATTCTCTCTTTGTCATTCAAAAGTTTGACTCTGATGTATGTGTCTAGGTGTAGATCTTTTTGAGTTTATCTTGCTTGAAATTTGTTGAGTTTCTTGGATATGCAGATTAATGATTTTCATCAGATCATTTTGGAAAATTGTAAGCCATTATTTCTATATTATTATTTCTATAACTTTCTTTCTTGTCCTCTTCTAAGATTCTCATTATGTCTATGTTGGTACTTTTGATGGTGCCTCATGGGTCTCTGAGACTCTATTAATTTTCTTCACTTTTTTCTTTCTGTTCTACAAACTGGATAATCTCAATTGACTTGCTTTAAAGCTCACCGACTCTTCTACCAGTTCAAAGCTTATGTTTATCCCCTCTAGAGAAATTTTTTTGTTTACATTTCAACTCCAGAATTGCTATTTGATTCTTTTTTATAATTCCTAGCTCTTCATCAATATTCTCTATTTAATGAGACATTATTCTCATACTCTCCTTTAAGTCTTTAGACGTGGTTTCCTTTATATCTTTGAACATATTTTATGATTGCTAATTTAAAGTCTTTGTATAGTAAGTATAATATCTGGGCTTCCTTGGGGGCAGTTTCTATTGACTGCTTTTATTTCTTTGTATGAGCCATACTTTCTAATTTCTTTTCACGTCACATAATTTCTTGTTGAAAAGTGGACATTTTAAGTAATATAATGAGTCAGCTCTAGAAATAAGATTCTCCTATTTTCCCAGGACTTGTTGTTGTTTTGTTCCTGTTGATTGTTAGTGAATATAAACTGTGAACTCTATATTCCTTGTCCCATGCAGCCTCTGGAGTCTCAGCTGTTCACTAAGCCAACAGATTTCCTTAAAAGCCTTGAACTAATGAATCTCCCAACCTTTGCTTATAGGTTCTGCGTGTATGCTGGGATACATTTTCAACACTCCAGTAGGCCATTTCCAATTCTGCATTTGCCTTTACTTCAAGTTTGCACAGAGCTCTAAGGTCAGCCAAAAGTGAGAGCTTAGGGCCTTCCAGGCCTTTCCTGAGTAACTGCATAGCCCTACGCATCTTCTAGATTTTCAGGAATATGTCAGAGCTTTCACAACTCCCTGGAGACATCTAATTCACAAATTTTCCCCTTAAGTTTTGTCATCAGGCTTGGAATGCCACAGTCTTCCTGTTTCTACTAAGAATCAGCTATTTTTCTTCAATAAATACTCCTTGGATATTAATTAAGTTCTACAGTTCTAGAAAAGTTAATTTGATAGTTCTCGTTGCTTGTATGGAGAATCAGATTTTTTGAGGTCATTATGCCCTTGGTTTGTATTTTTTCTGTTTTACCTCATCATCTTCTCTAAATCCCACCCCAACTATGTGCAAACATAATCCCAGAATTCCTGGGCAGTTAATCTCCCAGGAAATCCTCAACAATTGGTGACAGGAGCCAGTCCTTCGAATGGATGCTTCTGTGAGGAATTCTGTATGCTTCTCCAAGATTCTGGGAGAATCTTATCCCCATTGCTTAATGTGACAACCTCAATAATGTACCTTTATTTAGCCTTTTCTTCTTCCATGTGTCACCCTCTCTATTCCTTCACTCTTGCTTCATAGGACCACCTCCCAAATAAATTACTCACACCCTAACCCTCGTTTCAGGCTCTGCTTCATAGAAGGTTCAAACTAAAACAGCTGTCAGTTCTGGCAAACTGTATACATTTGTGGCACTTACGAATTACTATATACTTTGCTACAATTTCCGAGTTTTATCAAATATGAATATATTCAATGGGGGTATATAGCAACCAGCATAAGAGAGGAGTGGGCATTAAGAAGAGCTATTCTAAAGCATTGTTTTCCAGGACAGATAAAAGCTGCCAGCACATGGGTTTGGGGGTAAAAAGCAAGATGTCTTTATACGTCACAATTCCTTTGCTACCTAAATCAGATTTTATCACCAGAAAAGCATTCTTCTTGAACTAAGTTCATCCTGCAATTAACTAGAATGCGATCTGGGCAAGTTATTTTTTGGTTGAGCCCTCATATAATCACCACAGGGCCATAATAATAATGATTATGATGCTGACAACACAGAAATAATAGTTACCATTTTTGATAGCTGACCATTCTAGACACTTACCATAACTACTTAATGCTTAGACTATTCCAGCTAATGAGAGTTACCACCTGATGAGAACAAGCATCCAAGTTGCCTTCCTTTATTGGTTTCCAGAAGGCCATGATGTTTGTCTAAATTGAATTTGGATTTACATAAAGTACATGTGTATCCCCAGACTTCCAAATGTTCTTTTAACTATATAAAATCTCAGTTGCAGTATCCTTCCATCTGGTAAATCTTGTTGCTATTCCAAGTGGCCATGGGATGCGTTAGCCACTGGAACATATGGTTGCTGCTACCAGGTGCTCGCAGAAAAAACTTGCACCCAGCAGTTTCTATCAAGAAGCCTAGCAAAAGAGTCTGGAAAGATATGAGGAGTCCATGTCTTTGCATCACATGTGTGAAAGGGGCGATTTATCTACCAGCAAGAAGCCTTTCAGGTACCGCTGGTTGAAGGGTCTGAGCTGTCCCAGTTGCAGAATTAGTGAAAATATAGGTCACGCTTCCCTGATTCAGAGACCAACAGCATCTTTCAATTAAGGACTTGATGCAGACAACAAAAATTAGTCTAAAAATTATAAGTTCTGAATCTACTTTGTGGGATAAAATACACAATGTTTGGTACACTGTTAATTATAAGTAGCATCTAACTATGGTGCTAATTCCTCCTCAACAGAATAGTTGTGAAACCCTTTGCCAAGAGTGGTTAGTACTGAACTAGATACCTAATAAGAATAATAGTAATTATAAACATCAGGTTCAACTTTACTGCCCAATCGAGGATGGCATGCTACACTAGTAGCTATGGCTTTAGCCATTTCTAAGGAACACTAGTTTTTCATCACCATCCTTTTAGATCCTATCCTACTCCCCACTCACTCCTGTCTTCCAGTGACTACGACCCCTAAAATGACCAATATTCCTCTCCTGAAATGCAGCCAGATTAGGTCATAAAAAAAATTCAACATATCAGATTATTTAATTAGTGCTTATATTTTTCTTTTAAGAGTCATACCATTTTGCAATAGCATCCTGTGGGATATCATTGGCTTTAATGCAAGAATATACAGAATATTAATCTAATAAAATATCAGATTGAAACTGGGTGAAGCAGTCTGATTGAGGTTATTAAAGATTATCTGATTGGTAAAATTTTTATTTGGCCCTCACAATTTTCTTTAAATGTGCCCACTTTAATAAGACCATCATTTGTTTACTCCTAACTCACTTCTGTTTTTCCCCTATACAACTAAGAGAACACCAAATACTCAGCAAATATTTCAGTACCAAAAATGTTGGAAAGTGAGTATAGTCAATTTGTTAATATCTTATATAAAAGTTTTTTGCCCTATATCACCACCTCAATGCAAACCAAAAGAGGTGATTTTCCTAAACATGGTTAATTTGACTATTACATACAGAGTGTATTTGATTTCTAATTAATTATGTGCCTGTACAAGACATGGTAGGTAGGTAGGTAGGTAGGTAGGTAGATAGATAGATAGATAGATAGATAGATAGATAGATAGATAGATAATCAGGGTAAATTTGACCAAGCTTTATCTTTGTCAACCACATGAGACTGCTTTTAACCTTTCTGGTTCATGTGATAGAAATCTCTGGTTCTGACTCAACTTGCCAGAAAGTAGATATATTTCTTAACATTTATATCACTCCTATTATGTCACATTTTGTCTGTTTTCACATATGTTAATTATTTGGTAGTCTTCTAACTTTTATACATTCTACTTCTGCCCTTACAAAGAAGTATCCCATATAGCATTTGCAAGGTCAATGCATTCCATTTGGTAGTTGAGTTTATCTCTTTTGGAGAATTTCTCCTTTGTTCATCATTTTCACTTTTGTCTTTTAGTTCTAGAACTGGAGTATGACCTGTTTTTCTGTAAGTTTCAGAGTGTTTCACCTGGCACTGCTTAATATAAATTATCTCATCTGAGCCTCATGACTTTATAGATAGATATTATTATTATCTTCATTTTATAGACAAAGAACTGAAACTGATAATTAGGTGAGTTGCCTAAGATTACACAGTGAGTTAGTTGAACTGGTACTGGAATCTTGATCTAATTTCACTTTCGCTTTAACCACTATGCATATTACCACTTTTGGCTATGCTGCATACGTGTCAATCCCACCTGAGAAGATAGAAGAGGATAAGTGTTCTCCTTCAGCTAATTACCTGGTTTTACTGCCATTATCTGGGAAAGTACTCAATACATCACTGATCCTACTTCTAATTACCATTCCCAAGTAAAGCTCAATATTTAACTGACTTATGGCTAATAACTTTATAAAACAAGTCAAGTCAAGATACTTAAGCAATATTCTATAATCCATTTACGATGGAGGTTTCTTCAGGAAGTTGAAATTCTCAGAGAGCTATTTTATACATTATTGAGCTTCAAAATTTTTGAAAACTAAAATTATTATGGTCATGATCTAAGGCTATGGTTATTTAAATCTAAATTAATTTAAATTATATAAAATTAAGAGTTCAATTTCTTAGTTATACTAGCCACATTTCAAGTGCTCAGTACCCACATGTAGCTAGTGGCAATGACATTGGAAGTACAAATATAGTACAAATAAACTTTCCATCATTGCAGAAAGTTTTATTGGACAGGTCTGGATCTAAGATACAACTTTGGGGACTTAACTATTTCAGAAAATTGAGGTTTTATAGTGTGTGTTATAATTTCATGTTCAAGTTATAAAATAACTTCTTTACAAGAATATTTTGATACATTTCTAATTTTAAGATAATCTGGGGAGTCTTATTTTGATTGATTGAATTAATTACAATTAATTAATCAATGAGGTCATAGTCAGCAAATCACTTAGTTTAAATTTGGTTTATTAGTGAGGATTAGCAGCATGCAAATAGTCCCAAAATAATATTGGTTTAATATAACAGTTGTTTATTTATCTCTCATATAAATGAAGTCTGAAGATAAGAGGTCTCAGGCAGATATAACCCACCTCAATGGGGTCAGAAACCCAGGTCCTTCTATCTTTGCTCTTATCACTAGAATTCTACCTTTGTCTGTATTTTCCAAGATGATTTGCCATTTCATCCACATTTCAGACCCCACAAAGGAGGAAGGGGAGAAGTAGGGTATATTCTTTCCCTTTGAGAATGATTTCACAAACTTACAAATTACTTCTGCTCACATCTTATTGGCTATAATGGGTCACATGGTTATATCTCATTGCCTATATTCTAGATGTCTGTTAATCCTTATTCTGTTACGAAACAGAATAAGGATTAAATTAACCCAAACTTTTGGTGCCTGATATGCAAGTATTTTCTAACATGCTTTTTTACCTTTCAAAACAAGATGATAAGAAGCCAGTTCAGTGTCTTATATTCATTCCCAAAGCACACATGTCAACAGTTCTCCATTATTTCAAAGGTCATGTTATAAAATATTTGCAATTTCTGATGTCAGCTTAAATTGAATCAAGGCTGAATTAACAAATTTGAGATTCATGTTTTTCTTTTAGTTCTACAATCATCCATTTTTTGTGTGTGCTGGAGTTGAGCCCAAATTGTTTTATAGAAATATCTAGAGACTCTCTCTGCAGACCAGAATTCTCTCTTCGCACATGATTGAAAAATGGTAATAACTGTTTATTTAGATCCCCAGTGTATTTCTCAGGGTCCTCATTGCTTTAACGGGAATGACCAGCATAAAAGGGTATAACCTAGAATTCATTGCTGTTCAAGAAGCAATATTTGTGAAGAACTTCACCACACTGGTACACTTAAAATTTATCCTCAAATTAAATCAAACCATCAGAAACTTGCACACTATGTTTCGCCCCTCACAGAATTTATTTTACTGATGCAGTCTTTGGCATTGTACCATAGACAGATATTAAAATATATTATAATGAATTGCCCTATGAAATTTGTTATTATGGTTACAATAAAGACATTAAGGATGGTGTCATACAAAAAATATTATCGTCCCCTCATAGAGAACAGTAGGTGGAATCCAGGGTAGATTGGACCACAGGACACTTGTCAGGCTAATAACTTTTAGCACTGCCTACAGAACAGATACTTGGAAATCACAGTATTTGCCCCTAGAATAAAGCACTAAACAACTTTTGAAATTACCTCTGTGGAAAGAGCTCCAAGTATGTTTTGGGAACAGAAGACAGAAGCAGATCAGGACCCTAAGTAAATGACAGAGGAAGAGAAGGAAAAGGAAGTAGCTCAGCCAGGAAGGAAATACACCAAAGAACTCCACTCTGATCAAAGCCCTCCTTGCTTTGGCAACCCTGGGAGACCCAGCCTGCCTTCCTGTTTCTGCCAGGCAGCCTAAGGAAAAGCTGCTTTTGACAATAATTGTCAACCAGAAAATGTTTCCTCCAACTCTTGTTTTTGGCAGCTTGGAAAAGAAATAGGAGTTGGATTGGTTTTTGCTTTTTAACAACTGCTAGAGCTGCAGGCTGAAGGTCAACCTGTATAACGAAGATAAGAGAATCTGCATTCAGATTGACATATAAAAGGAGAAAAAGCATGATTAATAATAATAATAATAATAATAATAATAATAATATAATAAATAGTTACTTCTTAGAGATATGAGAGCTAAATGAGGGAATATATGTAAAGCCTTTGTCTAACACATGGCAAACCTCGTGTAAATGATTATTAATAATTACAGTTTCAAATCTTTGGCCTTTAGTATCAGCCAAAATGGACTGGACTTAATACATCATTTAAAAGGTCAAGATCTCCAGTATAGCAAATAAGAGGGAAGATGGAAGGGGTGGGGGAGGGAAGGGAGGGAAGAGTGATGGAGCAAGAAAATGAAGGAAATAGGAAACAAAACCCAGAGCCTAAATTTAAAATTAAGATTATCCTCCAAGGTCTGGCATTTGTCTTGTTATGAATTAGTCTAAAATTATGTCATAAAATGCCATTAAATTTGGTCACACAATTGATATTTTAAACCAGTGCTTCACAGTGAGAGGGCAAAAACTATAGAGCTTAGAGAATTATGTCAATAGATGCACAAATCTGTAGGTTCGGGTATGGTTACTTATATCTTTATGAAGCATCAATCAAAGATGTTGTTAATAGTTATATTCATATTCATAAATATACATATACATGTCAACAAAAAACAAATTAATAGAAAAGTATTACTAAGTTCTTGGAGGCTTCTTGTCATTATCTCGTCCAGCAAAAGATATTATTATATGGGAAAGGTGATAAGATCAGGGCATATGATATTCTTAAAAGAAATTTGTACTTCTATTTCCAATAAAGGCAGGCTAGATTTTTAGATATATCTTTTCACTGAAAATAAAAGTATATAGTTATCATCCTTAATGGGCTTTTTTTTTTTTTTTGCCACTAAGGACACAAAAATGAATAGATCTTGGTACCCATGTTCAAAGAATTTACAAAGAACATACAAAGTGAAAACTATCATACATAGTCTCAGAGGTGACATAAAGATCAAAGTGAGGTGAGTTTCACCTGTAAAGGTTTTTTGAAAGAACTGAATTTTTGCTTGTTCTTGAAGAATGTGAATTGGGAAAAAGATGTGGGGAAGGCATTTCAGGTGGAAAGCACAGGAAACTTACCAGTGGAAGAAATTTAAGTCCTATGTGTGGACAGCAAGTGAATTGACTTGGCTAGAACAGAAGGATACTAATGAAAAATGTAAAAACATAGGTTTCTTATTGAAAAGGATCCTCACCTGCACTTTGTTATGATCTTGACACAGGGCCCAGCACAGGACATTTTCTGAGTCGGTAATAAATAAATTATTCTTGATTGATTTCCTCTGACTCCTATGCAGCACATATTCTATCCAGCACTAACTCTAATAATAAATGAAGCTAAAGAGACATGAGGAGGTTGGAAGAGTGAATTGTCATGTGGGGAGAATATTGTTGGCCATCAATTCTGAGAAACCAGGAAACTGAAACTAAGTAAAAATATCTGTTTCTTTTGGACTGTCAAGTAAAAGTCAGGAGATACACAGAGGAATTTCCCCCAAGATTCTGAATCAGAAAGATCAAATCACTTCAGTAAGATAACCTTCTCCTTTTCCACTTTTTTACTTCCTGGGCCTGCTTAAACAATTTGTAGGTTTCTCCTTTCCACAAGTACTTTCCTACACAATAGAGAAGGGAGATTAGCGGCATATACATTATTTGAACGGGCTAACGGAGAATCCCCTCTTTTCCTTGAATAAATCTGGAGATTACTTCTTGAGCAATTGATTTATGGTCATAAAATAACCAACAATGTATTTACCACTAACCTTTAGATTAAACATAAAAATATTTAGATTTTTGTCAACTGTCTCTGTGCTTGGCATAAAATAAGATTTTTGAAGGAAGCGTCAACCTAACAAGTTAATATCCTAATAAACGACAAAAATTGCTTTAATCTTAGACGTCTGTCTTGATCCTTGCTTTTCTGAAAAAAAAATTACAATTCTTAAAAATATCAGTTTGAATACTCACACTGCAGATTTAAAATTACATAGCATGACGAGTGTTATGGCTCCAGAAAGCCTTTTTCTAGTTCTGCCTTTTGATATAAAGGCAGAACTTCTGTGTTGTAATATAAAATGGAAACATTCCAGAAAAATTAGCCTCCAAAGTTATCCAAATTGCTAGTTTAGCTTTAAAATTTGACTATTTTCTCTCAAATATACTCCAGGGTATAATGAATTATTATGGGGTTTTCCATACTAAGGAACATTTCCAAGTTGCAGATTGAAAAACTCCACTGAAACAAATACATTGTGTCACTTGAAATAAGAGCATCTGTAAATACTTTACAAAACAATTTTCTTTGTTCAGCAGAGGAAGGCCAGATGATGCAATATCTAGCTTCCAGCTGTGCTTTCCTCCTCTGGTAATTCAGCTTCTTTTAGTGCCAGTGGAAAGACTCCTGACTGTGCAATTTTCTTTTGTTTTCTTTTTATTTTTTAGCATTTTATTTTACTTCATTATTAGTTTGAAGTATACAGTACATTGGTTAGACATTTATATAGTTTCTGAAATGATCCTCCCAATTCCTGATTACTCTATCACCCCTCTGGCTCTACACATAGCCATGACATTACTGCTGACTACATTCCCTACGCTGTGCTCCCCATCCCCATGACCATCTATCAGCTACTAATTTGTACTTCTTTAACCCTGTGCAATTGTATGATGTGCTTAAACTCAGTTCCTCATCTCATCATTTATGAGAAAGAAGGAATAGAAACTATGTGAGAATACATATGTGTCCACACGGTAACAGCAAGATGGTTATCTTTCTCTTGGGCATTATTTTTTAAACACAAACAGTGCTAGAGGAAGAGGAAAATCAGCCAGATTCCTTGAGGGATTCAGAGTGAAGGAAATCCTTCCACGGGATGAAGTATACATCCTATAGAAAGAACATAAACAGTATTATAAGCTGAATATTGTTGTGATTTTTCTGCAGTTTTACATTTTCAAAGCCTTTAAAAACATTCATCGTTTTATTGTGCTAAAATCAATGAACTAATAAGTTGCCTGCTATAGAAGGATAAAAGACAAGCGGAGAAAAATCCCCTAAATAAAACATAACAGAAGTATTTCAGTTGATTTAAACATATTCTTAGCACTTAGAATTGATAACATTATCAGGGCCAAATATTTAACAATAAATAATGAAAATCAGAGTGTTGAGCTAAAACAGCTGTTTAATCGGCCATTTAATGGAAGGGAAAAAAGTGGTCCAATAGTTTCATTTTGTGAAGACAAAGCAAATGTCTGATGAGATTTTTTATGGGGGAAGTATTGTGTATACATAGTGCTATTGTCTAGGCTTTGATTGGTCTGAATCCACAAGACTGGACTTTTTCTTATTTTCTATAACTTTGCCCCAAGACTGCTATCCTGTGCTCTGATGTGATGGAATTCTTAAAAATAAATAAATAAATAAGATTCATGACTTGGAAATCCCTTATGAGGACCTTCAAAGGGTTCACGTTGTACCACTACTGTTGAGATTAGACTCTGGAAGTAGTCGTGGACCTTTCCTTCTCCCCACATGCTCTCTGACCAGCACCCCATCAGGAATAAGGATGTACAGCAACACCAAGCCCCAAAAAAGTTGTGGTGGCAGCAATGGGAACAGTTGAAGGAACTCTCTGACCTTGCCCCCAGCTTCCCTGCCCATCACCCACATGCCCCTTCAGGCCCACAGGGTTAGTTCATGTTGACCACTGGCATGTTTGCATTTCTCAGATGTGGAAAGAACTTCAAAGCATGAATTCTTTTCATGGGGACACAGCCTATAAATTACTGTGTTTCATAACTGTGAGCAATAGAAAAAAATGGAACCATTTTAGGATACACTTAACATTCTTGGGACTCTGGACAAAACACCAAGCTCACACAGTTCTGTGAGGAAATGGAAAACCCCATTCTCACACAAATCAAGAATGGTTGTGAGATAGAGAATGATATAGTAGGCTTTTTGCTCTAAGCAATTCATAACGGCTACTTTAAAGAGACATTTAATTTAATGTGTTGTGAAGAAAAGTACTGCCTGCAGCTCTTGAGGGACTCTACAGCTAGGAAAGAAAGTGAATGTCCTAGAGTCTGGAGGAGCCAGATGGGCATTGCTCGTCTCTTGGCCTGAGAACCCAGACAAGGAGAGAAGGACAGTTCGTTAAGAGAGTTCGTATATGCAAAGTATACTACACAGTGCCTGGCTCACATTAGACCTTAAAATTTTCTCCTTCCATATGAACTTCAACACCACAGAGGCTGTGAAATGCCTCCAGTTAATTTTCCACCTATTGTAAACAGGTCTTGTTCCAGCACCTGCCCAAAATACACTAATGTCGTCACATCTGTGTTTCTCAAAATTGCATTTAGACAGCCACCTCAATGCAGATTTCTGGGTCCTACCTCAACACTACTGAATTTAAGCTCTGGGAAAAGGGCCTAAACATCCACCTTTTTATCAAGGTCCCAAGGTGATTCACTAAAGTTGGAGAATCCTTGATAGAGAATTTCAAGTTGTAATCCTCTATTAACTTAGACTCTGGAAAAATAATTTTTGCTCTCTGTCAACTGTGCCTATTGCAAAAAAAATGACTTCATCATTACTTTGTAAATTCATGCCTTATCTTTATGGATGGCTGATTCAAGAACCATCTGAGGTTTGTTTCAGTATTTTATGCTGCTGAAGTTAAGATTCTCCTCACTCCATACACCTCTGTGTTTTATTCAAGGATCCCATGTCATTCATAGTGATTTCATTTAGTTGTGGTAGGGAGATGTTCATCTGCTTATGGATTTATTTGCTTCCTGTTATCAGAAAATGAAAAAATATATAACTCTGTGTTTCTCTTATAGCTTTAGCCACACTGGAAATTTTATAGCAATTTTCTTGCCCAAATGTGGCAATCTATTTTACTCTCTGATCTAAATATATTTATTCTTCCTCCTCCTTGTGGTGAACTCTGTTTTGTTTTACATTTAAATGATATATTTTACTGTTGTGGTTTGTGGTGACTTCGGAACCATTTACTTGCAGTGTTTAATTCTTGACATGCAGGACTACTAGTACTATATTCTGTCCAGTTGAGTCTCTTAAATGGATTAGATACTTAGGTCTGTCTGTATTTGTTTTACACATCTTCTTTTACAAATTCTAGCCAGAGACAATGAGTTATAATACATTTTCAATGCTTTCAGAATCCATCCCCCTTTGTAGGCTATGAATTGCTGAAGCAACACATGGCTACCTGATAAAAGTACTAAGACTGCCAGAGCCCACTTCTATGTATTTGAGTGAACTAAACAAATTACTACAGCCAACGCAAGATAGAGAATTTGCACCTCCAAGCCCTGTAGAGGGAGATATTGAGCAACTGATGAAAGCCCAGCAACTTTCCTGGCAGTGGTTTTATCAAGGTTTACTTTGGTGCTAAACAAAACACCATGGGTTATTTTCATCCCCCAATCTTCCTAATGCTATTTTTCATCATTTATGGCATCCACACACTTATGGCAAAGTTTGGCTTGGACAAGCAGTGGATTTTGTTCGATTTTATCCCATATATGATTCCTCGGCTTCCTTGGCACCCTGCAATACGAACATGCTAGTTACGTAACAGAGCCTCTCAATGTTCCCAGAAGTATTTTGGGTTTTTTTTCCCCCATTCCTTTCGTGAAATGCCTTCCATGCCTATCCAATTCAGACACAATGAAGAAATCCTCTTTGAAATATCCCTGCTGAACTGCTAGCCACACAGTTTGATAGAAAATACCCTAAGGGCAGTCTGGTACAAGATTTAAAAGCACAGGCTTTGGGTTCAGAAAGACTGGGATTCACATTCTGGCTCTGCCCGATATCATTGGTGTGTCATTGGGCAAGTTACATAAGCATTCTGAGACTTGATTTCATCATCTATAAAGTAAGGGTTTGTATAATAGTATTACCTCAAGAGTGGTTATGATTAAATGATTTAAGAATTTAGCACGTAAGGGAGATGGTGGTCAAAGAATACGAACTTCTGGATGGACAATAGTAGGTTCTGGGAGTCTACCGTACAGCATGATGATTTAGTTAACAATATCATATTATATCCTTGAAAGTTGCTAAGAGAGTAGATCTTAAGTGTTCTCACCAAAAAAAAAAATGGTAATTATATGATGTGATGGAAATGTTAGCTACAGCAGTGATCATTTGTAGATATAAATGTATCAAATCAACACATCACAAGCCTTAAACTTATACAATGTTATATGTCAATTACATCTCAAAAAGAAGAATTTAGCACATAGTAAGCACTTAATAAATTATTATTAACTAGCACTCACAAAGTATCTGTTCTGGGATGAGTAGGTCTATTGGTAGCAAGCTCTTTCTTACAACAAACATTAAAATTTGTTTTAAATAACATAGTTCTTTGTTCCAAGTTCTGTACTTCAGAAGCTAGTATATTTCTTTTTCTACACAGCAGCATTTTAAATATTTGAGGAAGCTATCATGTGCCTCTTTTCAAATATTTGTGAACAGCTAGTATTTTTCCAGTTTGACTATCTCTAGGTCCTTCAACTATTGCCCACATATCTTTGAACTCCTCTCCATCTGTGCCAGAGCTAGCTACATGCTTAGCAATTTCATTTCATTTTCTTGAACATACAAGAACACACCATTTTCCAAACTCCCTAGAGGTTAGGGTGGGGTCATGACCTGAGTTCTGGTCAATAAAACAAGGGCAAAAGGCATGAGTGCCATTTCCATGCCAGGCCACGTGTCACATGAGATCTTCCTTACTCTTTTTTCACTCACTGGCCTCCTTAATGCAGATGATCTAGCAGAGGACTCCAAGGAGACCCTAGAGGACACAAAAGCCAGTGATGGAAGAACCTCAAATTCCCCAGTCATCACATAGAAAGCTACCTTTCAAACACCTGCCAGACTGTGACTCTAGTGGGAAATAAACTTTTATTGTACTTAGACTTTAAGACAAACATTTGTTCATTACTGCAACAATCCTAGTCTATCAAGGCTAATACATCTTCATAGTTATCCTTCTCTGGATATATACCAGCTTGTCAGCAGCCCTCTTAAAAAATGATACAATTTTTGTATCATCTGAATATGATTTTTCAAATATGACCTGGTGTTGATGGGAAAAAAACTACCTCCTTGTTTTCCTGAGTACCATCTTTTTACCAATACTTTCCAAAGGTGCCTCATGCTTAGCAATTACTATACGCATACACAGGTCATGCAGTTAAACTTACACTTAACATAAAACATCGAGATATTTTTCAAACCTACTGCGGTTAAACTAGGAGTGGCAGAGATAATGTTCACCAAATATCCCACTTGTTTCCCTACACTTCCCAGCCTTCCGTGGTTGGGACTAGGTTTATATTCATGTCATTTCTGGGCTAAGGCCTGAGTGCCTCCTCTATTGCTGTCTTCCCTGCTACAATGACCTTGGAATACATATTCTAAGTGAAGGTAGGCTTCACAACCTGCATCAGACTTAGCATAAAATGAAAAATAAATGTATACTGTGTTAAAATACTAAAATTTCAGAGTTCATTGTGACATCTAGAATTAATTAACTTGACTCCCCAATCTTGTACCTGTGCAATTTATTTGTTTACACTTTTTAAAAATTTTTTCTAAATTAAATGTTTACCACTCAAAGTCCAATTTCCTTCAGCTACCATATATTTGATCCCCTTTACCCATTTCACCCTCCCCTAGCCTCCTATATTTGACCCCCATTACCCCATCTACCTTCTCCCTTCTCCCCAGTCCCTATTCCCTGGTAACCACTAGTCTACAGTCCATGTCCATGAGACTCTGTTTGTTTTATTCCTTTGTTACTTTTAGGTTTATATCCCACATATAAGTGATATCATGTGATTTTCAACTTTTTCTGTCTGGCTTATTTCACTTAGCATGATTATCTTGAGGTCCATCCATGTTGTCGCAAATGGGGGTATTTCATCTCTTCTTATGGCCGAGTAAGAAGAGATGTATATATGTATCACAGTTTCTTTAGCCAATCATCTATTGTAGGACACTTCAATTGCTTCCATGTCCTGGCCACTGTGAATAATGCTGCTATGAACATTAGTGTGAAAATATCTTTATGGATATGATTTTTCAAGCTTTCAGGATAAATACCCAGTAGAGGGGTTGCTGGAGCATATGGTAGATCAATTCTTAGTTTTTTGAGGAACCTCCATACTGTTTTCCATAGTGGCTGTACCAATTTGTGGTCCTACCAGCAGTGTTTAAGGGTTCCTATTTCTCTACATCCTCTCTAGCATTTGTTATTACTTGTCCTGTTGATTATAGTTATTCTACCAGATACCAGATGGTATCTCATGGTGCTTTTGATTTGCATTTCCCTAATAGCTAGCAATGTTGAGCATCTTTTCATATATTTGTTGGCCATTCATATGTCCTCTAGGGAGAAGTGTCTGTTCAGGTCCTCTGCCCATTTTTTGATTGGATCATTTAGGGGGGGTTTGTTGTTATTGAGTTATATGAGTTCTTTGTATATTTTGGATATTACACCCTTATCGGAGGTGTTGCTTGCAAATATATTTTCCCATTCAGAGGATTGTCTCTTTACCTTGTTGATGATTTCTTTTGCTGAGCAGAAGCTTTTTAGTTTGATGTAGTCCTGTTCATTTATGTTAGCTTTTACTTCCCTTGTCTTTGAGGTCAAATTCATAAAATCCTCTTTAAGTCCAAGGTCCTTGAGTTTCATTCCTGTCTTCTTCCATAAATTTTATTGTTTTGGGTCTTATAATCAGGTCCTTAATCCATTTTGAGTTAATTTTGGTGTGTAATGATAGACAACAGTGTAGTTTCATTCTTTTGCAAGTGGCTTTCCAGTTTTCTCAGCACCATTTATTGAAGATGCTTTGCTTTCTCCACTGTATGTTTTTCACTTTTCTGTTGAAAATTATTTGCCCATATAAATATGGGTTTACTTCTGGACTCTCAATTCTGTTCTACTGGTTTGTGTGTCTGTTTTGCTGCCACACCATGCCATTTTGATTACTGTCGCATTGTAGTATAATTTGAAGTCAGGCAGAGTGATGCCTCCAGCCTCATTCTTTTTTCTCAGGATGGCTTTGGCAATTCAAGTCTTTTGTGCTTCCATACAAATCTGGTGAGTTTTTGTCCTATTTCATTAAAAAATTCTGATAGGATTTTGATGGGGATTGCATTAAATCTGTACAATGCTATAGGTACTATAATTATTCTAACTATGTTGATTCTTTCAATCCCAGAACATGGAATATTTTTCCATTTCTTTGCATCTTCTTTAATTTCTTTTAATAGAGCTTATAGTTTTCATTATGTAGGTCCTTCACATGTTTCATTAAATTTATTCCTAGGTATTTTATTCTTTTTGTTGCAAATGCAAAAGGAATTATTTTTTCCAATACTTTCTGACACTTTGCTATTAGAGTATAGGAACACTATGGATTTTTGAATGCTGATTTTGTATCCAGAGACTTTACTGTATTTGCTTATTGTTTCTAGTAGTCTTGTTGTAGAGTCTTTAGGGTTTTCTATATAGAGAATCTTGTCATCTGCAAATAGTAACAGTTTGACTTCTTCATTTCCTATTTGGATGCCTTTTATATTTTTCTCCTGCCTGATTGCACTCACTAGGACCTCAATGTTTTATTGAGTAAGGGTGGCAATAGTGGACAGTCTTGACTTGTTCTTAGAGGGAAGGTTTTTAGTTTTTCACCATTAATTATAATATTGGCTGAGGGTTTATCATAGATGGCCTTTATTATATTAAGGTACTTTCCTTCTATACCCATTTGTTAAGTGCTTTGATCATAAATGGATGCTGTATCTTGTCAAAGGCTTTTTCTGCATCTATTGATATGATCATAATTCTTATTTTTTAATTTGTTTATGTGATGTATCACATTAATTGATTTGCATATGTGGAATCATCTGTGTGCCCTGGGATGAATCCGACTTGATTGTGGTGTATAATCTTTTTAATATGATGCTGTGTTCAGTTCGCAAGTATCTTATTTAGGATTTTTGCGTCTGTGTTCATGAGAGATATTGGTCTGTAGTTTTTTTGTTTGTGTGTGTGTGTGTGTGTGTGTGTGTGTGTGTGTGTGTGTGTGTGATCTTTACCAGGTTTTGGTATCAGGGTAATATTGGCCTCATAAAATAAGTGGGAAAGTACTGCCTCCTCTTAAATTTTTTGGAAGAGTTTGAGGAGAACAGGTATTAAATCTTCTTTGATTGTTTGGTAGAATTCCCTGGTGAAGCCATATGGTCCTGGACTTTTACTTTTTGGTAGATTTTCGATGATTGTTTCAATTTCCATACTGCTGATTGGTCTATTTAGATTTTCTAGTTCTTTTTGATTCAATCTATGAAGGTTGTATTTTTCTAAGTACTGGTCTATTTCCTCTAGGTTATTTTATTTGGTGTTATATACTTTTTCACAGTATTCTTGTGTGATCCTTTGTATTTCTGTGATATAAGTCATAATTTTCCCCTCTTTCATCTGTGATTTTGTTTATTTGTGTCTTTTCTCTTTTTTCTTTAGTGAGTCTAGCCAGGGGTTTGTCAATTTTATTTACCTTCTCAAAGAACCAGCTCTTTGTTGCATTTTTTTCTATCATTTTTTTGTTTTCAATTTCATTTATTTCTGCTCTAATTTTGATTATTTTTTTCCTTCTGCTGACTTTAGGCTTCATGTTTTTCCTTTTCTGGTTTTTGGAAATAGGCCTGTAATGATATGAGCTTTCCTCTTAAGACCACTTTTGCCATGTCCCAAAAGTTTTGATATGTTGTACCATCATTATCATTCGTTTCTAATTATTTCTTGATATCTTTTTATTTCTTCTCTGACTCAGTTATTCTTCAATAGCATATTATTTAATCTCCATGTATTTGTAGTTCATTCAGCTTTCTTTTTACGTTAATCTCTAGTTTCAAAGCATTATGATCAGAGAATATGGTTGGTAAAATTTCAACCCTCTTATATTTGTTAAGGCTATCTCTGTGTCCCAGTATGTAGTTGATTCTTGAGAATGTTCCATGTGGACTAAAGAAGAATGTGTAAGCAGCTGTTTTGGGATGGAAGGCTCTGTAAATGTCAATTATGTCCAGTTGGTCTAATGTGTCATTTAAGGATGTTATTTCCTTATTGATTTTCTGTTTGGATGATCTACTTATATCCAATAGGGTGGTATTTAGGTCCTCAACTATGCTTGTGTTTTGATCTGTTTCTCCCTTTAGTTCTGTTAGTAATTGCTTTACATATTTCAGGGCTCCCTAAATGGGAGTATAGTATTAATAAGTGTTATGTCTTCTTGGTGCATGATTCCCTTTATTATTATGAAGTGCCCCTCAGTATCTGTCTTTACCTTTTTTATTTTGAAGTCTATTTCGGCTGATATTAGTACTACTACTCCTGCTTTTCTCTGAATGCCATTTGCTTGAAATATCATTTTTCACCTTTTCACTTTGAGTCTACATTTGTCTTTGGAGCTGAGATGTGTCTCCTGGAGGCAGCATATGGTTGGGTTTTGTTTTTTGATCCATTCTGCAACTCTATGCCTTTTTATTGGTGAGTTCGGTCTATTTACATTTAGGGTGATTATTGAAATATGAGGTCTTTGTATTTTATCTTTTGCTTTCTCATAGCTTGGTGTTTCCATTGCTATCTTGTCCTTGTGCTTCTGTTTTCTTTAGTTTGGTTGACTTTTGTGGGTTTTCCTTCTGGTCCTTCTTGTTTTATGTTATATACAATGGTTCTGAATCTTTGGTGTGTGGTTACCATTATGAATATGTAAAGGAGAGTTATATGTATATACAGTCATTCCTTTTCTTCTGCACATGCCTTATCTCCATTCCTCTTATGAATTTGGATCTTTGAATCCCCCATTACAGTCATTGTTATCTCAATTTGTTCCTATGTATGCTAAACGCTCATTACTATCTTGTTATAACAATTCTCTTTTTATTATTTAAGCTTATAATGCCCTATTATAAGCTTAATAAGGGTTGCAATGCTCTGCTTCTATTTGCCCAATAGTGACTTTACTCCTAATTATGGTTTGTTTGTTTTTTTTTTTTTGTAATTTTATTTTAGGTGAACTGACCCCTTTCAGTATTTTCTATAGTGCAGCCCTTGAAGTGGAGAATTTCCTCAACTATTGTATGTCTGGAAAAGTCTTAATTTCTTTTTCATATCTAAAGGAGAGCTTAGCTGGTTTCATTATTCTAGACTGGTAGTTCCTTTCACTTAAATTTGATTCCATTCCTTTCTGGCTTGTAAGGTTTGCACTGAGAAATCCGATGATAATCTCATGGGTTTTCCTTTATAAATTACTGGGGTTTTTTTCTCCTTGGCTGCCTTGAGAATTCTGTCTTTGTCATTGATTTTTGATAATTTTAATACAATGGCTTTTTGGGGTTAAGATAATTGAGTGTTCTATTGACTTTTTGAATTCCAAGCTCCAGTTCATTCCTTAGATTTGGGAAATTCTCATCAACTATTTGTCTGAAAATGCTTTCTAATTCCTGTTTCTTTTCCTCACCTTCGATAATGCCCATTATTCTTATGTTTTCTCTCCTGATGGTATCAACTAGTTTTTGAATTTCTCTTTCATTATTTTTCATTCTTCAGTTTCTCTCTTCTTCCTTCTGATTTATTTCTAGATTTCTGTCTTCGATATCACTGATACTTTTCTCTATTTGGTTGACTCTATTTCCCAAGCTTGCTATTTCATTTTTCAACTCTTGTGTGTTCTTCATCTCCAGAAGTTATATTTGTTTTTTTTTTTTGAGGGTTTCATTTCCCTCGCTTTGCTCATCAAGCTGTTTTTTTCAATTCCTAAAATTGTTGATTTGAGTTGTTTTAGATCTCTTTGAATTTTTTCAGAAGTATCATCCTTAAGTCTCTGACATTTAAGTTGCATATTTCTATGTAGGTAAGCTTATTTTCTGAAGATTTTTCTCTTTCTTTCTGAGATGCCTTGTCACCTTGGTTGATCATGGTGTTTAATGGACTATTTCTCCACTTGGGCATTAATGGAAGTGTATTCTCCTGTTTTTCCAGAAAGAAGGTTTATTATATGAAGGTCTCTCTTTAGCCTGCTGCAAAGAAGGTGCTTTTCTTTTGATTTCCAGTAGGCAGTGTCTAAACCTCTTGAGTCCCTGCTTTATATAACGCCTTAAAAATGCCTTTTTAAAAAATTTTCTTGTAGATATTTAATCACACTGGCTACCCTCAGTTTCGGTCCCTGTCGAGGTCAGCAACATTCTCAGCAACATTTGCTTCGATTCCCCTAGGAATCCATGGTGATCAGTCCCAGAAGGTACAGGGAGGAAGGGGCCCTCTGAGTTGGGGGGTTGGGAGCTGCTGCTCAGCCTCCATTGTGCAACCGCGGATGGTAAAAATCAGCTGTTGTTTCTCTGTGGTCCGTCCCACTTCTCTGTCTTCTGCCCTGATGACTGAACCCTTCCGCTCACAGCAGTCTCAGGCAGGGCTGTTCAGGAAAGTTCTTGCACCTTCACCCCTCCCCCTCTTCCTACAAGGAGCTATGATGACTGTGAAAGGCAGCTTTTTTATTTGTCCCAGTCCACCACCAAACACCTGGGATTCTGACCTGTGGTAACTCTTGTACACAGATTCCACTCTCAGACTTGCTGGTGTGCAGTTTTGGTGTTTTTTGTTGACTTTTATATGTTCAGGTTATTATTGTTTCCAGGGAAGAGATCTGAGGATATCTCTCAGTCCAGCATGTTTCCGCAGTCTCTCGTTTACACTTTAATTCAAAACTTTATATTTATCTCTATTAATTTTTAAATTATTTATTTATTAATTATATGCCTGTAGAAAGTTCCATATCATAATTGAATTAATAATTTAATCAGTTTTTACACACTGAATGTACATGTGTAACTAACACCTAGGTAAAAAAAAAAAAAAACGCACACTAGCCATCCCTCAGAAGTCCCTCATGTCCCCTCCTAGACACTTTCAGCCCAGAAGCAACCAGTGCCCTGATTTCTAACAACAAACATTAATTTTCATCTGCTTTTGTGTTTTACATAAATGGAATCATGCAATATGTATTCTTTTTGCCAAACATTATGTTTGTGAAATTCACCCATATTGTCATGACTAAATGTTATTGGTTCATTCTCATTGCTGGATAATACTTTATTATGTAAATATGCTGCCTCTATTCTCTTAGTGATGTTTTTGATAAAAGCAAAATCCCTTAACTCTTATATAGTCTACCTTTTCTATTTTTCCCCTATAATTAGCATTTTTTATGTCCTGTTTAAGAAATCATTGCCTACTCCAAGATTGTGGAGTTATTCTTCTACATTTTCTTTTAAAAACTTTGCTGTTTACCTTTTAAATTTAGATTGATAGCTCATCTAAAATTAAATTTGGGGATATGGTATGAAGCAAGAATCAAGATATAGTTTTTTTCCATTTGGATAGCCAATCAACTCAATGCCATTTACTAAAAAGACTGTTTTCCCCTCGTTGCACTGAGTGACTCTGTCCTACATCAAGTAATATGTATATGTGGATTCTGTTTCTAGACTCTCTATTCTGTTACTTTGGCCATTTTTTGGCCTCTCTTTTGGAAATAACACACTATTTTAATCAGTCTTGACATATCTGGTAGTGTACATCCTCCAACTTTGTTCTTCTACTTCTACAATACTTTTAGTATTGTTGATCCTTTGTGTTTCCATATGTATTTTAGAATTATATGGGCAATCTCCACAAAATAATCTGTGGTGTTTTAACTGGAATTTTGTTAAATCCATAGGTTAACTTGTGTAAAACTAACTTCTTTGCAAAGCTGAGTCTTCCAATCCATTAGCCTGGTATCTTCTTCCACTTGTGTAAGCATTCTTTAATTTCTCTAGATAGTATTTTGTGGTGTTTGAGGTAAAGGTCTTGAATATCTTTTCTTAAATTTATTCCTAGGCACTTAATGTTTTTTTAATGTTTTTTAAATGATATTTTTTACTTTATTGTCTGTTGCTGAATGCAAGTGCCCTTAAAGCAACAAGGGAATTTTTTACTACACCCTCACTTAGTGTCTCAGTCAGGATCATGGCAGGGCACAGAATTCCCTCCTCAATTCCAGGAGGGATAACACAAAGAGATTTTAATAGGACTGCTTACAAGAATGTGGGCAGAGTTAAAGAAACAAAGAACACCAGAGATGATAGAAAGCTGGTAAGACCCTGAATCAACCAGGATACTAGAAAGAAATAAATGACACACATTTATTATTTTTTAAATTTTATTTTAAATAATGATACATTTAAACTGAGTAATTGAGGAAAAGGTCCACTTACAAAGCTGTGGGCAAAGTTTAGGATAAAGAAGGAAGGATAATGCAGCATCCTGGAGCTAGTAAGAGCAGGGCAGGTGACTATCTTTTAAGCCTGAATGAGAAACTGAAGGAAACTGTCACTAGGATCCACAAAAATGATGGAATGGGATAGTCTTGACAGAAGTTGTATGTGGCCTTTGATAGAGGCCCACTGCCCATAGCCTACCCAGCATGGCAGGGAAAGGGAGGACAGAGATGAAAGGGAGTACAGGAGAAAGAAAACCTCAATCTCACTGTCTTCACCCCCACCCTCTGAAATCCCATTGATGTTACCCATTGGCTGAACCTACCTGAAAGCCAGAGGACAGGGAGGCCTTTGGTGAAAGCCTACCCTTAGCCTTCTACCTTAGGTATAGAGCAAAGTGGAAAGGAAGGATGAGTAGATCCAGAGAACAAAGAATAGCCAGTAAAGCCCCTTAGGCCCAAAGGGACAAGAGGAAGAAATGTTACTGGAGCCCTCTGAAAACTAGAACAGGAACCAGAAGAGGGGTCATCTGTTGGAAAGCTATAGATATGAAAGGATGTGGCACAAAGCAGGGGAGCGTACAGGGAAGACACACCCCACCCCTCTCTCATACAGCTTTCAACTTCTTACCACTGTCTCTCATTGTCCAAACCCAACTATAAGCCAGTTAGCAAAAGAGGCTATGTGATAGGATCCATTTGGAGTTGCCTCCCAGGGTGGGGAGCCGGGCAGAAAAGGATAGAGATGGAAATGAACCAGCACATTTACCCTGAGAAATTCTCTTAACCATGTTTATTTTACATATCTCATTTGAAAGATAATTTTCTATTCTAAAATACTGGGAAATGAAATAAGAAATTAGTAATTCTGTCATCCTATTGTTATTTGATACATTTTTCTTCCTTTAAAAGTTCCTTTTGTTATACTTAGAATTCTTCCCAAGTCATTTCATTCTAGGTTTAACACTAACATATATTTAACAAATATTTATGTATCTTTGATTGTAGTAAATCCTGTGCTACAGAATCCCAGGATGTGGCCAGAAACAAGGATAGCCAAAAAGCAGTGCACAGGTCACTTCTACTCAAGCATCTGTAGACCACTCTGCTTCCTGACATCTTAAGGACAATCTCTCTCAAACCTGGAAAATTCCCACCCTTCCTAGACATTCTGCTCTTTTTGCTTAAGGGCTCCTAAGGACTTCAATTCTTGGAAACAAAAGCTAGAAAGTCTTTTAGTTGTTCCACTTAACCACAAATTTCTTCTGAAGCAATGAAGCTAAGAGTCACGTTCTTACTTGAATAGAGAGAAAAGAAGGGTGGAAAGAGAAAATAGAGGGACAAAAAAAGAAACATTAGAATTGATATCTGGAACTATGACTCTGTGACATTTGCCTACTTTTTCACCTTCCATTTTTTTGTTTATGGCCTTTTCAGTGTTGAGCTTACCAGCAAGCCCTCCTGTAACCTCATTCATTCTGGGTTGTTTCTATATTTTCCTTACTATAGTCATTTCATATCACATTGTCAATATTTCATTTTAAGGGATACCCATCCACTTTGAATTCTCTCATTTTTTGGAGACTCTGACAATGTGAAAACCTTCCAAAATATTTTGAAATAAGTTTCTGTAAAACAGACTAAGTCCAATATTGTCTTCCTTGACTACTTTATGATCTCTAAAATGGGGTACAGTCGTTCTTTTCCCCCAACATTAGCTTAACTCTCAGTGTAACTATTTCTTCATTGCTGAACAATTATTCCAGAGTTATGGTTCTTTTTTTATCTTTTGTATCCTGAAGGATCCAGTCACCAGTAAACCATGTTTCAGAAAAGGAAATATGTATCAAATGTTTCTTAGGAAGTTTGAGACTTCTGACAAATATCTAATGGTGCTGTTCTGTGCATAAAAATAAACACATTTAATATATACCTGGTAATAAACATCAGCATAATAAATACACCAATGTGGAGTTCTCGAGCCACAGTGGTTCATCAGGGATTCTCACATTTTATGAAAATAACCGGCATTATTATTCTCACCTTGTTTGGTCATTGGCTTGGAGCAGCCCATAGGAAGTTTTAGTCTCAGTAAGACCATGGCATTGGATTCAGTGGGGGAGCGGGCGGGAGGGGTGGTCACAGACTATTATGCTCCCTGCAGCAGAGAGCTGAGTGACATGTTTTCCCAGGCATCACATTACATTAATAAAGACTAGAAAAGCTACTCACTTTAAACTATGTAGGAAAAATACCTGTTTTTGTTCAATGTCCAGTTGTGATTTTAAAAGAAATTTTAGCAAATAGAGCTCCACATGAACACTCTTAAGGAAAAAAAAATAGAGTGAATTTCAAATTCAGTGGTGTATGTAAAAATTATTCCCTTTTAAATAAAGACCGATATAGGAATACCTGCTCTCACCACTTCTATTCAACATTGTATTGATGCTCTTACATCGTATTGATGCTTTTTCTACAACAAGAGCAGGAAAAAGAAATAAAAGGTATTAGGAATGAAAATGAAAAATAAAACATGATTATGAACACGTGAATATATAACATATGAATATATATAAAATTAAAGAATAGAGAGAAAAATAATTCAAATTAAAAAGAGGGTTTGGCAAGGTTGTTAGATGTAAGATCAATGTATAAAAGTCAATTCTATTACTGTACACCAGTAACAAAACATTAGAAAACTTATCTTCAATAAAGTTTTTCTATTTTCTTCTCTTAAGTCATTATTATATTTTCCAGATTTCTTCCTAGATACCATGTTTTTATTGCTTTTTAAATGGTATATTCTTAGAAGACTAAGTACATGTGATTATACATTAAGTATTTAAATTAAAAATACTTAATATTATAAATATATTAATTATCCTTAAGGTGACCAATTCACATCAATCTAATCCCAACAGAATTTTTCATAGAACCTGACAAGTTAAAATTTTTATAGAAGATCAAATAGCTAAGGTACTCCTGATGAAGAAGGACAAAAAGGTAAGAGTGTAATTACAGAAGTGTAATTATGGGAGAGCAGTTTTAGCTCAGCAAAATAGACTAGACAATTAGAACAAAATAAAGAGCCCAGAAATAGCCATATGGAAGCTTGAAAAGGTAGCCTTGAACAATAATGAGACAAATGGGGACCTATACAGAAACAATAAAACTATATTCCAAGCTCATACTATATTCAAAAGTCAATAAATTTCAAATAAATTAGGAACCTAAATGTGAAAAGTAAATTAAAAATCTTTAGAAGAAAATTTGTTTATGATCTCAGAGGAGAGATGGATTTTTTTTAATGAGACACAAAACACACAAAACCAAAGGGAAAGATTTACAAACAGAAATTACAAATTTTTTCTTAGCCAAGTTTATTAGAAGACACCATAAAGATCAGATAAAGAGCCACAAGATGGAAGAATATATTTGTAACACATTTAATAACAGAGAATTGAAATTCAGAAAATATAAAGAACTCCTTAAAGTAAATGAGAAATCAGACTTCATCTGAAAAACAATAGGAAAATGGATAAAAGACATATACAAGCATTTCATAGAAAAGAAAACCAAAAATAGCCAAAAGATTTTGAAGTAAATATATACTCATTTATAACCTAAAAAACACAAGTAAAACACATTGAGATACTATGTTATACCCATAAGTCTACAAAAATTCAGTGACAATGGTATTGGTGATAATGTGGAGAAAAAGGAATCTGAAACACTGATGGTGGGAAAGAAGTTGATATAATAAGTAAAAACAATTTACTCTTACCTAGAGAAATTAGAAATTAATATAAACTGTAACACAGCAATTCCACTCCTAGGTATAGATTCTTTAAAGAAAATCTTCCAAGCCTGCACAAGGAGATAATTGCCTCATTTCTTAAAGTGGTGGTTTGGGGGGGGGGACAGGAAAAGCCTTAAACTGGAGAATGGACTAACATATAGTTGAAGAATAAAGAAATCATAATTCAGTGAAAATGAATAGCATAAAAATGGATAAATATCTCAAATATAATAGTGAGCAAAAAACAAAATATGACTTTTTACATGAAGGTCAAAAACATGCAAAGCTAAATAATATATTGCTGAAAGATGCATAAATATATACATATAGATGACAAAATTAAAGCAAAGCAAGAAAATGACAAAATATAAACCAATATTTTTCTCTGGTCAGGAGAGAAGGAAATGAATAGAGGAACATTACAAAAGCTTCCAGGATGTTGGTTATATTCTATTTTTTATTCTAGGGCAGGTGTACACAGGTTTTATTATGTTTTACTTTAAACCACATGCATGTGTGTAAATGCACACACACTACATTTACATTATTAAGATTTTTTGTATGTATGATATATTTTATAATAAAAATAACACTTTTAAGAAAAAAAGAAGACAAACTCAGGAAGGCCTTTTGACATCTCAGTCTTCTTCTGGAGGGCTGTATAGATCAATTCCCAGAAACAAATAGCATGCAGTCTTGAGGACGACAGCCACATGCTAAATAAAGATGGTGGTGTGGGACGATAGAAGAAGTCTGATTTTTGGTCATGTGGTTGAGCTCCTGTACCAGCCCTGGACAGCCTAGGAAACTTCTTCTGATATAAACAATTTGTTGCTAATGCAAGGCTATCTTTTATTCTCAGCTGAATGAAATCCTAGAGGATAGAATATCAATGAAATGCTCACCATTCTAGTCCCCAATATAGTCTTCTGTCTCAATCCTCTGGTCAGATATGTCAATGTGATATGTTAATTAATACCTCATTCTTGTATCAAATCTAGTAGCAACAGACCAATTACAATACATTCCCAATTTCTCTGCCCACTAGAAGTTCCATTTTAACCCACGCTTTCTAATTCAACTACTTGCTTCATTAACTATGTCACTGTAGCTCATTGTGCTCCTACACATTGTTACATATATCCATGCAAATGCTGAAAATTCAGGAAAATCTAACAAAGCTCGCTCCTACAGGGAAATATGTTCTGGAAGATTATCTGCAAATGGACTCCTAAAAAAGAACTGTATGAAAAAATTTTCCAAATCTAAAAAGATTATATTTTTAGAGATCTCTTTACTTGGAAAAAGTATGAATTTGGACATAGTGAGACCTGAATTTCTCCCGCCATTATTTATGTCTTTTTTACAATTGTTTTTTGATTCATACAATGAAAATGTCCTCCAATCTTGAATTCAAAAGCTTGACCTAAGAATTACGTTTCTTTACTGATCAAAATCTTGTAGTCTAACTATGCTATGCTTCATGTGGCTGTACAAACACAGAGAGAGAGAGAGAGAGAGAGAGAGAGAGAGAGAGAGAGAGAGAAATACATGCATATGTATTAGAGATTAAACCTTTAATTCTTGAAAATACTATTATAAAATTTTAAATTTCATATGCCATTAAGAATTCTTGTTAAAGACTTTTGGTTGTGACTATTTACAAATCCTTCTGAGAACTAACAAATGTTATCACCTTTGTTTTATCGATGGCCCAATTTACTCAATTTACTTCAATTTACTCCAGTGTCCATTAAAGATATTGAAGATGGATAGATTCTACATCCTTTGATCTGATCTTCCAGAATGGCCCTGCCTACTTTTCTCTCCTTTATCTACTTTGGTATTCTTTAGAAAAATTCTCTGGAGCTGGATACTGACCTAACGAGAATAGGAAAATGCTCCACATCACCACTTTTGCTCTACCAGGGAGTGTTGGTCATCCACAGAAAGGTTAGGAACTTCACTGATGTTTGCACACTTCTCTTTTTCTCATCATCTCCCTCACAGCTAGTTATATACATTCAATCAAGTACATAGGTTCATAAAAAAATTTCAATAGCATGATCAATATGGGTTTGTCATTTAGATGCAGGAGACTAGTGTTCAACTCACTTTCCTTCCACATGTGTTATCGTAATAACCATTTAAACTCTTTATGCCTCAGTTTCCTCATCTAGAAAATCAATATCTACCACAGATTGTTGCCATGATCAACAGAGAAAGTATGTGATAACATTTCATAAATGAAAAGTGCTATATAATTTTAAGTAGGTTATTATTATTATTAATAATAATAATTTTTTTAAGTCTCAGCTTCAAACTGATTAAGGCAGGTATTAGCAACTTACAGAGGCCGAGGATAGAACCAAGCAGGGTCCTAGACCATCCCAAATGTGGTATGAAACATTAGTTCTATGAGTTATTAATAGACATTGCGTGCTTTAAAAAAAAAGTAGAAGAATAAAAATTACTTGGTAAACATTTGTTTAAATGTAAATCATTTTTATAACAGGTCTCAGAACCTTTAATATGCTAATGTACTCAGTGACTGTCTGAAAGGAATAGCATATGTAGTGTTTCCCCAAATTTTTGGACCCCATATCTGTTTTCTTTTTGCAAAACGCTATCTTTAGCAAGTATAATTTTATCTTTTGTCCACTCTCTTCCATTTCTGCACCTCCTATTTTTTCTTACTCAATTCTTACAGTACCTTCTCTAATTTGTGTTATATTGGATTCTTGTTAACAGGCAGAGAATAACAGATTTTCCAAAGCAATATTTTATTAGAGCAAAAACTACATGTCTAATTCTATATAATATAGTATAGCATATAGGAACTCAAGGAAACAAAATATTAATGGGAATCTCAAACCATGAAAACATGAATTATGCTACAGCAATACTTACCCCTTCTTAACCTACAAAGCAGGTTTTCATAAAGGTGATTAATTATTCATCATAATTTATATTTAATTATTCTTTCTTGTGAAATAATACCTATGATATGCAGTCTTAATCACAAGTTCCATTACTATAGATTTTCAAGATCCAGCATCTCAGTTTTTAAGTTACATGGTAGTTTTAGGTACCTGTACTCTGTAAAGTGGGGTTTAATAGACACTGGTTTTCATATTAACATAAAAACAGAATGCTCAGTGATTATTTTCACTTAGCATATTTTAGGTTTTAGCATAGCCTAAGTGGCATTCACTTTCTTACTTGGGGCATTAAAAAGTTCCAACGCACTCTCAAAGTCACAAATTTGTTGTCCTGTGTGTGTGCACTCATATCTGCCTAAAACACACTCCTTTTTCCTCTTCTCTCAAATGTTTTTATGTCTCTGTGAGTCAGATCATAAGTCCTTGGACCAAACCCACTCCTCTGCCTTTTTTCCCTTTTGTATTATATTTAGTACTTATAACCCTTACCAAACACCCAGAAGCCACACAGGTATAAGGTATCTCTGACTGGTAATTGTCTCTCTAAACATCACCTACACCTCTCCTAGCATGACTCCCGTACTCCCACAGACCTCCATGGCTCATTCTCTCCATTCTAATAGGGGCAGCCAGGAACACGCTTCACCTAACTGATAAATGACTAGATTCTGCAAAGGCTTTCTGGAGTCAGAAAACAACGTTGGGTTTGATTTGAGTGTGAAAACCACTGTACTCACTTATTTGTTAAAAGAGTTACAAAGATGTGTTAATCATTTCAATTTCTAGACCTTCCCAACCCCCCAAAAATGAAGAAAAACAAGTGAGAAGGAAACTTCATACAGTATTAATTCCTTTTGCTATCATGCCTTAACAAAAAAGTTTATAAACTTGTAAAATCTCTCATTTAAGAGATCTTAAGGGCAAGATGATTTAAGCCTCTAGCCCATAATGAAGATGACATATTTACTAGTGAAAAAAAGAGTAGGCTTTGAAGTTGGACAAAATGTCTGGCTTTGCTATTCCTAGTCTCGTGACCTTAGACAAGCTCTTTAATCTGAGTCTCAAATACCTCAAATAGAAAAGAAAGAAAGCAGACAATGTGCAGGATTATTATAAAGATATAAGGTTATGTATTTAAGATGCTTAACATAGTACCTTACATCAAACAAGTAGTAGCTATGATTTTATTTATTTATTTATTTGTTTAATTCTTACATACTTAACAAATGGTCATCCAGCTATCTTAACTCCCCTTCGGTGATGGGAAACTCCCTACTCAGGCCATTTTATCTTTAAAAAGTCCTCTCAGATTTACAGAGGACTTATTGCTGTGACTGCCAACTTCCTGGGAGCAAGAAACTAGGGGTAGATGGTAGCAAGGGCTATATTAATGATTAACAGAGGAGACTGAGTATTCAGATAGATAGGATGAGAAAATAAAATTCAGGCTCAATCAAGTCAACACTTGCTCACTAACCCTCTTATACATGCATACCCTATCCTCAAGCCCCCTAAGCTTGTTCAAAAAGGTTGAAAAATTTTGACTATCTAGTTGCTAGCAAAAGTGTGAAGCGCTCAGGGGTGGTGAACACTTTAGAACCTTCAATATCTGCACAACGTATACAAACCTGCAACAAATGAAAACTAAAAGAAAATGTATAGTGTCTTAGCTTGGGTTCCTCAGAAAGAAGAGTGTGAAGCAAAATCTTCTACATGAATACCTTATTGGAGAGTGGCACCCCAGAAGCAGGAATAGTGGCCAGGTGATGTGTAAAGGCTTACCATAAAAAGTTTTATTTTTCTCACTTATGGGTCTGTAAGTCAGCTGGCCATCCTCTGCTTGGGGCTGTGAGTGGACTGAGTTCAAGTATGTTCCACATGTCTCTCTTGCACGAGAAACTTTCTGGTATAAGTTCTCTCATCATGAATAGCAGAAACATGAAGCCAAGGCAAACCACATAAGCACATTTAAAGCCTCTGCCTGTATCTCATGCACTCACATTTCAATGACCAAAGCAAAACCAAAATCAACATGCAGAGAAAAAATATCCACCTAATTTACTGGGAAGCACTTAAAAAAAAGAATTTGACAATGAATTTCAGTGTATAATTTTATTATGGGAAGGGAGTAAAGACTGGCAGCCATAATCTTTTCTACTAAGCATGTGTGGGCACTAAATGTGTTCCTGAGAAATCTACACTAAGGCATCAACATAGAAGTCCCAGAGTGGATAAGATGCACCCAGAAGGCATCGAAAATAAGGTACTGTCTGGTTGGAACTGCATAAAGCTGATTGCCTCAACAGAGGGAGAGAAAAAAGACAGGCAAGGTTGAGAAGATTTGAAGTGATACAAAAGATATGCTCAATGCCTATAGTCAACTCAGATATCAAGCAGAGTTTTAGAACATGTTGAGTAATATTCTTTTGTCATGGTGTATAATAAGGAAATGCCAACTATACTAGGAGTTCACTCTCCTGCCTTTCCTGTGTGGATGGGAGAGAAATAAGCAATGTGAATTAAAGCAAGGAATCATTTCTCCATCCTGCCATTAAGTTTTGGGGTGGTTTGTTATATACCAATAGATAACAGATTAGAGCAGGGGTACAGAAGGAGGAAAGAACACTCACATTTTTGGGTATTATTTGTAGGTGTAGGCAACAACTCACACAGAACCAAATGATCCCATGTAAGGAAGAGTCAACAGTGCTGTCCATATATATAAGGAATACAGTGCAAGCTCTGATTATTTGTCTTCACTCCTCTGATATCAAGTCATCCTGCGCATTTTGCACCAAGGAATCATATATATTAAAAAATGAAATGCAAATTAACTCTATGATGACATATCATTTTAAGTTATCAAATTGATAAAGATGAAGTGTTGATAACACTGTTACTGAGAATAAATAGGGTAACAGGCTTTCTTGCGCATAACTGATGGGAGCGTTCATCAGTATAACCTCTTTGCAAAAAATTTACAATATTTCTAAAAACCAAAATGCAAATACTCCTCCTTAGAGCATTTCTACTTCACAAAAATTTGAAGAGAGGTATATACAATACCATTCATTTCAGTTAAGAGTGAGATCGGAATTTCAGTCCATAATAATCTTTCACCTCTGAATTTGCATCGTATATCACTTAATTAGGGCTCAGTATGTACTGCCTTCACAACCGGTTATTTCTCCAAACAAGTTGTAAATTCCTGAAGTCTGGACTATGTCTTAAACCTTTCTGTCCTTCTAAGTGTCGATAGCGATACTGAATACATTCTGTGTTCAGTTTGTGTCCTTGTCATAGAACACAAATCTTCCTCTGGGAAATCCCAAAGCCACTCTGGAAGTTAATGTGTCATCCCAGGAACCCCGAGGAAGATCAGTGTTGCCTGAGGAGCCACTGTCAAAAGCTAAGACAGATGGAAAGGATGAGAGTTCAGGCCCAGTACACTTACTTTGATCTTCTGATAAGACTTTATCAGAAGAAAAATGGAGGAAGGTTCTGCCACTTTAAAAAATATTTTTAAGGCACTCATCTAAATCAATAATGTAATTTTTATCTTTATATTTTGAATATATGTATAATTTTAATTTTACAATATATTGTTTAAATATGTATTGTTTTAGACGTTCTAAGACCTATCTCTTCTATTGGCTCCTGGAGTTTAGGAAAATACTAAAGAATACAGGGTAGAAAGAGATCACTCGGCTAGAAGAATCTGAAAGAATTTACTGGTGTATGCCATCCTATGCTGCAAGGAATTAAACCAATATTACCGTTTTTCACATGCATATTTTAATTCAAAATAACTATAAATTCCCCAGAAACTTCCAGGAAGTTCTCTTTCTTATTAATTCATATAATAGAAGGAAGAGAAGGAGAAACTATTAATGAGCTCTTGTGGGGAACTTGTATCTTCTGCCTAACATAGGCAATTTGTTCAAAGAAGTAAGTTACCCCAAATTTCATGTTGTCAGGTATAGATACCATCCTGAATGTGATAATAACATTCAGTTATTCAGAACTATCAGGAACTAAAAATTGAGCATGTCAATAGACAAAATACTGAGTCAAGTTCATTGTATTCCCAAGTAACATATTCTATGAGTACTTATACACATCAATAAACATAAAGAAGGAGTTATCAGTTAGAATGCTTTAGGCTTCATGCATTAGAAAATCCAACTCAAAATAACTTAAATAACAAAACTATGTATTGTCCCACATGACAAGAATTTGAAGGAAGAAAAGTTTCAGTGTTGGTTCATTATGTGGCACCATAATGTCATCAGGGCCCAGAGTCCTTCCCTCTTTTTGCTTTGCCTATCTCAGCATGTTCTTCTCAGGCTAATTCCCCTCATGGCCTTAAAATGGCTGTTCCAGATGTGTTTCAGACAAAACACTGTAGCAGAAAAAAGACTGTTTACCACTACAGGAGATACTTTTCTGTATTCCACAAGGAGAAACTTTCCCAGAGGCCTCTCAGAACACACTGTAATAGTTACTGGTCAGAATTTTGTCACATGTCCATGTCTAAAACAGTCACTGATGAGAAGACTAGGACCACTATTCTAGCTTACACCAATCATTACCCACACCCTTGGATGCCCCAAAAGCACATGGAGGGTAGATACCTGAACACAACTAGAATTCTGTTTGTTGCCAAGGAAGGATAAAGAGTTTTTGCTTCTGAATGTCTGGATAATGTCTTAAAATGTATATGAATAGGATACGTTTTATCAATTTAAGAAACGGTGAATCTTTATCAGCAGTCCTCACTTTTCTCAAGTCTTTTCATAGTACCTAATTCATCTAATCTGTAAAAGACCAAACAACTTGCAGATATTTATCAAATGAAAGATAGTAATTTGTTCACCCATCCATTTATCAATTTGAATAAGATGTTTTGAGCACCTATTATATTCAAGGTACAGTTCACTATGGAAGAATCCATAATGTAAAGTTTATGTCCTCAAGGAGTTTATTATTTGGAAAATGCTAGACTTAAAAATGATGTAATATTTTCTCTCATCCTATAATGTGAATGTGCTTTTCAAATTAAATCCACACAAAAAAATCTCTAAGTTTCACAAAATTTCAAGATTTCTGATGTAAACTTACAAATAAAATTTATTGTTTTTTTAAGAAAAAGTGATGGAAACAATTTTGATAAATTTAAGAGTTCTAGGAAATTATAAATTAATTCAAATAATCCTGATGGATAAATACCAAACATTATATATGTGTGTTTATAGATATGTATATATGTATGTATGTATGTATGTATGTATGTGTATGTATGTATATAGACATAGATATCTGTAAAACAGGAATGCAATGACAGGAGAAAACCCAAAACAATGGCATTTATTTTGGGAAAAATATCCTGAGACAGTTATAATAAGGAGTATGACAACTATTATAGGAACCAGACCAAAGGGTATTTAGTCTACCCACTCAAGTACTGACAACTATGAAATATAGTTAAACTCTGCCATTAACTGAAACATCCCAGGGACACCTCGAGAATTAACTCAAAACCTAGTGTTATCCTAGTCACAAAAACTTTTTTGTTTTTCCTCTGAGATCTGAACAAGAAAGTTTCTTCTACATTACTTCTAAAAGACAACCCCACCAGATGTATGTCAGGAAAAACCTATCAACGGAATTAAAGTGTAAAGAAATGAGGAGAAGAAATGACTAAAAAGAGACCCAGGAAAAACATTTTTATGATATTAAGAACCATTCTGTTTTTTGTTGTTGTTTTATTTTAACTTTGGTTCATCATAGATAATTCCTGTTTTGAGAATGAGGATCCAACTTATTCTATAAAAAAGATCAGTGAGCAAATGGCAAAAGGGCAAGCATTCTGTCAGGGCCTTATAGCCAACACAATAGGCATTCAAGAAAGATACCCTCTCCAGGTGCATAGCTTCAAAAGGGCATCTTGACTGCATTTCAGCTCCCTCCACTCCCTTGGCTAGGAGCCTTTGTTCAGGGCATACCACTCATAAATGTACACAGAGACTTTGCATCCTGAAAAAGAAAAATCTTGGAACTCCTGAGGAATTCGCCCAGACCCAGAACTTGAAAGTCATGTACAAAGTCAAAATGAATTCATGTAGCCAGAATCTGTTTTTATTACTGACACCCTAGACATTGACACAATAATATTAATCATCTGACGTTTTAGAGGTAATTTCAAGATCTTAGCTGGGCAGATCAGGCTAAACACTACATTTGGCCCTGTTTTTAAATTGCCCAGATGGTGTGAATGGGTGTGTAGCTCAGAGTGCCCACATACACTGGGCTGATTCCAAGGACTATTTGTACCTTGGGTGTAACCAGCAGTTGTAGACAGGAGTGGGGAATGGAGGTAAAGGAATGGTAAATGTTGGGTCAGGTCCTTTCTTTCTGAGTAAAACTAATTTTACCAATTACCTGTGATATGCTGAGCCCTACTTTAGATTGGGGGTGGGAGGGGTTCATTCTTGGTCACCCATAATATAGCAGCCAAGTGCAGGTTGAATGTTTGTGATAGAAAGAAGGAGGCCAGTTCTGAGACAGCTGCTCCTGGTCTCTGCTCCTCCTACCCTCAGTTGGATTTGAGTGTGCTGTGTGGGGAAGACCTGGCGGGGAAAGCAGTCCTCTTCATCACAGAAGACACCAACCAGTTTTTGTCCTGCGTCAGCTGTGACTCAAAATTTACTTTGTTTCCTTAGATATTGAAAGGATTTGATGCCTAGAAAACAGCAGAAAGGGAAAACAGAGCTTAAGAGTGACCAGAATTCCCAAGGTTGTTAAGCTTTTAGCAACAATGTGCAAAGGACTCTGTCATCTTGAAACAGCTTCTCCTTTTCTTCGCTTCTAATTTCTTGCTTCTGCCTAAAATGACTTTCCCTCAGATGAAGTGTTTTTTCTTCCTTTTTCTTCATTGGTCCATATCCTTCTTTCAAAGAGATACTTAACAGTCACTATTCCTATAAACCTTTATACACATCCAAACTGATTCCTTCCAATCTTAAAAATGTAACTGGTAACTAGAGTTCCAAGACAATCTTGTAGCTAAAATTGCAGCCTTGGGTCTAAATCAGGAGTCAGCAAACTGCAGCTTGCAGGCCAAGTCCAGCCCACTGCCTGTCTTTGACTAGGCCATGAGCTAAGAATAGGTTTTACATGTATAAATGCTTAGGGAAAAAATCAAAAAGAATACTAATATTGTGTGATGTAAAAACTGTATGGAATTAAAACATCAATGACCACAAGTAAAGTTTTATTGGAACACAGACATGCTCGTTTGCTGATGTATTGTCTCTTGCTGCTTTTACGCAATAGCAGAGTTGCCTAGATTTAAGAGAAGGCAAGATCACAAAGCCTAAAATATTTACCATCTAGCACTTTCTCGAAAAAAAAAAAAAAAAACAACTTGTCAGTCCCTGATCTAAGATAGTAAATGCATTGGAGATATTAAATAATAACATCTCAAAGGAATAAATTTCAGGCAAACCAAGGGAAATGGCATCAAACAGCCACACTAAGGTCTGAGCCCATAATTAAGGCCAACCGATTACCCGGAGTAGCAGGGTATTAAAAAAAAAAAATTTCTACACTCTACAGGTGGTAAATATGGCGATAATAATGTTCGTGTTACTCACTGCCACACCCCTAGTACCTAGCCCACTTCTTAGAGATGGGTAGGTACTCATTGCGTAGTTATCATACGAATGAAGAGGAAGGGAAGAGAAGAAAATATCAAACAACTGAAATAAGAATTGCACTGAAATAAGGGTTGGGAGTGACAGAGGGTTCCAAATACAACCTGAAGTTTGTCAGCTCTTGTATTCTACGTCCCAGGTTCCCAAAAGTTAGCAAAAGTTCACACTTTGGAAACTAACATATCAAATGCTAAGTGTGTGCCTGCCCAGGAGATGAAAGAAATGAATAAATAACTATGGCAACTGCCACGATACCTGTCCAAACCATCTTTTCCACTCCCTTCCTCAGCCACCAGACACTTATATATTTAGTCCAGAGACTAAATCCAGACTTGAAGATTAGTGAGAGGAAGGAAATCGAATATAAAGCTCATGAAATAAACAGCACCACTTGTCACTGTCAATCTTTGATTAACTGGCTCTTTTTTCCGAAATGGGGCCTCTTTTTTATTTTCTATCTCTCTCTCTCTCTCTCTTTGCTTGCAGGTAACACCCACACATATCCTTCATGGTTGGCAGAGATGCTCACTCAGATAACAACTGGAGTTCATGCTGTGCATTTTCATCTTCGTGTGTCATCATCACCATGTAAAACCACAACTATAGGAAAACAAAGCTGTTTGCTGCTCTTCTGTTTAAACTGACATTTCCACCCAGTTCTCACAATTTGTTCTTTGGAGACAGAAGAGTGTTTGAATATGTCATTGAGATAGCTCTGCCAGGTGAAGTAAAAGTAGAATTCAATATACCTCTACTCTAAGATAAATTTACCTTCCTGCGACTTTTTTGTCCCCTCCAAAATCTTTCACAAAGTTTAAGTAGGTGAATAGGATAGGGAATGGGGTTTGAGAAGCGCACATTCTGGCCCTTAGACTGGCCTCCATAATGAGGTCAGCTTGGGGGGAAAAAAAAACATTCTTGAGTCACCCATATTTCGTCCCAAGCATTTTTCAAGTGTGGAGCCCAGTGTCCTGAAATGAACAGAAGGCACACTGAGAAAATGTGCCACATTCTGTTCTGGACAGCAGCCTGGGTTTCTAAGTGCTGAGAGCTCATGAATCTTCAAAGGGAGAACATACATTCCTTTGGGATACCAAGTCAGAGAAAGTTGAGAGGTTCACTCACATTCGTTCCTGAAGAACCGACTTCTAAGCACCACTGTTGAAAAGTCAAGGTCAGCAGTGCCTCATCATTTTGGAGACACAGATAAATTACCAAGCAAGACTTGGTATGGTTCCTAACATCCTGTTTCCTGCTGCTTAGTGGGTGGACAGGCCCCCAACATGATGAATTAAGAAATATCTTTAATTTTTCTCATTCATCTGTTGTCTCTGTTCCACACAAGATGAGAAGAATGGGGTACTACTTTAAAAGCAATCGATCTATTTTCTCAGTTGGGGGTAAAAATGAACTCAGGACTGCAGGCAATTACACTATTTACATAATTAGGTAGCTAGAATATAGTAGGAGGTCTGTGAGGTGAAGTCATAAAGTTTGCACTTTATTTCATTTTGAACTTGAATGTCAAGATATTAGAACCTTTTACAGAAGTAAGTTACATTATTTTTATTAGCCCAATAAAGGAGTACTTATTGAGCAGATACATTTACTGACTGTTTTTAATCAATCTAGGCCCTTTTCAATTGATTAGATCTGTCTTATTGAACTCATGGGTGATTAGCTGATTTCAGCCTTTCTTGGAGTAGGAGACATATAAGTTCATCTTTTTCAAGTTCTAATTACCTTTATTAAGTTTAATGAGCTCTGTTTCAACAAAGAAAAGAATAAGTGTGGAGATGAACACATATTACACCTATCTGACTTCAGGCCACCCTTAAAGGCAGTTTGCAATGAGATAAATAGGAGCTGCTCTGTGAATTATCAGACCAGTTCTAGTGTCTCCTGTTCAAGGGCCTTCCCTACCCACAAGATGATAACAGTGGGTATATGTGTGATGATTAATATGTCTGATTTGAATTTTCAACTTGTTCCAACTGCTACACACTGTTGTTATTTTTTTATTTTTAAACTTTCACAAGCTGTGGGTCTGTGGCAGTGATGACCCTGGTTCTAGGTCCATTATTGCCACCACCTTTGACCTCCAGCGTGTAGTTAAATTTATCACTTTGGGATCAGGTTCCAGGCCTGCTGTGGTTCCTATCTGGCAGAGCAAAAGGCAGGGATGAGGGCATCTATTTAATCATCCATATCCCCATTAAATTATTCATGAGAACGCAGTTAGTTGACCCAAGAGATTGATAGAGTTAAGGCTGGAGTCTGATCTCTCTCACAGAGAGAGATCTCTATGAGAGAACATAGAACACACTGGTAAGCCCACCCTGGCATCTCAGAAAAGTAAACCACTGTTTTGAGGAGAAATTGTGACTAAAGCCAAGCAAACAAACTAGAAGTATACCTTGCTTGAAGTGAAACTAATGTTTGAAGGTCTGGGTTTTGTTTTAAAAAAGGCTAAAACTGAAGATTTATTAAAAGGATTTATCCCACACCTTTTTTAAATAGCAAGTTTCCTCCAGTTTCATTGCTAAAAGTGAAGCATATCTGGTCAAATTTAAAAGCAGGCACATGGTAGTTCAGTAATTTTATCACTGAATACACAGAACATAATATATACTTGCTCTTTTTAAATTGGTATGCTCAGCCCAAAATAAGTGAGTTCACAATAAAAACTTACAGAAATACTATTAAGTATAAAACTGTTAGAATAATAGAAGCAAATGACATTGTTTTCTTCATAATTACTATATCTGAAACTATAAAAGCATGGCTCCAACCACTGTTTTTAAACCATTTCTTACTTCATACTCATAGTGAAAAAGGACTTCCCTATTAACATTTGTACTGTGGTTCTGTTCAAAGTGAGTAAGAAAAATCTAAAGTGTGATTCATCTTTAGTAAATCTATTTTTCCCATCAGAAAATAAAACCATTTATTACCAAAGATCAAATCTTTCCATTTTTATTTTTTGTTTATTTATTTATCGCCATTGCCCTTTCTAAAAATTCTCTATTTCTATCATTGTCAAATCCAATCTGATAACTTGGATCAAAGAACTCCATGTGCCAAAAGGCTGGCAATGTAGTACATGTGCCAGTATAAATTCAACAGTTCATTCCTTAAATACTTCCAGGTTTGGTCTTCTTTGGATTAATTAAATTCATGAAATGGAAGGCCACTTAAAAATCAACCAAAGGACAATATTTTCTGTCTGAAATCATAATATTCTCATCCTTCCCCATATTACAAAAAAAAAAAATTTAAGTTCTCTTTATATACATAAAAGTAGAAGGAGGAATACTGTACATTTCATTATAAGCTAAAATATTCTGAAACATAAAATGGTGAAAGTTAAGAGAGTCTAAAATTTTATATAGCACCTCGTCCCTGGGTACTGGGTTTAAATTTGTGTTACAATATTCTCTCCCTTCTCAGGTCATTTCCCAGTTTAATTTTTACACATAATTTATCTCTATGGCAATAATAATAATAGCTAACATTACATATCAGGCATGGTGCTAAGTGCCAAGGACAAGCAGGAGAGAAAACAAACTTGGGCCATGTCCTCATGGAGATTATAGTATAGGAACAGACAATTGTGATCATTATCTCATTTTATAGTTAAAGAACCAGAGTCTTAGAAAGATGGTGGCTTTCCTGAAGCCAACTAGCAAAGGGACTTGGACCAGGTCTATTTACCTTTAAAACCTAGACTTCTCTAACATTCTGAATAAATCAAAATACTAAACAGTTGTGAAGGCAGCAATAGAGCCACTCTTCAAGGTCTCCAAGCATACTCCAGTTAACTCAAACTGAAGGTAGAAAAATGTCCATAATTATTCCAGGGTAAGTCCATGCAAGGAATCTTGAGAACTTTGATGCTGTCTCAAAAGACACATTCCAAAATACTTTTCCTTGTAGATGGACTTCTACGGTAAACAGGCAGCTGAATCCACAAAGTTCGGGAGCTCTGAGCCCTAAAGCCCATAAAGTCCCTACAAAGAAATTTTCTCCAGGGCTCTTTCTTCCTGCTGTCTTCTGGAAAACTTCCACCTGCTGCTGGCCAGTCCCTCAGCACATGACAAGAATCCCATCATTCTCTTCCATTCTCCTTCCTTCAGAAGAAGTGTCTTGGGACTCATCCCCCTCACCCTAATGAATGCAGACTTTCCTTTTTCACATTATCATCCCTTCTCCTAAGGATGTGCTTTCAGCATCCCACTTCAGATCTCTTTAATGCAGACAATAAAGAGATCAACTATGCAATCTGAAATATATAGAACAGAAAAGCCCCCTACAGGATTTGACTGGAATGAGCTGCTAAACAGATAACCCTTCACGGTATTTAAATAATTTTGACATCAGGTGGGCTTATTTCCAGATATATTCTTCCTTAGTGTGGGAAAACTATCTTTTTAAAAAAAATCTTATTATGAAGACTACATTGAATTCCAATCACTGGAAGTAAGGAAAGCCAGTTGGTTTGCCTTGCATTGTTTTGAAGGTATTCCATTGGTCAAAATAACTAAATATGACCAGAATGCATCAAAAACAATATATACATCTTTCTAAACCAAAAAAAAAAAAAAAGCACTAAATATCAATGAAGTGGTTCATTTCATGAGTAAAAGACAGTGTTATAATGGTTTTTAAAATGTTTAAGTCTCCTTACCCCCCCCCATTCTAACCTATTCTTACCCTAAACCCCCCATTTAACTGAAGGGAATGATTTTCTAACCTTTCTTCTCCATTTAAATGTCCTTCAATATCACACTTTATTCTACCACAATGTGCACATGAGTGAGAAAGGAGCAATGTGCATGTGAGTGAGAAAGGAGCAAATTTTAAAGCTAACCTCTCAGTCAAGTCAATAAATACATAGTAAGTTTGAATATTGGTCATGGCACTACAAAATTTAGCCTGGCACAGAAGGATTCTTTAACTTCATTTCAGAGTCTCAAAATGATGTTATTTGGTCCAGTCATTATAGGAAAATCGGCATTGATGGCCTAATAGGAGCCTGAGATGGCTGGCTGAAGACGAGGCTGTCCTTTCCTATCCAGAGCAGTGGTGTTGAGCAGGTGAAGAGGTGCCAGCCGGCTTGCATCTGGATAGGCGTCCATGTCAGGAGTGGTAGGCTGCAAAGTCACGCGTTGGGACGTAGGGCTGGTAGAGCTTGCGGGTGGGTCCTGGTCGCCGGGGTGTCATGTTCATGTAATCACTCTGAAGGATCCGGTTCCTCTTACTCTTCCTCTGCAGAAAAGAGAAATATCACTGTGAAAGAGCCAGGGACATGGAGAGAGATGTCGTGGGAGGAGTTCTGAGACTTTGGGGCCAACTCTTCAAGCCATGGACTGTCAAATAAAGCTGAATACACCAGAATTCACTGAGCATCTTAGACTTGGATTATGACTAATCGAACCTAACGACTTTGGACTCTTCTAAATTAACCGGAAAAATCTGAATCAAAGAAAGTGTTTTAGAGAAATGCACTCATGTTACTCTCAATGCAATCATTTGACCTGAATTTCAAAAGCATATCTAATTAACATATCTGCTGTTGGTATGTAAATACTCTTGAAGGCCCTTCCTCCTTAAGGTTAAGCATCCCCGCTGCAGTCTTCTTACATTAGTCATTTGCTTAACAAGCCTTTTTTTCATAATTAACCAAAGAGGACTTCAGACCTCCAGAGTCTAGAGTAATAAATGCATAGCAGTGGAGTCCAAATTAATGGGAAGTTATGGTTGTAGGCAATTAGTTACATTTTTATTCCTTTATATGTATGCATATTGCCATAAAGACAAAGAGAGTCACTCATCTTTGCTCCTCAGGCTCAGCTCTCTCTGAATGAATTTCTACCAGGAGTGAGGAAAGTAAAGTAATACTTAACCTGAAGCAAGATGTATATGCCCATGAATTTTAGCCAAGTTTTGATTAGGGGTTGAAAGCACTTTTTCTGGATCAATGTGGTGGTAAAATTTTAACATTTGGTAAAAGACCCACAAAAATTCTAAAAATGGAAAGCCACCATCCAGATTTCTAAATTCAGAATTCTCTATTATGAAAAAAATGCCTATTTCCTGGCACATAGGTCTGATACATAAGTAGACACCTTGGACATGAGTAATATGAACGCCTGAATAAATAAGTAAGCAAGATTTCAGCCCTGGCCTTATTTCCATGCACTGCTACCTGAGCATGTCACACCTTCCCTGTCAAGATAACATGAGTAATTGCTAAAGAGAGGTTAGAAAAACACTGACCTTCACATTACTAAATATGACTAACATTTTCAGTCCTCATCTTCTTGAACTCTCAGCAACATTCTGTATTATTGATTACTCTTTCTTTTTTTTTGAAAACATTCTTCCACTTTGCCTTCTATGAGATGGTACCATCCAGGTTTTCATCCTGCCTCTCTGGCCACTCTTTCTTGCTTCCTTTGCAAGCTCATCCTTCTCTAGCCATTCAATGTTAGAGCTCCTCACAGCTTGGTCCTAGGCCTTCTCTACTCACTCTATACTCTCTTTCCCTAGGCAATCTCATCAACATTCACAGCTTCAGTTATCACATGTTCACCTGAATTTGTGCCTCTAGACTAGAATTCAAAGTCATTTCAAACTCAATATGTCCAAAACAAAACTCAAGATCTTCCCCTAAAATCTGGTCCTCTCTTAGTATTTCTCATCTCAGTGACTGATACTAGATATACACAGTTGCCCAAGCCAGACCTCCTAGCCTCATTTTTGACACCTCTTATCCCTATTTCAGGGGACATTTGACTATGTCCGAAGACACTTTAAATTGTCACAACTGAGAAGAATGCTACTAACATCTAGTGGGTAGACACCAGAGATGTTGCTAAACATCCTGCAATGCATAGGGCAGCCCCTAACAACAAAGAATCATCCAGCCAAAACATCAGTAGTACCAAGACTGAGAAATCCTAATCCAGAGTCTGATCATGAAAAAGAATGGAATGTAAAGGAAGCAATGGATACAAAATATATCATCAAATTGGAATGAATATTATTAGTCTGCTTGTCTTCTCCTCTTGCTAATACCCAAGGATGACTGATGATTTGTGACTAGAAGATGGTGTTCCATCCATAGATATAAAGCAAGACAGGAGAAGTAGATTTGAAGAAAGTTATAAACTCAGTCCTTTGGAATTTGAAACAATAGATGAGTTATCTCATTGGAACTAAGAAGAGGATAGCATTAAAAACAAATAATTGGGGAATTCATTCAGAGGCAGGCAGTCATGGAAACCAAACAGGTAAGTGAAGTTGCTCTTCAAACATCTTAGTTTGAATAAATGAAAAACTAGAATTCTCTTGGACACAGGGTTATGGCAAGGCAAGAGTAAGAAAATGGAAATGTCTGATCCCAAATAAATATAGAAGGCTGTTGATGATACCCTGAGTTGCAATTTAATACTTATTCTAACCCTGAGGATTCCCCTTGCCAGATTCCCAAGTGACAGTCTTTGCCTCTGGACACCCAAATAAAACAATAGCTGATAGAGAGGATCTAATAATAAAGATGTCTTCGTTCTGAGATTATCCAGGTTGCACATTAAACTATAAAAGATCTGCTGCAATCAACTCTAAAGTTTATCCTTATGCTGTTATCAGATGGTGGATTTAGTCATCATCATCCTAACTCTAAACTCAACAGTGGGATGTAAATGACTGAGAATATTATACGAAACTCACAGTATCCATGTGCATCTAGTATATACATGCATATTTGCAGAATACTCACCTCATGTGTCTGTGTAACTGGGTCATATACTCTGCCCTTTCACCATTCAATGTCTACTAAAGATGTATGATTTCAGGACCACTCCTCCCTTGTCCTTTCCTTCACTGCAGCCCTTACCCACTTTTTTCCTAGGAGCAGCAGCAAGATGAGATGCCTATACAATGCAATTCACTTAATCACACAGTTTTCAATAATTCATTAGATTTAAGGGCAGATACTACCTGAACACACACTATCCACATTCTCCACATTGTGATTTATAGTGGAGAAGACAATGGTTTTTAAAAGGTTTCTTTAGATGAAGGGAACAAGCTTACCAGCTCAGCTGACTGAATGGAAGATTGAGTGAGAGTAACAGGTGCTGGTGAGTGGCAGCCAGGCAGAGGAGAGCACACTATTTATTCAAATGTCAGCAATAGGTCAAGAACTGAGATAGAATCTGCAGTTGCTCCCAGAAACCCACTCAGCCTAGATCTGCCTACTGTAGCACATCACAAGCCCTCAGGAAGTTCCAGAAAACAGCAACTTATGCCAAGACACGGCACAAACCAGCCAAAAATAGGATCTCAGAAAAATACGCAGGAAATAGTTAAAGTGTAGGGATCCCTAATGGCCTGGCTGCCTAGCTCAGCAAGATGCTGGTTGCTCAAATAGTAACAGCAGCAGAAAAAGATGAGTCCAGGGTAAAAATGCTGTGTTGTTCTATGCAATACGTACATACATTATATACATATATACATATGTATATGTATATTCTATGAAATACAGGCATACATACATACATTATATACATATATACATTTGTACATGTATACATATAGGCATGTATATTACCATTTTGGTCAGAAAATACAAAGATTTAGGTTTGAGATATAAATAAAGGGTAGTTATCAGGTAACCAAACTAGTTACAAAAGGCCACAGATGATAAGAGATATCAAGCACTGGGGCTTCCCAATTTACAAGGAACCTGTGAGACAAAATAAGACCAAAATAAGTTTCTCAAGACAAAGCAAGATGAACTTTATTAGGAAGTGGTAGTGCTGCCAAAGAAAAACCCATAGTGTCTATGTTGTTTCTGAGTTGCCAGTAAACTGTTAAAACTCCTTGAAAACAAGAAACTACTGTTGAACCTTTGCATGATTTGAGTCACTTAGTAAATTAGTACCTGATTATGGTAACTGATATTCTGATGCATATTTACAATAAGTTTTAAATAATGAGCTGTACCTTTCTGGCCACCGAAAGTTAAACAGTTCCCAAAACTATTTCCTGCAAAGCTAGTAAATTACATTGACTTAGGTCAGCATATTACAGGGGAGCACTTGTCCTGGAAGGATACCCAAAAAACCACTACACCTGGCTTTTAAATTAAGTTGAGATTCCCAGCGATCAGGAATAAACAAGAATTAAGATTCTAAATTCTAAAATCATTGGCAAATACCATAGTGGTTAAAAGTTGGAAGATACCTTGGGTGAATATACCAAAATCCAGAAAGATGAAGGTAGGTACTCAGCTAACATCAGAAGAAGAACTTAGGCAATATTTCACTACATAAAAAGCCTCTATCAGGTTTTGGCAACTTGAAGAAGGCAAAGCAGGAAAATTCCAAGATGATATCTAGTATAAAGGATTCCCAGGAACCAGCAGTTGTTTCCTTCCCTGCAGAAGGTAGAAATTAGGCAACAAGCAGCATGTCCAATGTTCACCTGTACCCTAGGGTCTTCTAAAATGGGTGAAGCATGTGGGTAACAATCAAGAGGCAAACTTTGGCAGTAGCCAATCAGAGTTTAAAAGGGTCCTAGGTTGGATCTATTATTGGCATGACTCTGAACCCAGAGCTGCCAACCTCCTCCTAGCACCAAGACCCAAGACTAGAGTAAATAGGATGGCTTCATGTGGCATGGCTTCCAAAAATCACTGAGCCATGTATGGATTAGTTAAATGTATGGAATATGCCTTAAAAATGAGTATTATACTTCAGGCATGTTCACATAAGTCCTTATTTTGGCCTCTATGGAGGTTATGAAGTTATCGATTCAATAAGCATTCATTAAGCATTAAATGTATTAATACCAAGTGGCTGGTGAATGTAAAGACGAATGGTTCTTTGTCCTTGATGAGCATACATTTTTTGTTGAAGGAATGATTCGTACATGCATCTACCTTTTAGAAAAAAAAAATTTTTCTAAGACAAAATGTAATACATGAGGTATTCTGTACTCTAATGTATATCTAAGAACACGAAGTTCCTGAGTAAGGGAAAGATCCTCGATAAGAAGGTCTCTTCTTAACAGTAGAGATGGTCATCAAGATATGTTCAAACCTTGGCCAAAATTTCAACATTGAAGAGGTAAAGAAAAAGGCACTAGGTTTATTGCATGAACATTTGCAAAAGTTGGTCAGCTCCAATTCAGTGATGAGAGCTCAGAAAAGTCTTTAGTTATAGTTTCATAATGACAGCACCATACTTGGCCTCACTAAATTCAACTGCTTCAGGGGAGATAAAAATATGACTCAGATAAACAGACCTAGTTTCTCTGCTAGGTTTGAATGCATAATTTCAGTAGCCAAATTTCTCATGATTTTTGAACCTGAACCAAAGTTGTTCATTGACTTGGTTGCCTAGATTCCCAAGTTGCTTAGGTTTATATATATATTAAAACTATGTTATCTCTTGTGCTGATATTGCAAAATGAGAAGAAAAGCAACTGCGCTTAATGCCCGACCCTAATTTAATCATTTAGCTTCTTATTCCACATGGCCACCTAACCAGTGTCTGGAAAATAGAACTACCAACAGATTTTTATCTCGGATAAAGTTGTACAGGATAAAAGAGAATCTACTTAAACCTAGTAAATAAAAAGAAAATAATAATAAATCACATGTTAAACAAATGATAAACCACATAGGCAAAATACTTAAATATGATCAGATAGCATATACAGTGGAAAAGTTACATAAAAGCAGTGCTGCTTCTCTTACCCAGCAAATACAAAGAGCCATTGTTACTAGCAAGCTGTAGAAAGACAAGACTCCACCAACCACCACCAGTGCCCAAAATGGCTTAGAAGAGTCAGGAAACTGGTGAGCTGGACAAAGGTGATTCTCTGAAAAATAGAACAGAATGGATTAAACAATATGGGAATGGCACTTGAGTATATTTTCTTCCTTCCAAACATTATGGGAAAATGGGATCAAAATATGCAAAATATCATTAGCTTAGAATGTATAGACTTCCTCTTTGGTTTATCTTCTTTGGAATGTATCCAACCCCACCACTGATCATGACCTAGTTTTCAAAACTACAGTTGAACACCATTACTTTAGAGTAATACACTGGTAGATTTGCATGTTACCTTTCACGTGGATAATGGTTCCATTGCTCTTCTCATTATCTATATAAGGAGGAGGATACATGACCTCTATTTTGCAGAAGTAAATGTCAGTTTGGTTAACAAACAAATTCCAGAGGTAAAATGTCACTGTTTCATTGCCCAAGTTCCCATCACAGTTGAATCCCGTAGCTGCGCGAAATGGAAGCTGATGGGAGTAGTTTCCGTTCACAACACAGACTTCCACAGCACTGTCTGCTCCCTTGTAAAGGGATGCTCGAAACTCCTTTGAGAAGAGGTTGTAGGTATACTTGCAGCTAAGGTTGACCGCATTGTTGTACACCACAAGCATGGGCGACTGCTTCACCAAAATCTTGTTTTCTGGAGGGAAAAAATCAATTGCTTAGAACAAGGATATAAGGACTTTTTTTCTGAAATCAGGATATATTAATTAATAAAAGAAACCTCTCCATCAAAGGCTCTCTCTTGGCAGATGAAGATGCAGGAGCTCTTTAGGAAATAATTATACCAAGAGTTTAAAAGTTTATGGTTTAATATTATTTTCATCCTTCTTTGAATGAAACAATGGAACATGTTTTCACTTGGAAGGCAGAAGTGGCCTTCTGTCGGCACTGACCACCATTTGGAATTTTTGAATCTGTACCGAGACTTCTAGGGTGTTAATTATGCTTAACTGTGTTAGTTTCCTGACTGAAATGGCTTTTAACACATGACATAGATACAGAAATAGATTCATTTTTAAGTTGTAATACAGGCTTTCATAAAGAAATTAAAGTGTTTTGAAACATTTTAACTTTGTTTATTAGCCATTCCAAGAGTAGGATAAGAGGTAAGAGAAAATGTAACCCAAAGAGCATAATTTATCTTACACAGATAATTCTGAGAACAGCCTTCTCAAGAAATTTGCATATTTGTTCTTTGAAATCTGAGAAGATGGTAGAGGACCACAAAAATACTCTCTCTGGTCCATCTTGTACCTATATGCTAATCCAGTAAAAGACCAGAGAATCTATAGACCATCTAATTCAATCTCTTCAGTTTTAAAGCAAAGAACCTAAAGCTAGGCCATAAACTGCATGAGGGAAGATAATACATCTACTGTATCTTGTTTCCCACTATAACCCCATTGCTATAGCCCCCTGGTACACAACAATATATTCCTTTCTTTTTTCTATTGACTGCCTGAGGCCTAAAATCACCGAGCAGATGGCGAGCAAAGTTAGGATGAAAATCCAAGTCAACTTACAACCATTTGAGAAATAAACCACTTAAACGCATTGAAAACCAACTTTGCAACCAAGACTCTCCAAAATTTCTCTAAAACAGTGAATCGCTTTGTATCTTTGATTCAAATTTCAGTACTTTTTTTGCTATCATTTGGTGGTACGCTAATAATTGTCTACCTACTTACATTTTTAAAAACAAGGTTATTTGAAGCAACGCTCCATACACTCATACTGAAAAGACAAATAAAATCAGAATCTATTGAAATGAAATTTACAGTTTAACCTGGATTTGAATTCATGTAGTCAGGTATTTTGTTTTTGCTTTTGGAAAAAGGGAGCTGCATAAAATTAAATTACTAATAGCTTTTCACTTCCTACATAGTTCTCAATGCTGGCTGTACATCAAGAAATTTTAAAAAAGAAACCTATGCTCAGATTCCATTTCCAGAAATTCTGATTTAATTGGTCTGTGCTGTAGGGGAGAGAGTATTTGTTTTGATTCTTTTTATTTTTTATAACAACTTTATTGAGATATAATTCACGTACTATTATGCTCACCCTATTTTTTTTTTAAGTTCAACCCTTTTAAAGTGTACAATTTAGTATGTTTGTGAAGTTGTGAATGGACCACTACTATCTGATTCCAGAAAATTTTCATTAAATCCCCTCCCAAAAGAAATACCATACCTATTAGCAGACACTCCCTGTTCCTCCCTACTCCAGCCCCTGGCAATCACTAATCTATTTTCTGTCTCTGTGGATTTGCTTTTTCTAGATAATTTGTATTAAAAAAAAAATCATAAGATATGTGGCCTTCTGTATCTGTCTTCTTCGTTTAATATAATGTTTTCAAGGTTCATTCATGTTGTAATATATATCTGAATTTCATTTCTTTTTATGACTGAAAAATATTCCTTTGTATGAATATACCATATTTTATTTTTCCAGTCATCACTTGCTTCCACTTTTTGGCTATTATAAATAGTGCCTCTATGAACATTTGTGTACAAGTTTTTGTATGGATATGTTTTCTTGGGTACATACCAGAAGTGGAATTGCTGGGTTATGTGGTAACTTTATTTTTAACTTTTTGAGGAATCACAAACTATTTTCCAAAGCAACTGCACCATTTTACATTCCCACCAGCAATGCATAGTGTATTATCTCCACATCTTTGTCACACATTTATTATTGTCCACCTTTTTATTATAGCCATCCTAGAGGATATAAAGTAGTATCTCATTGTAATTTCATTTGCTTTTCACTAATGACTAATGATGTTGACCATTTTTTCATGTGCTTATCAACCATTTTTATAGCCTTTTTAGAGAAATGTCTATTCCGATCATTTGCCCACTTAACTAAGTTGTCTTCTTACTGTTGAATTATCAAAGTTTTTTTATATATATTTTTGAATCAAGGTTCTTATCAGATATGTAATTTGCAAGTGTTTTCTCTCATTCTTGGGTAGTCTTTGGTATTGTCTTAAAAATTCCCCTAATTGATTCAAATATTCAGTTAAGGTTGAAAGTCACTACGGAATAATAGATTTCTCAGGCTGAAAGCATATTAGAATCACCTGGGGAACTTGTAAAAACTCCTCAATTCCCAAGCCAGTTAAAACATAATTTTGTGGGTATAGTACCCAGGCATTAATATTTTCAACATTTCTCAGGAAATTCTGATTTGACGTCAAGTTTGATAACCAGTGGCTTAACAGATGAAAATTCATTTCTTATTCTCAATTCATAGTCCTCCACAGGCTTTTCTAACCTCATCCCCCTCAAACCAAATTTCTTCCAATTAGCTAGACCCTTTAAACCAACATTCTGGGAACATACTGTGAGCATTCTCTCCATACTTTGTTCAATAACTCCATGGCCTAGAGTGTCTCTACCCTCTAAGGTCTCAAAACAGTGTCTGTCTGTATCACTAATTTGCCATTTGGTCAGGTTCTACATTCTGAACACCTCTTGTTTCATGTGTTTCAGTTTGTTCAGCTTTTGATTTGTATTTCCTCTAGAATCCTAATTTCCAAGTCTCTTGAGAGCAAACACCACATGTGACTTTTTTTTGTATAATACTATGCAAATAATAGGATCTCATTAAATAATAAGTGAAAGGTGGTGATTGGACTGTATTATTCTTATCAGCAGCTTGGCCTGACTACCACCTCATTAAGTCCTTATTCAAAATTGTTTCTCAGCAATAACTTTAGCTTCATTTATTATTCATTCAACAAATACTCATGAAAAGCACTAAAAAGTAAATGTAAAAATCAAAAAGTTCAACCTGTCTTAGTAGGAAAATCCAGCTTGTTTTCTGTTTGGTTTTATTTCGCTTGGCTTTTTTTTCTTTGAATATTTAAAAGGAATCATTGGGCCAGTTCTGATTGGAAATACCAACCCCAGCCCTCCAAGAATTGTGTTTCTGTTACTAATTATTTAAATTCTGTTTTATGGGCATTCAGATTCTTCTTGATCCTCCTTTGAGAGCTGACATAAGAAAAAAAATGAGAAGGGCTTGGTGGTGGGTGGGGGTGCTGCTTAGGCAAGGAAAGGCTACAGAGAAACCCTAGATGGTTTACCCATTTGTCTTCCTTCTCCCAGCATCCACAGTGAGGTGGAGGAAGCAAAAGGAGAGGGAGGGAAGAAGAAAGAGAAGCTCTAGCATCTATATCCCAGTAGTTTGCTTACTATGTCTTGTCTAGCTCAGGGTATGACATCTTCCCAAGATGCATGTGGGAGAGAAAATTGATTTCCCAAAGATGAACAAAGCTCTTTTTTTTTTTCCTTGAGTAGTTTAGTCTGGTGGGGAAGAAAGATACATAAACAGACAGCTACTTAAAAAATAATGGCTCGGTGATCTATGCAGTGTTGCTAAGGGCAACTGGGGGACCAGCTAAGGATTTTTGAAGGAGGTGAATGCTGACCTGAGTCTTACAAGTTTTTATTGAGCAAAAGTTAGACTAACTAAGATGAGTCTTTGTGTTAGAGGGTAGAATGAGGTACAAGAGTGTGTGTTGGGTAGGAGGTGAGGTAGAGGACTGTGGGGAAGATAAGACAAAGAGAGAAAAAGAATAGTCTAGTTAGAGATGATAAAGAGGTGAACAAGATTATGATCAATGTAGGGAATTACCTCAGTTTTTCTGGACCATAAATTATATAAGACAAAATTGGCAACATAAGCATAATTCATACTTTGGGATCTCTCCTATAGGTAATGAGGACCTATCAAAGAATTTTAAGCATAAAAATGACATATGCAACTTTTCATTTTGTATAGATCACTTTAGTAAGCACATAGAAAGTAAATTTGAAGGGTACAAGAGTGAAAGAACGGAGTCAAGTTAGGACACAATTGTAATAGTCTAGGTAAGAGGTGATAAGGTTAGTAAGAACTACAGAACTACAGTTAAAAAGAAATAAATAAACTCAAGAAATATTTACAGGCCAAAATTGGCAAACCTTGGCATTGGCTTAGATGTGTTGAGTAAGAAGGAGGAGTTAAAAATGACTGTCATCAGACCACACGGACCAACCAATAAGTAACATTGTTTTTAAAAACGGCACTACAAGTTGAGACCTTTCTTAGAGAAGAGCAATCCGCAATCCCAATTATCTAGGTTATTTATTTCATGTTCAGTTTCTCCTGGTTATAGAAAATAGCACCTACATTGGGTCACTCCAACAGCGTGTGTCTAGTTGACAGAAGCACCAATGTACTAGTTTAGAGGTCTCCTCAGCTGCTTTTTTTTCCCCTGTTACTATTGCCATTCTGTCTTCCATAAAACCTTCTCTATATTCATATTTTTATAACTATGGAATATATAATTTTAAAAGATTTCTCCTTATGTTCTTCATTCATGATCTATAATAATGCAAGCCACATAATGTGGCCCTTTTAACAATTGTTGGCATATCCAACAATTGAGCAAGGATAAGTCCTTTTTTTATAAAAGTATAATTAACATATAACATTGTATTAGTTTCAGATGTGCAACATAATGAATTGATATTTGAATATATTGCAAAATGTTCACCACAATAACCCTAGGTAACATCTATCACCATAGTTACAGATTAATTTTCTTATAATGAGAACTTTTAAGTAGGAAAAGTCCTTTTTTGTGTGACTTTGCACTGATTTTTTTGGGAGGACTGCTTGAAAAATATTGATTACATGGCCATTTGATAAAAAAAAGAAACATCCAATTTATTATCTGTCGATGTTTATCCCTCTTTGACGTCAACATAGATCATTTTTAAATTAGTTGACCCTAAAACATAGATACTATGCTTGAAGTAATTTGCTTAATATGTGTTAGTGTGAGGCTAACAGCAGCTTAGATTAGGGTTCAACTTGAATTCAGGACTGGCCGATAGAATTTCTTGTTTTTCAACATTTATATCCTTATAGTACTTGGTCCCTCCTTAGTTTACGTCAATTATTCAGAGAAGCCTAAGGTGAGAAACCATCTCATAGGACTTCAAAATCTACATCTGTTTTAAAGAGAAACTATATGAAGGAAATTTACTTTTGCTAGGAGAAAGTGAACCAGTTGCTCCAAATGATATTGAATATGTGTGATCATTGTGACTTCCACTAGACACAATAATTCTGATTCCTTTTATTTTTTTCTTAAAATGGAGCATGTGTTAAAATACACACTGCTTTCTCAATGGGAGTGGAGTAATGACATGGATAAGTCAAAGCAACCGATAACTGAAATATCAAATGTCACTTGGCTTTGATATATATTTTGGTTCTCTGAATTTCAGGGAATCCACAGTACTTCACATAGTTTATGGACATATTATTTAAACTGTAAATAATATTATAAAATATTATAAAATTTATAATATTCTAAATTTAAGGACACATCTAGACTCAGAAGAAACTAGTGAAATATCTAGCTTCTGTTTGATTCCCCTTTGCTTTCCAGTTCATACTAGGAGTAGAAAGCATTCTTCTCAGGCTAATTTTGTCTTAGTATACCTAGACTTTTTCTTGTTTAGTTTTCCCCTTGTGAGTAGTTAGGCAAGGTCTACCTAAGTCAAACGTACTAGGTTAAAAGAGAAACATTGTCAACTCATCGATTGTATTTGCTTATGGTATCAAAAGATTGTCTTGACTGACGTTTCTCTAACTAAATCGACAAGTTGTTTTGATGATGAATTTAGTGCTTTGCTTTTCAAAGCCTTTCCTAGCAGCTAAACCAGGTGGAGACAGGAAGCAGTAACCTCAAACCTCTTTCCTTCACAACTCCTTATTGATAACATGAAGAGTAAGATTGGTGGCGAGAAGGTACTTAACTGCTGCTTATGAGCAAGGGAGTGAAAGCTAAAAGATTTCCCACAGATAATCTGTGACTCTTGTGCCATAGTTGACTTCTGGAAAATTGAAAGCTTCTTGTGCTTCCATGAGAACAGAGTGGGAGAGGAAGTTTGGTTACAGCAAAAAAACCTTTCCTCCTTTGCCTGTATCAATTACTATATTCATAGCCAAGTCAACTCTCTGCATGGGTAGAATGGATAACCACCTGTAAGGTGTGGTTCCAAGCAGCAGGGAAGGAACCCTGACCTTGAAAGGACCCTCTTCACCAGCTCAGTTAATGCTTAGATTTAAAAAAAAGATGACCTAAAATGCAATGTGAGGAGCATGTCGATTTAAATTAGTAACTACGGACTACACAGTTAGGGCTACAAAGCATTTTCTCCTATTTTATTTCATATGAACTCCATACTAACCTGTCAAGTAAATAGGCAGGACATTGATCTTTATGGAGATTTTATAGATGGGGAAATTGAAGTCAGCAAGGTCAAGAGACTTGCCTATTGTGGGAGGTGAACACACCATGTAAAGATATATATGCTTTACAATTAAAGTATATAGCTGAAACTTATTGGATTTTGTTAACAAATGTCACCATAAAAAAATAAATAAATAAACAAACAAACAAACAAATAAATAAATAAATAAAATTTAAAAAAAGAGAGAGACTTGCCTAATGAATGTTACAGAACAAGTAAGTGACCCTTAAGACTTCACTCATGCCTCATAATTTTTAATCTATTGTTCTTTTGTCTCTGATAAGTTGCATTAAAATTTCACTACAGTGTCAGTGATTGATTTTAGATCCTCTCAAAGTTGGACTTTATAGTTGGATGGTACTAGGAGTCTGAAATGAAAGTTAGAAAGGAGAATACCATTGAGCAGGGAAGTAAATGGAGTGAGAAAAGACAAGACCGAGGTAAATTTTATTTTTTTTACCATTTTGCTGGAGTCCCTTCTTGAAAAAAAGTACTCAGTTAAAAGGAAAGCTGGAGATGATCTAGGCTAATCCTTTATTTTATAGAAGAGACAACTAAAAAAAAGTGACTTTTCAAACAAAGTCACACAAATAGTGGAAGAGCTAAGATATGTGTGATTCTGGGACTAAGGTTTTAAATCATGAATGATTTGTGCATTCAGTAAAATTGACTTGATTTCATGGTCGTATATAGAAAAAGCATGTCTCCAAACTTTCTGTGCCACTAACACACATACATAAAACATTTTGCTTACAATTTCAGAGACTTCCTGAAATTCATAGATGGATCCAAGATAAGGCCTACAGACAATATGATCACATGACATACATCCTATAAATTATTTCAGACCCACAAGCAATAATTGTGCTATTACAGCTCTTTTATTTCAACTTGCTTAAGTGTACTGAAGGGTTTGAAAATGAGCATTTGTCAATATATAAAGTCACTTTTTGTCTAAACATCACTGAGGAAATCCTTAACTTCAGAGTCCTTGTAAGTTATATTTATTTTTCATGTTTAGTGTACAATATTCCATCTTTCCTTGTCTTTATCCTCGCACCATAGAGAAATAAAATGCCACATAGAGTCTGGTGAACCTGAGAGTAGAGTAGAGTAGGCAGCACTCAATACTGAAATATACATTGGGAAGTTAAGGAAGCAGTAGAAAAGATATAACACATATTTATTTAGCAATGTGATTTTTCTTCAATCCCTTAAGAACTTTGTTGGGTTCCATCCCTGCACATCACTATCAGAGTTTCTTCTGCAATTTAAAAATCAGGTTGGAAGATCCTATCACAGTGTTTCCTTTTTAAAATCTGACTAAACAGAATTTAACATGTTAGGCAGGAACCAAAGCAAATGAAAGCTTTCTATTTTCAACCATCTTGCCCTATGATGTTTGTGAACATTTTGTGAAGGTGACGCTGGTTTCCCTGGCACAGAAGAACACCTCCCTTCTGACCACAGAGCTGATGAAGTTACCATAACTTTCCTCTGAGTACATTTCCTGCTCAGGCCCAGGATACTCTTCAACACATGGCCATCTGACCACTTGCTTCTTTTCAGGCTTGGTAAGAAGCAGGCTGTCTCACAGACTAATCCAGGGTTTACTCAGGAATCTGTAAGACAAACTGTGTTTTCAGGGAGTAAAGGAAGACTCAGCCATCTGTGGCTCTGGTAACTCTAGCTGAGGCCTCATACAGATGTGAGAAAGAGGAGTGCAAAACACTCATCAGACTATAGCATCTTTCACCATCCTACTTGAGCGACTAGGAAAATACAAATAAAGCTATGAATGATTTGTCACATTTCAAATGGTTCTAGACTCTCTAAAATTCATGTTAAAATGTAAAAAAAAAAGTCATGCAGGTTACATTTTCAAAATAATTCTGTGGTCATTTTATCTAGTTTTCTGTTAACCGTCATCTTAAAACTCTCTCCAAGAAATAAAGATTTAAGGAAAGTTCTCAAGAAAAAAAAAAGACCTTGAAAAAGCAATGACATGTACACATATATGTTGTCTCATTCAGGATCCCAGCAGAAAACAAATGATATACTCAATATTAGGGCAGTAGGAGGAGAGTTTATTTATAAAAGAAGTGTTGGCAAAAGTATGAAACCACAAGGGGTACTGCTAGAAGCTGTAGCTCATAGTGGCAGAGTTATGACCATCCTTCAATTTAAAGGGACAAGGTGAGTGGGGGCAGTGGTGAGGTTACCAAAGCGGAAGGAAAGAGCTGTGTAGAATAGGTCACCATGACAGAAGCAATGACTTCTATTGAGAGAAACAGTCAAGCCAATCAACCAGCCAAGATTGTCTATGTACATCTATCAATTAAATCAAGCACATTAACTCTTGTTGACAGAAAGTATAATTTTTAAACAAAACCTAAATAAATCTTAGTTTAAACAAGTACACATTATTACAGGTAACAATAGAAATAAAAAATAGAAGTTTAATTAATAAATATACTAAGCTAGCTGCTGGTGGTCAGCACTAGTCTAAGCTCTACCTTTTACACTGACTTGTATTTCTGTACAGGCAGACACTAGTGTAAAGGACATTTGTCTTTGTCCTTTTAAATAAGAACATTAATTTGAAAAAATATATGCACCCCTGTGTTTATTGCAGTATTATTTAGAACAATTAAGATAAGAAATCAAGCTAGGTATTCACTGATGGATGAATGGATAAAGAAGATATGGTATATATCTAAAATGGAACATTACTCAGATATAAAAAGGAATGAAATCTTGCCATTTGCAACAACATGGATAAACCGAGACAATATTGGGCTAAGTGAAGTAAGTAAGACAGAGAAAGACAAATACTCTATGATTTCACTTATATGTGGAATCCAACAAAACAAACAAATAAATAAACAACAATAACAACAACAACAACAACAAAACAGAAACAGACTCATAGACACAGAGAACAAACTGATAGTTGCCAGAGAGAAGAGTGGGGAGAAGAGTGAAAAAAGTGAAGAAGATTAAGAGGTAAAAATTTCCAGTTATAAAACAAATAAGTCATAAAGATGTAATGTATAGTAGGGATATAGTAAATAATATGATAACTTAGTATGGTGACAGATAAGATTACTAGACTTACTGTGGTAACTTTGTAAGGTATATAAATGTCAAATTATTGTGATATACTCTTGGAACTAATATAATATTCTATGTCAACCATAATTTTTAAAAAATATTTTGTGCTACATGAAACTGTCAGAATACAGTAGCTCAGAGGTCAAAGAGTTCATAGCAAAAAGTCATGTATGAGCAAAGCAACCAAGACCTGTCATTAATTTTTAAGAGAGAAAACTTATCAAAATGATTGATAAGTACTCTCTGAAAAATGTTTTTCATGTTTCAGAAAACTGTTCTTTGTTATTCTAACTTCTGGCACAACAAAGTCATGCAAGCATTCAGCAAATACATAATGAAATCTAATGTACCAGGTTCTTGGGAGATGAGAAGATTTAAAAGATGCAGTCTTTTCCTTCTAAGAGAAATACTAAGGCAGGTACACAATTAGCTATACTCCAAAGCCATATATAGTACATGAGCCCTTTAGAGATTCACATGAAAGAGGTCTTATCACCAAACAAAATGATTCTGGGAGTTTTTGTGCAGTTTGGCCTTCAGCTGAGCCAAGAAGTCTGGGGCAAATTTACACAAGCTAAAATGTAAGAGTTTACTGGAGACTAGGAGAGTATTAAATTTACATAACAGGAAAGTAGGTGAAGATGGCTAATTCCAATCATAGAGAGTCTTTAATGCCAAGAAAAGGCAAATGGAATTTACTAGATAGGCAACAGGAGACATTGAAGACAGCTGAGTTGAGAATGCTGTGTAAATGTCACCTTGGGATATTAACACAGTAGTGTAGAGTGCATCAGCTTAAAGTAAGGATAGAGCAGAGTCAGAGACCCATTGGATGCTATTGCAATAATGTTGCTGTGAGCTCACAGGGCTTGAGCTGTGGAGGTGGCAGCTGGGATGGAAAAGATGGACAAGGCATTGGAGCTTCGTTGTGTTTTGTGGTGATGAACAGGAATCAAAAATAACACAGAGTTCGTGGGCTAGGTAAGGGCAAGAGTGGAGGTACCTGTTGGCAAAATCAGGTAAGTAAATAGAGGAAATCTGGAGAAAACCTGTCAAGTTCAGTTTTAGAACTTGGGTTTGAAGGGAAGGCAAGGAATTCTGGAGGAAAGGTGCAAGAGTTAGATATGTCAAACTAGAGTTCAAGAAAGCCATAGATAGATATGTACATTTGGATGTCATCTGTTTTAGGCTGACAGTTAATATTAAACCTGCTAAAAACCATTGCCTGTACTATAATCTATCTCTACCATTCAGAGACACTGCCCAGCAATGCAGGATGTGAGCATTCCAGGATTGAAATTTCCTGAAAACAAAGCAACGTGAACTTGGGTACAATATGACCCAGCCCCTACCATTCAAAAGTCTGCAATCATCCTCTCAGCTCCTAATGGAAGAACAGTCTAAGAAGACAATGGCACAACACCTTAACTTATATGAATAAGGTACCCATACCAAAAGTTACCAAACCAATCCTCCAAATCAAATTTTATTACTTAAAAGGATGTCTGTAGTTCAAATAGTAAGTAACTTGGGCTTTATAACTTTCTACATAAATGACAGTAATTCAGCTAACAGAAATAAATCCCACAGGTATCAAGGGACTTCCTATATTAATATATTGTTTTCTAAATATATATATTTCAATCCAATAACCAAATTTAAGAACCACATTTCATCCTGAGCCATCATCATTCTGAACCCTCATTCAAAACAACTCTATATAAAAAGAGAGTACATTTTTCCTATCTGTTTTATTCTCCCTATATCTTATACCTCCAAAGAGCCTGCTAAGGACCACATTGGTACATCCAGAATCTTCTAGGTAAATGTCAGCCTGGAAGTTTGAAAATAATTACTGCATTGAACCTTAACATTACATAGGAAGATGCGGGGAGAGATCAAAGACAATATTATCCCTTAAACTATTGCAGTCACTTGTAAGCATATTAGTATCTAAGATCCTGGTTTGCAGCATTTCCAAGATATTTTGGAAATGGCTGGCTTGCAATGATTTGTATATTCTCTTTTGGATCATAAGAGCATCCACAAAGAATCAGAGTGGTTGAGTTGCCCTGTTAAGGCTGCTAGAAGCCAGAATATTTTTATTTCACTTAAAGAAGTATTTTTAAGCCAGAAATAGACCCGAGATGTCTTTAAGTCCAAAGCCCTCATATATCAGATGAGAAAGCAAAGGCCTAGAAAAGCTGTGCCACAGTGTGACTCCCAATCACACTCCCTACCTTGAAAAATCAGTAGCTTTAGATTTTGAGTTCAAAAAAAGTAAGGTAAAAAGAATAATCAACATGGCCTTCACAAAGCCAAGGGCAAGTAGCCACATCCTTCTTCCAAAAAACATAGGAAGATGCTGAGATTAACTTCCCTGACTAGAAAATGGAGCCCGCTCCATGATGTTGGGCAGGGTTAGTCTGAACCTTGTGACTTGTTATTTCAGCCACATGCTAAGGCCAAGCCCAAGATAGTGTGCATTTTTGAAGTCTCAAGCAAATTCAAAGTACACATGGGCTTCAAAGTCAAGGTATATATTATCCCAGTGGCCTTGTTGGTATAACTTTAACACAATAACCTGTTCTGAGAGAATTAAAGATATATATTTATATATAATTAAAGACAAATATTTATATTTATTTATTTATATTTATATATTATTAAATAAATAAAATTAAATATATCACACATAAATATATAATAATATATAAATGTAATAATAAATATATAATATATATAATTATATATAAGTATATATAATTTAACAAAATAGTCTTTAACACCAGGTTTGCCAGCATGAAATCACTCATCTACCCTAGCTTGATTCTAACACATCTCTGCCCCTATAAATCTCTTTTATTCCTCCTCTTTTTTCTTAGAGATTTGTTCTCCTCTCTAATCTTCCATGCTCTAAATCATCTCCTTCCTCATCTTCTGGAGAAAATTGCCTCCATTCTCCTTGTTTTCTTCTATCTCCTCCTCCTTTTATTCCCTAATAGCTCTCCCCTACACACACACACGATTCACTAAAACTTCTGCTTTTCTACACTTATGCCCTCTTCTTTCTGCTAGCCATCCATTCCCATGACTTCAGCTTCATTCCAAAGATAAAAATTGTTAAATATTCTTATGCAGTTCCCATACCTTCAGCTTTGTACTGGACATTTTGCTGACATCTTAAGCTCTTATTTCTAACTCAACATTTTCTAAAACCAAACATTATTTTCCTTCAAAACTCAATTATACAACATCTTGATTTCAGGTGATGATATCACCATTCCTCTGTTAAGCCAAAAACCCTAGCATTATTCTTGTTCCCTCCCTCTCTTTTACCCTCATCTCAAAATAGGCTCTAAGTCCCAAAATTTTTCCTTTTAAAACGTCTCTCATAATAGTCACCTCTTTCTATTCCCACCTTTGCCACCCAAGTCCTAATCTAGTCCCCTCCTCCTTGTAAAGTGACAGAGTATTATAACATAATCTCCTTGATATCAGTCTCTATACCATATCTATTCTAAACCATCCTGCTTCCAAAAGCTTTTAGCTTCTTCACAATGCCTTAAAAATGAAATTTGAATTTCTGTTATTAATAATCAATCGCTTGTTTGATCTGATTCTACCCTACCCCTCCAGGTCATCACACATTCAGATTGGCCATCTGTTCCAAGAACATAAAACAGTATTCCTGGTTTAATTTGTTTATATGTATTGAGTTTTCCTGAGACAACATAGCATTGGTAAGAGATAAACCCCGGAGCAAGAATGTCTGTATTTATTTACTTACTAGCTATATGACTTCATGCAAGTTGCTCTATCTGCTCCATGCTTCAGTCCCCCCATCTATAAGATGGGGATAATCACAGCAACTGCCTCATAGAACTTAAGGGAAGAATAAATGATTTTATACAAAGAAAAGCAAGTAAGATAGTACTTGGCACAATATGAGTGCAAAATAAATGTTAGCTTCCAATTATTATTAATAACATCACCTAATTAAATTCTATCTTGATTTAAGGTCCAGCTCAATTCTCAACTCTCCATAAAGGCTTACTAAAGTATTTATTTATGCTTCCTTTAGTACTAATTTATTCATTTCTTCCTTCAACAAATATTTGTGAAACATTTACAATGTTTCCAGCACTATGCATAATACCAAGGTTATAAGGATAAATAAGCCATGATCCTGCCCACAGAAAGCTAAAGGTCTAGTGGGAAAAAAACAAATGTGTTAAAATACAGTAATAATTTGGGAAACACTGAGGAGAAAGGAAATATCTCATTTTGCCATTTAGGTCCCAGAGAAGGCTTCTCCAGTTGAGAAGTGAATGGGGATATTGCAGATTACAAGAATAATATATGTGGACATGGCTCCATAGTGTAGCAGTTAGCACATCTACTTTACATGCATAAGGTCCTGGATTCACATCCCAGTGGAACCATAGTCCATGGTCTACAGCCATGCCACCCTGAACAAGCCTAATATCTGATCTCAGAAGCTAAGCAGAGTCAGGCCTGGTTAGTACTTGGATGGGAGACCACCTAGGAAGACCAAGTGTTGTGGGCATAAATAATAATAAATAATTTAAAAATAATATTATAAAATAATATTATAAAATTAATAATATATGCAAAGCCATTAAGATATCAAATGACATGGTGAGGTAGGGGACTGCCAAGTGTTGTTTCCAGCTGTTATATCCTATTATATATTGTCTTCTCAAGAAGATTGTAAAAGATTGTCCATAAAAGCAAAAAAAACTTGATTGATTACATGAGTATTTTTTGTGTGCTAATTAAGTCTTTATATTTCTTTTCCTCATTTTATATTCTCTCAGATCCAAATAAAGATTAAAATATAAAAGAGGTTTAATAAATATTTGTTAGACTGAGTTATATTCCCATTGAAACTCCTCTCACAAAAGCATAATGAAGGCTGAATACCCAGAGAAAGCTTCCTCAAGGAGATGAATCTTGCACTAAGAACATGAAGTAAAAGATAACTAAGGTTTGGATGGGTGTAAAGGAGAAGAAAGGGAATTCCAAGAGGAAAACAGCATCAGAAATAACAGAGTGCAGGTGTGTGACAGTGAAGAAAGCTGCAATGTTGAGGTTAGAGGATCTTATGTTGGGGTATGAAAGAAGATAGATTGGATAAGTAAGATGTGTCCAGCCTAAAAGCATCCAAAAATGTCAGGAAACATGGCAATGTCATTGCAATAAGCACCTTCTAGAAATCAGCAACACAACTTTCTTTTCTATACATTGAGAGATGTCTAAGTTCTCTCTCAGCTCTAAATGTCTGTGGTTGAATTCAACAATGTTTCTGCTTATAACTGTTTTCCATAAAATAAATAAGTATGAACAGAGTATTATTAAGGCAGTCTTCAACTGGAAAAAAATTTCTTTCTAGGAAAATTTCAGAGTTCTCATTTTTACATCCTCGAAGCTCAAAGTGGGTTTCCTTTTTATCTTTTACATAAAAGATGTTAATAAATACCTGTTGAATGAGCACATGAATGAAGACCTGTCTTACCAAAGCATCAGAGGGGCAGGCACTTTAGAGAACAGGAATCTAGTACTTTAGAGAACAGTAACCTACTAACACTCTGTTTTAGTCCCCCCAGGAGCCTCATGGTGAAAGAAAGCTTTCTCCTCATGTGTGTCCATTTTCACTCACCTTCTATGGGATAAAGTCTGTGAATCAGAAATGGAACCCTCCTGGGCTTAACATTCCTAAAGCTAATCTTAAATTATGTACCCTTATTAGTAGTAGTGTTCAATATCAAAGAAAGGCATCAACTCACATGGGAACTGCAAATACAGCTTTTTCTGATGCTTCATCAGATGTCAAGTATCCCTAAGCAATGAATAGCACAACCCTCTACTTTCTCAGAAAAAAATAATCAAACACCCACTTACGTTCTTAACAAGGAAATTTATTTCATTGTTAAAATGTAAGACATGTCAATAATTCATTTTCGCCCATGAGTGAGTGGGTGTAAATGGGAGTTAAGGCTGTAATCAAAGTATTATATGGTGGATTGTGAGCCAATGAAATGACACCAATACAGCAGAAAGAAAATCACGATTAGATCAGAGGTCAGAGTGACAAGTGAATGAGTGACTCTTATGACACCATTAGGAACCATTAACCTGGTTATTTTGGCAGCCAGAGTCCTCAAGATAATGAAGATGATGACAAATAAAAAAAAATGATAATGGTGATGTTGTAAAGATAAAATTGCAGCTCCAGGTTAAGTAAGAAATTTCCCACCATCATTCAGGTTCTCTTCCAGTAACAAAAACATAGGCATATATAACCTGCATGGTGACACACAGACTAAATTAAGATGCAAAATAATTAGTATTAAAATACTAAGACCAAAGGAGTCTAAAGCTCTTTTTTGCATCCTCTTTCAAACAACCAAGCAATAGTTGATTTCATCCAGTGTACCTTAGAATGAGAGTAACAAGAGAGAACTTAGACACCTGCTTTCCAACCACTTCTCAGTTGGACCTGAGTTACCTTCCTCCCCCCACAAACCCCCACCCAGCTTCAGAAACAAGTTCTCAGACAATGATTCTCAGACTGAAATTTCTGGGTACATTTTTTGATGGCAACACCATGTCATTGACCAAAAAGAGTCAAAGAAATCACCATAAAAGAGATATACATCTATATCTCAGCTTAGAAAACCAGAGACTCCTTCAATCAGTTACAAAGACACCCAGGTGTCATTTTTTTTCCTAAAGTTCAGCTAAACTATCTACTGAGAAGGAAAATTCTAACCTCTGTGAAGTTCTATAAATAATAAATTTATTGAAGAATAAGGCAAACAAAAATTTAACCAAAAAAGAGAGAAAGAAAGAGAGAAAGAAAGGGAGAAAGAAAGGGGAAAAAAGGAAAGGAAAGGGAAAGGAAAGGAAAGGAAAGGAAAGGAAAGGAAAGGAAAGGAAAGGAAAGGAAAGGAAAGGAAAGGAAAG